>CM052716.1:63681328-63832203 GCA_028551405.1 Uromys caudimaculatus
ATCTGTTTGGAGTTCTGTAAGCTTCTTGTATATTTATGTTCATCTCTTTCTTTAGGTTAGGGAAGTTTTCCTCTATAATTTTGTTGAAGATATTTGCTGGTCCTTTAAGTTGGGAATCTTCACTCTCTTCTATACCTATTATCCTTAGGTTCTGTCTTCTCATTGTGTCCTGGATTTCATGGATGTTTTGGGTTAGAAGTTTTTTGTATTTTGCATTTTCTTTTACTGTTGTGTCGATGTTATCTATGGTATCTTCTGCTCCTGGGATTCTCTCTTCTATTTCTTGTATTCTGTTGGTGATGCTTACATCAATGGTTCCTGATCTCTTTCCTAGGTTTTCTAACTCCAGGACTGGGTCCCTTTGTGATTTCTTCATTGTTTCTATTTCTATTTTTAGCTCCTGGATATTTATGCATTTCCTTTGTCTGTTTGATTGTATTTTCTTGAAATTCTGCCTGTTTGATTGTGTTTCCCTGTAATTCTTTAATTTTTTTGTATTTCCTCCTGAAAGGCTTCTAGTTGTTTATCTCTGTTCTCTTGTATTTCTTTAAGGGTGTTACTCATTTCTTTCTTCACGTCTTCTATCATCATCATGACAAATGATTTTAAATCTGATTCTTGCTTTTCTGGTGTGTTGGGGAATCCAGGGCTTGCTGTGGTGGGAGAGCTGGGTTCTGATGGTGCCAAGTACTCTTGGTTTCTGTTCCTTATGTTCTTACCCTTGCCTTTTGCCATCTTGTTAACTCTGATGTTAGCTGATCTTACTCTGTCTGGTTGTGGCTTGCCCCTCCTGCAGGCCTCTGCGTCAATACTCCTTGAAGACCAGCTCTCTCTGAGAGGTGTTTGGGTTTGGAGAGCTGTGGCGCAGGGTCCGCTCTGGGGTGCAGAAAGAAATCAGAAGGATCTTGTCCCCAGCTGTTCCTTGGTTCCTATGTCCTGATGGCTCTGCAAGGGTCCCTCTTGATCCAGTGAGTTTGAACAGAAGTGGTGGTTTTTCCTGTGCTCAAAGGTGTGTCAGCACTCCTGGGATACCTGCTCTCTCCTGGAGCCCTGTGGCCCAGGCTGAGGTCCCCAGGCACAGACCCCTGGTGGCCCAGGCAGAGATCTCCACCCTCAGATGGAAACCAGAAGGTTCAGAGGTTTCCTGTCCCCGAGTTCTCCTCAGGCTCTGTATCCCACCGGTTCCGGGCGGGTCCTGCTGAGCAGTTTTGCTCCCCTTAACCCCACTCATGGCTTTTCCATGCTCCTGGGAATGTAGCTTTCTCCTGGCGCTTGTTGGCTATGGACCCCTGGTGGCCCAGGCAGAGGTCTCCACCCACAGATGGAAACTGCTATCTAGTGTATTTCATTGATGGAGTTTTGTATTTTGAACTATCCCTGCATTCTTTGAATGAAACCTACTTGATCATGGTGAATGATGATTTTGATGTGTCCTTGAATTTGATTTGTGAGACTTTTATTGAGTATTTTTTCATCCATATTCATAAGTGAAATTGACCTGAAGTTCTTTTTCTTTGTTGAGTCTTTGTGTGGTTTAGGTGTCAGAGTAATTAATGGTGGGTTCATAGAATGATTTAGGTAGTGTTCCTTCTGTTTCTATTTTGTGGAATAATTGAGGAGTATTGGTATTAGCTCTTCTTTGAAGATCTGGTAGAATTCTGCACTAAAACCATCTGGCAAAGGGCTTTTTTTTGGGGGGGGGGAGGGTGAGGTGGTGTCAGCTCCTTGCCGGAAGGTCCAGGCAAGAGGAGAGAACCAGGTCCAGCCAGGTCTGTCTGGGGCTGAGAGGGATGGCGAGTGTCAACGGCCCAAAAGAAACACACCAGGCCGGGAGTCTTGTCAGAGCAGGAACTCAACTTTGTTGTATCAGTCCCTCGCTTATATAGAGAAGGCGAAGGGGGTGGGCACTTAGGTATAGGGAGAGATGACATAGGAGGTAGGGAATGGGAAGGGGTAACTGACAGGGCCAATAGCAAAGCTCCACATCAGCAATGACATGGCAGAGGGAGGGCCAAACAGGTCTTGCTTAGTCACCCCTATAAGGAAGTGACTGAGACAGGTCTCAGAACTTGAGCCAGGCTCCGGTTTGTCCTCAAGGCCCAAACCAGGGTCAAAATGGGGCCCAACACTACCACTGCCTGGGACCCCACCCTCTCGCCCTCAGGATAGCAGGAAGGGGAGAACATCCCCAGTGCTGTATCGTCAGGCTACCCCTCCTCCCCAGGGCTGAGCCCTGGCTCAGAGCTACTGCAATCCCAGCTTGCCTCAGCAACACAGCACCCAGTGCAAGAGGGCAGAAGGGCAAATCAGCGAGGAATCGAGGCCACTGCCACCAAAGCTGCTCTTGCTGCTGTAGTCACTACTGTGATCCCCAGACCCCTGCATACCCAGGCCGACCTAAGCCCTTACTTTCCTGCCTCTATGGCTGGGTTGCCCCAGGCTGCACGCAGAGCTCCCTGTCCATGTGCCCTTGGACAGTCAGCATCCCCTGTGAGCAGGGGCTGTTGGCCGTGGCTGAGACCATGGGTGGAGGGGGTCTCCCCGGACATGGGAGGAGGCGGTGGCACCTCGTCCAGCCATGGCAAGCTGGTGCCCCCTCCAACTTGTCTGCCCACAGGGCGTAGGTCGCCTGGGAGCCAGGGTGCAGGCCGTCTGCCAATCACTGCCAGGGGAGGAGGCACAGGACAGACCCAACAGGGTGAAGTGGGAGGTTTTTGAATGACTGTTTCCATTTCCTTAGGGATTATGGGACTGTTTAGATAGTTTACGTGATATTTATTTAACTTTGGTGTGCTGTATCTATCTAGAAAATCATCCATTTCTTCTAGATTTTCAAGTTTTATTGAGTATAGTCTTTTGTAGTAGGTTCTGATGACTTTTTGAATTTCCCAAGTTTCTTTTGTTAACTCTCATTTTTCATTTCTGATTTTGTTAATTTGGATACTGTCTCTGTGTTCTTTAGTTAGTTTGGCTAAGTGTTTATCTATATTTTCTCAAAGAACTAGCTCTTGTTTTGGCGATTCTTTGTATCATTTTCCTTGTTTCTAACTGGTTGATTTCAGCTTTGAGTTTGACTATTTTCTGCCTCTACTTCTCTTGGGTGTGTTTGTTTCTTTCTGTTCTAGAGCTTTCAGGTGTGCTGTTAAGTTGCTTCCTTGGGATCGCTCCAATTTCTTTATGAAGGCACTTGGCACTATAAATTTTCCTTTAAGTCTGCTTACATTGTGTCCCATAAGTTTGGTTATATTGTGTTTTCATTTCCACGAATTCTAAGTCTTTTAATTAATTAATTAATTAATTTCTTCCCTGACAAAATTATCATTGAGTAGATAGTTTTTCAGTTTCCATGTGTATGTGGGCTTTTTGTTGTTTTGTTGTTATTGAAGACCAGCCTTAGCCTGTGGTGATCTGATAGAATGCATGGGATTACTTCAAGCTTCTTTTATCTGTTGAGTCTTGTTTTGTGTCAGATTATATGGTTAGTTTTGGGGAAGGTTTCATGGGGTGGTAAGAAGAAGGTGTATTCTCTTGTTTTGTGATGGTATTTTCAGCAGATATCTGTTAAATCCATTTGGTTTGTAACTCCTGTTTGTTTCACTGTGCCTCTGCTTAGTTTCTGTTTCAACGACCTGCCCATTGGTGAGAGTGGGGTGCTGAAGTCTCCCACTATTATTGTGTGAGACTCAATGTGTGTTTTGAGCTTTAGTAAAGTTTCTTTTAAAAATGTGGGTGCCCTTGCATTTGGAGCATAGATGTTCAGAATTGAGACTTCCTCTTGGTGGATTTTTCCTTTGATAAATATGAAGTATCCTTTCTCATCTCATTTGCTAACTTTTGGCTGGAAGTCTATTTTATCAGATGTTAGAAATGGCAACTATAGCTTGTTTCTTGGGACCATTTGCTTGCAAAACTTTTTTCCAGCCCCTTTCTCTGACATAGTGTTGCTCTTTGTATTTTTCTTGTATGCAGAAAAATGCTGGATCCTGTTTACTTATCCAGTCTGTTGGTCTGTGCTTTTTATTGGGGAACTGAGTCCGTTGATGTTGAGAGATATTAAAGGCAGATGATTGTTAGTTCCTGTCATTTTTGTTGCTGGAGGTGGTATTATGTGTGTGTGATTCTCTTCTTTTGGGTTTGTTGTGAGATGATTAATTTTTTGGATTTTCTTGGGTGTAATTTCCCTCTTTGTGTTAGAGTTTTCCTTTTAGTATTTTCTGTAGGGCTGGATTAGTAGAAAGTTATTGTTTAAATCTGGTTTTGTCATGGAATATCTTGGTTTCTCCATCTATGGTGATTGAGAGTTTTGCTGGATATAGTATCCTGGGCTGGCATGTGTGTTCTCTTAGGGTTTAGATAACATTTTAAATATCATTATTAGATGACATTAGGTCTAACATTTTAAAAGTTTCCACAACTTCAGGATTACTGCACAGGAGACAAACTTCAGGTACTGGAATTTTCAGGAAATAATGCATATGATAGAATAAATATTTCTATTTCCAAGTCAAAACACTTTATCTCTGGTTTTTATTTTAAAATACTTATCTGCTTTCTTTTTGAGATTGTAATATAGTTTCATCTTTTCTCCTTTCACTTTTTTCCCTCCAAACCATCCCATGTACCTCTTCTTGCTTTTTTCAAATCCATGACCTCTTTTTTCATTATTTGCATACACACACACAAGTGTGCGTGCGTGTGTGTGTGTGTGTGTGTGTGTGTGTGTGTGTGTTGTTAAGAATATATGAGTATTTTTATCACCCTTAAATTCCCCTTCAGGTTATGTGCTTCTGTCTAAGAAAGCTGCAGTCTCAGCAACAGACTAGCAGAATGGTTAGGTTTACTGTAGTCTCACTACAGAAAATACTGAGCTCTGATTATCAATGTCTCAGTATACATGGAATCATAAAAAAATACATAGTAAGTTTACAGGGCACTGTATTCTCACAATATGATCAAATGCAAATTCAAAGAAGCATGCTCATTTGTGGTCCTGCTCTGCCACCAGCATGATCAGTCACAGCTTGACTCTCTCCTGCTTAGCAGTGGCCTTTGTGTGTGGAGATGAGTGCATACATGACACTGGTTTTATACTTATGTTACCATTTGTATAGTAGCTGATTTTAATTGGCTGACAGGATGTCTCATATTTTGAGTTTTCTTTAGTTATGAGTTTTTCTTTTCTCTTCAGGAACTAAATAGAAAATATATTATTTCTAAATGCTCTAGGAAATGTTTATTTTGGTTTTGTTGGTATTAGTAGCAAGCCATGGAAAAGATACTCAATATAAATTATGCTCTCATCAAACTGTGACAACTCAGTTGTCTTTCGGAATTTATTAGGCTTTATCTAATAAATTCAAAGATCCTTTAAAAAATCCACTAATACATGGGCCTATAACATGCAGGCTAAGAATTGGAACCTCATCTTCTCTTTCTCAAGTTACAGCTACTATGGGGTTGGGAATGGTATGTGAGAACAAATAGAGTAAGTCATTCTCCAGAAAGCAAGCCACTCACTGTGGAGATGCTAGGAAATGGACTAGTACATGTTATCTGCAGAGATCTTGAGGTGTCTTAACACCTGCTTTCTCCATGACCTTGCCGACTTTTCCCCTTGAGGTTGCAGTGTGAAGTGGATTGAGTACTTTCATGATCATCATGACCGTTCGTTTGACATACATACACTTGATCTTTGCCAAGGGCCAAGACTGCCCTTGCCTTTAGCTCTTCTGTGGGGATGAAGTAGTGTAGTTAGTAATGCTTATTAAAGCAAGATGGTTATGCTTGTGCCTCTGGGCCCAGATTTGGAAAGCAAGAACACGATTTTTTTAATCTCTTGGCAGTTTTCAAAATTGCCAGCATAGTATGTGCTATTATTCAGTTGGTGCTTAATGAGTTCTTGTTGACTAGATCTGAGACTTATTATCAACCTCTCGGATTTTAATCCCAAACTATATTTAACAAACTGCTAAATTACAAACATGAAAAGTAATAATTTTTTGGAGGAATACGTGAAAATATACTTATAAGTATACTTGCTTATCATCAAGTGTCTCTAGAATTGATGAATGCCATCATTTTTTGTTTAATACTAAGAAATCATGTTTAATTATTTTAGCAAGAAAATTCAGAGTGGTGTTGTAGGTGCTAGATTCCAACATTACAAAGACTCAGGATGCTCATGGGTATTTGAATTATTGATTTTTTTCTTTTCAGCACACTGGGCATGCCTGAGAATTAAGTCATTGTATCAAGCATGGGCTATAAAAAGAAGTGTGACTTCCAGGTTGTTTACATTTTAGCTAGAAAGGTCCAGCCAAGCAGGTAAAGTTTTAATAACATCCGGCTTTCAACTTGTTTCATTTTGAATGACCAGTAAGTCTATTTAGAGTAAATATGTAGATAGTAGTTTGTTGTTTTTTTAAAAGTTATGCTATGTGGCATTTATAACATTTTATTTATTTCCTTGATTGATTAATTGCAGTTAAATTACCTCAGTATGCTAGAACAGATTTTGACATAAGACTAAATTGCATAAAGCATAACTAATGTGCTCTAGTGCCATGCTCTATATTAAAGCATACAATTTAAACACACAATCCATCAAGAAATTTTTCAGCTACAGTGATTTAAAGATTTAAATATTGAAACTACCCTCATCTCCCGTGTTAGGGAGGGGCAGGAGCTTTATAATTGAGATTATTACTGCAGAATGTGCTGACATAACTGATTGACTTAGGTGATGTGCCTTGAAAGTTCAAATTCAAGGTGTGCACTTATTTCAGTCAGCTTATTCTGAATGTTTAAATAAGAAATACTATTTCTGGGTATTCTGAATAACTCATTGTACATTTATTCCTAATAGTGAGCATTTGGACTAATGATGGACTACTAATGAGCATGTAAATGTACCACCTGATTACATTAATATATGATCCTCCATGACGAGGTCTGAGATAAACGTTCCTAATATGTATTTCTTCTCCCCAAATGCCAGTGTGGTGTATACTGAGCAGGACTGAGACAAGGGTGTTTTTAAGAGCCACTGATTTAGTCAATTATCAAAAATCACATTATAATAAATGCTATTCTAAGAATTTTGATTAACCTTTAAATAAATGTTACTTTGCAAAAAAAAAATCTGCCAAATGTGTTAATGATAAATTGTGAAGTGGTAGTAATTGCAAGTATGGTTTTATAGATAATATAGTTAATTGATACCACCCTCTCAAATATAGATAGCACATCAGCTGCTGTGTGATAGCGATGGCGTCTGTGGCAGCTCTGATGCATAGAGAATGACATGAGTCAAATGGAACTTTAAGTGCCCTGCCAGGGTCGCTCTCTTATGGAATTTGATGCCCATGGCCAACTAAATTTTTAATGACACATAGTCACGACACACCTCTCAGCCTTCAGGAGAGGTAAGTATACATTGATCTGTCCCAATCAGCCTTGCAGAGCACTTCAGACATCCCTTCATGAACACAATTATTTAGTAAAATGGAGTCGCTTTTTTTTTTTTTTTCACAAGCTCAGCACTTGATCCTTGGATGACTACATTGTTTTCTTCTGCTGTCTTTTTCTTTAGTCAGGTCTCATGTCTCGTGTTCATCCTTGTCTTTGTCTGACAATGTAGTATCAGTGAAGATGAATTAAAAGTAAGCAAAATTAAGAGATGGTCTGATTATGAACTTCATTGCTATTCTAAGAAGCCCATAGCAGTCATACCCATTCTTCCCTAATGTATAGGGTGCTGACTCTGCACAACTGCTTGGAAAGGCATTAAGGATACACAAGCAATTCTGTTGAGGTGTGCAATGGAATGCATTTATGTTTGGCAATAAAGGTGACTCTGGAAAACCTGAATTGCAAAACCAGGTAGTCAAAATGACTTGAGATGGGAACATTCCTGGATTGACACTTTTTTTTTTTGGTTTTGGTTTTAGTTCTGTTTTCAAAGCTTAGTTTTAATCTGTGTTTAGGCTATAGTCGGAATTTTGTTCATCTTTGTAGTAAACCAAGTATTTTTTTTTAATAATATTGATACACTTTGGAGGTAGATGCATTTTTAAAATACGGATGCTTATTATAATGTGGAGTTACTCAGTTACAAGTAGGAAGCAGAACATATGGTCTTAAACCATATCCCACCAAGCAGCTCTACAGCCAGAGATGTACAGAGCAATCAAGGTGTTGGATCCACAAGTGCCACTAAATCTGCATTTGATCCTCAACATTGGGAAAACAGAGATTAATGTCTGTGGATATTGATATAGATATGAAAACCTCAGGAAATTGTAATACTTTGCTCAAGTATTATTATTGTTAAGGCTCTATGTGAATAGGTTTTAGTAACTTTCTGGACAGCAGGTTTTGAATGTACAGTAAACGGAGGAAGAACAGAGAGAAGCCTGCATCACTGGAGGCTAGGGTATTTCTTGGGCAAGGAGGAAGACATTGGAGGATTAGAAGATCACAAGGCAAAACTTATGTCTCCTGTAAGACAGATGCTTATCCTGATTGCAGAGTTACTCAGTTACAAGTAGGATACAGAATGTGTGGTTTTAGACTCTACCCTGCTGATCAGAGCTGTAGCCGGAGCTATACTGGAAAATATGTTTAAAAAGTCACACTTTCTAAATACTGTTTTAAAATATCTTTCAGAAATCTTATTGAAAACTGGACATATATTCAGTGCACAGAGCAGGAGGGAGTCAAGGTGGCAGTGCGGCTTAGCTTTCCTTCCAGTCTGTTCCTGTGGACCCAACTTCATGGATGGTTAATAGGAAAGTAGTTTCAAGTGAAAGGGGCATTTTCCAAGGTTTTCCTTGAAGGGCAGAACACTTACAGAAGTATCTTAAAAACTTTGAAGACTTTAGTAGCCCAAGAGAACAAGATGCTAGAGAAGAGACAAGATGGATCATGCATGCATTTCTGAGTCTGGTAGCAGTGCTGGGAGAGAAAGGTTATTATAGGGAGTGAATATTCATCCGGCTCACAAACATGGAGGTAAGCGTACACTTAACTTGCAAGAACCAGCTGCTTTCCCCATTACTAGGGTCCAGGCCCCTTCCCCATGGGTAGGGCACTGCTCTGCCCATCTCCGAGCTCCGCCTATCTCCCAGCCCCGCCCATCAGCCCCGCCCATCAGCTCCGCCCATCAGCTCCGCCCATCAGCTCCCAGCTCCGCCCAGCTCTCTGCAGAAAGGTAACAAGTCTTCTCTCTGGCATCACTGTCCTCTGTACTTGGCCACAGATCCACTCTCATCTCAAATCACTGTTTCTTATTCTCGTCCATATTGCTCTCCAGGAGACCCTGTGGCAGTCCGTGTACGTTTATTTCTTTATTTAAAAACATAATTAGATGGTTGATATGTTAATTAAATTTATAAATTATGAGTGATTCATTTTTTAATAGTTCTCATTGTTTGGGCATGGTAATAAAAGAATGAAGATAACTTTGTGTCTCTGATTACACTTATTATAAATAATCGTTAAATGTAGGCCATGAAACAGTCTTTGGTTCTCATAGCAGAGTTTTTGACTCATATCTGACCAACTAACTTGAATATACTTTTTTTTTTTTAGAATAAATATGTCTTTTCCTGTACTGTACAATCCTCAGAGTGTGAAGGGACACTGAAAGTCACCAATCCTTATGCTTGTTGGGCGACTATGTTTGTGTGTGTTAGGGGACATAATTTTTGTTCTTCACACTCTTAAAAGGATCAATACCATACTCAGAGTGTTCAATTTATGTAACTTTCTGATGTTTCATCCTTTTTTATGACCTTTGAACATTTTAATTTAATAACAGGTAGCTTTTGCAATGAAACTAATGAAGCATTTAAAGTACTTTTTTTTTTTTTTTGAGAACACACACACACACACACACTTAATTTAAAAGGTAGATGAGTGATTTGAACTATTCCAAGGTTTGCTCATCTGGGACATCTCCAGCTTTACAAGCCCCAGATGGAAAAGGAAGTAACATTTTGGAAGAGCACTTTGGGAATTCCACTGTAGTAGAATCATTGGGCAGGAAATAAATCTTCAGAAAGTATCTGGTCCCTACTTATCTAAAAGGGACCTTGATCTTTGTGAGGTTCAGGATCTTGCCTGGAGTCATGAATGAGTCCACAGGGGCTGCAGTGTTCTTGCTTGGGCGTGTCTCTTTATTTTCAGGGTTGAATGGGTTTGACACTGTCTTAAGAGTGTCTATTGCTATAACGAAACACCATGACTACAAATCGACTTGGGAAGGAAAGAGTTTATTTGGCTTTCTCTTCCACATCATAGTCTATCATCGAAGGTAGCCAGGACGGGAACTCAAACAAGGCAGGAACCTGATGCAGAGGCCATGGAGGGGTGCTACTTACTGGTTTGCTCCCCATGCTTTGTTCAGCCTGCTTTCTTATAGAACTCAGGACCACCAGCCCAGGGATGGCCCCACAATAGGCTGGGCCCTTTCTTATCCATCATTAATTGAGAAAATACCCTACAGTTGGATCTTATGGAAGCCTTTTCTCAATTGAGAATCCTTCCTTTCAGATAACTCGAGCTTGGCTCAAGGTGACATGAAATTATCCATGCAGCCACAGTGTCACGTTAGTCTCTGGAACTCTTCAATCCTTTTAAGGAAACTTAACTTGATACGAGAAGAAATTTTCTTTGCATGGATTTATTTTCAAAATCTATTGCAGTGGTCTTGTAGTTCTATAGGGTAGAAATGTATTGACTTAAGAAAAATCAAGGAGTTAGTTAAGCCCTCAATGTGCTAGCTGCATTTGTAATTTAAGGAGACAAGCAGGCTTGTTCAGGAAACTTTCCCTAGCACAGAGCAGCCCAGGCAGCTCTCTTTAAGGAAGCAGGTTGCGGCTGCTCCACCAGGCTGTGCATGGTGTTTTTCTTCTCTGTAAACTCTGGAGATTGGCATTACTCCGCAGTCGTGTCACAGCCCGCAGTCATTTAATGCCTCTTCTTGTGAGGCCAGGATTCCACGCCCAAGTGCATTTAGTAGGTCAGTACAGTAATTTTAAATGTCTTTCTTTCAATCTTTTGCCATCTTCAATTATACCTTTCCACCCTACTATTTGTGTAATTTTCTTCTGTCTGAAGTCTCTTTACTGTTGTTCTCTATTGCACAGCATGACAAATTACCCATCAAGCCATATCTTTTCAGCCCAGAAATGCGCAATAACACGGAGTCATGGCATTATCGCATGTCGTGCACTTTATTTCCTCACAGTTCATTCAAGTGTGTCACTTTATTTTCCTGGCTTCCTTTTGTCATCATGGAGATTAACCATTTTATCCTCCCTAAACTTTTGAAACAATTAGAATTTCATTAGAGTGGGAACTGGGAGTGAGCACTTGCTCAGTCATATGCAGACTATACTTTTCACATTATCAGTGGCAAAATTAAAGCCATGAATCCTGCATCCTTCCTGAAGGAGAGACTTAGGGTTTATTATACAGCTGAATAACCCTGGCTCTGGATGTGAGAATTATTTGAGGCTGTGGCCACCAAGCACATTAACTGTAAGAAACCATTTAGTCTGACATTGAGTACCTGATTCCTAAGTTCTCCTGGGAATTAGGAAACTCTCAGGAACTCCTGTGTTCTGTACACGAAGTTTTTTTCCCTCTTAGCTTTGGCTAAATACCAATAGTGTACAGTGTGCAATGAGATACAATAGACATCGCAAGTGCGTGCTCGAGAAAATCAATTGGTATTGATGCTCTAATCAGCAGCGCTGCAGCTGGGATGTAGACACACCACTGGAAATGGTGATTAAGATTGTATTCAAAAGCATTTTTAAAACCCCATGACATTTAGCACTCCTTTCAAATAGATTGCTGTTTTGCCAAGATAGTAAGTGAGTTGGGTAGCCGGTGGTAAATGTAGATCCTGCTACATTAATTTTCAAGATACTTTATGCCAATGTATTTTGCACAAGTCCTATCTTTTTAAATTATGTAAGTATCAGGTATGAGTCTTGTGGCAGAAGAAGGCACAGAGAAGAGCTGTGGGTAAACAAAACGTTCCCAGCTGTTTTGCCCCAGACACCTGAAAGCCACACATTGACTACCAGGAGAATACAGACAAAAGGCCAGAGGAAGGAAGCCTAGCCTGAAAGCTCACTGGGTGAAGAGGTGGAGGGAGCAAGAGCAGGGGAGAGATGGAAAGGAAAGGGGGCAGGGAAGAATAGTCAGAAAGGAGAAAGGCAGTCAGAATCATTGGATAGCAAATAGGACTTTCAGTTTGAAGAATCATGCTTGTAGAATTAGAATTTCCTACCCATTAGCAAGTAATTAGCTGCAAGTATTAGCAAGAGATTTGTTTTAGAAAAACTTAGGGAGGAAAAAGAGGCTCAGGCACTGTGTTTATAAGATTCTTTCTATTTGGGATTCATGTGTGTTCTTCCCATTAGCACATTTACAGTGTACCGAAAATATACCTATTGAAAGGCAGACCATATACATGTGTTATCAGCTTTAATTGTTTTCTCTCTTTTTTTTTTTGTTTTATACATAAGCTAGATATTTAAACAAGGGTACTGAGATCTCGCTTTCTTATTTCTATGTGTCCATTAAACACAACTACACACTTATCTTGAACTAGTTTAGGATAGCTAGAAGATGGGAGACCAAAACTACAGAAGACAAGTGTCCTTAAGAACTAGACTATCAAAGAAAAGGCAAGCTGCCCAGGGTTTTTATCAAGGTCAATGGTCAGGGAGAGGAAGAAAAGACTGGAAGCATTTGACAATAGTTTTTAAGTTATAAAGAACACCATATTTTCTTATACATAGTTTTCTCAAGTTTTGATGATTTTAAATTTTTGGAAAAGTGGAAAGTATAAGAATTTTAAAGAAGGAAAGAGGAATTGGGAACAAAAAGATAAAGGAAACTTTAGAGAACATTCTAAGTTTCAAACAACTTTTTCGTGTATTTTTCCTTGTGATACAAGCTTCAGTTCAAATGGGACAGGAATTATTTCAATACTTGTATTAGGGAAAATGAGTCTCAAAAGTAGACAAAGTGGCTCTGGAGGTATGATTCCTGGGATTCGTTCAGTCCACCAGCAGCTAGCCACATCAGGCTATTAAGTGCTGGAAATGTTCCTAGTCCTATTTGCAATGTACTGCAAGTGTGAAAACCACACCAGATTTCAAAGATATAGTGCAAATAAAAAGGAATGTAAACTATGTCATTACTACATTTTAAAACTAATTACATTATGGATATGTTGGGTTAAATAAGATACTTTGCTGAAATTAATTTCATCTGCTTCCATTTACTTTTTAACATGGTTACCAGGAGAATTAAAATTACTTTCACATTTTGCATTTAGAGGTTGCATTTGATTTATATAGCTACATGGAGTGTAGTGTGCCAGCTATTCTTTTTAGAAAACAAATAAATAAAAAGAACAAAGGGAGATCTGGGTACTAAAATGTTAGAAGCAAAGTATTTGAACTTTCATGGTAAGGGTGCCTCTCCATTTTAGTTATCATGTTCAATTAAAGCATCAGATCCCTACCAAACACTAATAGTAGTATTTATGGAGGTGGCTCTAGGTGTTCTGTGGAGCTGAAGGTTGAGGTTCAGAGCAGAGAGTTCTCGCACCAGATCTCATGGACAGAGAAGCACTAAGACAGAAGTCTGCTCACTGGACATTGGCAAATCTGGTCTAGGAACCCCAACGGTTGTGGATGAGAACCTGAGAGGTTTTTGGCTGCGTTCATATTTGGTGTCAAGCATTCAAGGGCATTTTGTCATCTGCACAGAAGGAATATTTGTGGGCTGTGATACAAACAGGTTCAAAAGGACTCCACCCATGAAGGGAGGCCCTCGGCTGAGGACATAGGAAGAAACCACGCTAATGGAGAGTTGTATGAGAGAAGAACCTCCAAGTAGGAACCACGACACAATGCAAAAGACATGGCTGAGAGTATCTGTGCTTCTCACTTGAAAGGAACATTGCTTAACAACACTCATGGGCAGTAGCTTAGGGACAACTCACTAAAGCCACTTTTTCTGAGCTCTACGAAAATACAACTCCGTTCTTGAGGAAACAGCTGAACCTACTATTTCACCAAGAACACGTCTTATTAGTACTACAGATTTGTCTCAGGAAATATTAATATTTCTACAGTAACAGCTTTGAAATTTACAAAGCAACAAAGGAAAATTGAAAGATGAGTGTAATTTTTCAAGATTTGAGCCAAAATGTGGGGGCACACATTAGTGTGGTGTATGAAATGAATTTCTACTTGAAAAACTCTAGTTCTAGTAGAAATGTGTCAGTTTGAAATTAATAACTGTTTTCCTTCCGTACAGCCTGTGTAAAGAAACCGCTCCACTTCTGAACAGTTTCCCTTCCTTCCCAGATACATGGAAATTCACTACTGTTGCTGACAAACAAAATACCACAAGATTTGTCATACAAATCACATTATAAGAGGTTCCAAAATCTTGACAACGTTGACAGTTGTTTTCAGCAAATGGCTGCTTTCCTCTGCACTGTCAATGTTGATGTCCTTCTGCACATGTAAAAGAGCAATGTGATTAAGGCAAGCTTGTCCACGCTATATCTGAGCCAAGTTTCCCGTCTCCGCGCGGCACTGAGAGATTGCTCAGCTGTTGTAGATAAGGCAGGAATAGCTAGCAGATTTCTGCCATTTAAAAAAAAAAAAAACCAACATTCTCTGGGCATGCATTTCTGTAGGAATTCACCAACATCTGCTGCTGACCTAAAGTTTCCTATTGAAGTAGCATATTTAATTTGTATTAGCAATTCACAATGATATTAGTCAAAATTCATTTCCTTACAAAAAGATGAGATCTGTTCACCCAGAGGAGATAGGTGGAAGCTGAATAAGTGTGTACTCTTGAAGTTGTCATTGGAACTTCGGGCCTCACAACTTTTTGGCCCATCCTAAATTTATTTTCTGCGCATTCTCTAAATTATATTTCACAAGAGAAACTTTTTAGAGAAAGAATAAAGAGCTATGAGATCTTGGTGATTCCACAGAAGGCCTACATTTCACACTTATCTTTTTTTTATAGGCTCTCTGAAAATGTTTGATTTTTGGAAGCTAATTTATTCTGGAAGAATTTTGTAGTTGAATTTTAGTGTGACTTAAAATTGTCATATGTGCTATCCTCAAAAGAACATGCAAGATTTAGGTATTTCTTGTTGTCAGGGCAACTTTGATAATCTGTAATTTCTTTGATTTTTGGACAGTAGCTTGTCTACCATTTTATTTACCAGTGCTGATGCAGAGAATCTATTCTCTGTCTGTATTTGACTTTGTTTCTTTTGAAATATGAGCACTGTTCAGATAAAAATAAAGAACTCTAGTTAGTCCCGAGAAGCTGAACCTGCCCTGTGGTACAGCATTTGTTACTTGATTCATCTATTCTCACTCACGGTCACCAGCTAGTACAGCTGCATGCATTAACTGTCTGGCTTCTCTTTGAAAATCTTAAGCCACATTCTTGAGAACAGTTGCTTCATGTTGGTTGAAATTCTCAGTGGCACTTTTTTTCCATTCACAGGAGCCAACAGCCTCCAAAGCAGACACATAGTTTCCAAGAACTCAGGCATAGTTCATGATTCCTGAATTTCAAATATTTCTTGTAGGAATCAGAATACCATGTACAATGTCTAAAACCTTTGCAGTGGGAATTATAATAAAAGTGCACTGACAAGTCAGCATACCTGATTTTAAATATTTTCATTCTTATATCTAGCAGAGGGACACAGTTTAAAAACTCACTCATAAAAATTAATCCAATGGCTGTGAGCAAGCAATTATTTAAAGACATTAGCTTTTGGAAACATCAGAAGGAAAGAAATTGTGAATGGAATCATTGTGTGCTCTTACAGAACAGCTCTGTGTTGTCTCATCCAGATTCATAATTTCCTGTGCACCTTTAAGGTTGTACTAAAAATATAGCAATTGAAAGCTCAAATTTTAGGTCCCAAATTACTGCCTTTCAGATCCATTGAGACATCTCAAAAATGGGTCAAGGTAACAATGCATAATTGGTAAGTTAACAAAAGTAACTAATGGAAATAAAATGAGAGTCAATATAGCTGTGATAACTTGTAACACCTACCTTTTTCAATGTCAACCACACCACAAGGGCTGTGGGATATTTGCAAGAGCTACCATCTTTATTTTTGTGTAGTTAGCAGAGAAGGGAGAAATTTCACATACCGTGTTCAGATCTTCTGATTAAAGCTAGTGGTTTAAAAATGCATAGCATCTAATAACAAAGACTCAAAGTAAATTTGAAAAGCAAACTCTGTACCAGTAAAGGAAAATATTCAGGTATGAAAGCATGCATGAACTCTCATTTTCTTGCTGTTAGTTTTTATTTCACTAAGTTCCTCAAATTTTAACTTTATAGTATCATTAGGGCCATATTGACAAGACAGTTGCCATGGAAATATATTTGAATTTGGGTAGTAATACCTAATTTACAAAATTTATGAAGTTCTGGTCTCCATCTTTTTGTTGGTATTGTTTTCAACTCCAGAAGTGCAAAATCTGCTGAAACTCTGACCCTCCCTCCATCAGTATCTCCTTTATGTCAATCGATTTTCTGTTCAGTCAGTGCATGCCACTGAACACAGAAGTTGAGAGTGAGTAAATCAACTGCTACTCATATATTTAATTTTAATGTATGTTTTTAATAACCAAATTCTTCAATAAATATTTTGATTTTAGTTGCTCACATATTACCCTTTACAAGTGAGGATGGTTAAGGTGTCCCTCGTGGAGTTTTGTGAACATCAGAAATGATATTTTGGAAACAGTTTAAAAAATACTGTTTCTCTGCAAGTCAAATGACTCTGAGATTCCATCTTACACTCGTCAGGATGGCTAAGATAAAAACTCAAGTGAAAGCACATACTGGTGAGGATGTGGAGCAAAGGAAGCACTCCTCCATTTCTGGTGAGAGTGCAAACTTGTACAGCCACTTTGGAAATAAATTGGCAGACTATCTCAAGATCCAGCTCTACTTCTCCTGGGCATATACCTCAAAGATGCCCCACCATCTCACGTATACATGCTCTGCTATGTTCACAGCAGCTTTTTTTTTTTTTTTTTTTTTTTTTAAATAATAGCTAGAAACTGAAAACATAGAAGAATCGATAAAGAAAATTTATACAAAGAAATACTACTCAGCAATTAAAAACCAAGACATCATGAAACTTGTAGGCAAATGGATGGAACTAGAAAATAGCACCCTGAGTGAGGTAACTTAGACTCAGAAAGACAAACATGGTATGTAAACACTTATAAGTGGAAATTGGCCATAAAGTACAGCTACTATCCACAGACCCAAAGAAGCTAAGTAACAAGGAGGACCTAAGGGAGGATACTTGACTCTCACTGAGCAGGGGAAATACAAGGCTCAAGGGGGAAGATGGAGGAAGGGAACTAAGTGGGAGGTGGGTGGGTAGGGGATTGGGAGGGATCAGGGTTGGGGAGGATAGAGGCAGAGAGAACTGGAATCAGTGCCAGGGAAGCATCTCTGGGACACGCTAGAAACTTTGGACAATGGAAAATCCCAGGAATCTATGAGGGTGACTCTAATTAAGACTCCTAGCAGTAGGGGCTATGGAACCTGAAAAGGCTACCTAGAATAACCAGACAGGATTTCCAATGGAGGGATGGAGATGCCAACCCAATCACAAAATCTTCACCCCACAGTTTTTTCTGCCTATAAGATGTACAGGTCTAAAGAGGGAACAGAAACTGAGGGAATAGCTAATCAATGTCTGGTGCACCTTGAGCCCCATGCCAGACGAGAGAACCCATCCATGACACTCTAAATGATACTCTGCTATACTTTCAGGCAGGAACCTAATATAATTGTCATCTTAGAGGCTTCACCCAGGAGCTGATGGAAACAGATACAGACCCACGGCAAAACATAGGCTGAGCTAGGGAAATCTTGCTGAAGAAGGGGAGAGAATATTGAAGGATCCAGTGAGATCACGGTTATTACAAGAAAACCTTCAGAATCAGATAGCCTCATAACCCATAGAGGCTCACTGGGACTGAGCTACCAACAAGAGAGAATCATGGAATGAAGCTAGGCCCCGATGTATATGTAACAGATGTTCAGCTTGCTTCTCGTGTGGGACCCTTAACAGCAGAAGAGGGCCTTCTCTGACTCTGTTGCCTGCCTTGGATCATGTTGCCTGGAAATAGATGCACCTAGTCCTACTGCAACATGATAAGCCATGGAAGGCCTCCCCTTCTCTGAGGAGAATGGGAAAGGGAGGTAGGGGAGCGGAGGTAAAAGGGAGAGAATTGTAGGAGAGGAGGGAGAGGAAGCTTTATCAGGATGTAAAGTAAATAAACTAATTAATGAAAACAATACTATTTCCCATTAGCTCATCCTCCCAGCCCTCATACTTGACTTTGATAGTGACTGGATTTACTAGAACGTATAAAGTCTTCTCATTTGCTTTTGAACTTTCTCACCATACTGAGAGTTTTGTGAGAAAGATAATATTCTCAATCACAACATAAACTCTTACATGAAATCATTCTTTCCTTTTTCTGAGATGTGCAAGATGAAATTCCTTTTAGATAATATTTCTAGAGAGTTAGGAAACTATTTTGCTAGTTGGTTGGTTTTGCTAGTTGTGTTGTTTGTGTATTCTGCAAAATGTTAGTCAGGTCTGGAAATAAACTGAATATGGCTTTATATGAATACATGGGCATATTTATCTGTAGTGTCCAAGTCCCCATTTTCAGCCTGAGTCCACTCCACTCTGACCATGATTCTGGATACGGTAATATTTAAAAGTGAGAATACAGTAATATGAAAAGTGAGAATAATAAATAGCTTAAAACTCTTAAAACTTGTATGCTTTATCCTTTGACCAAGTTGTCAAGTATAATTTATAGTGGCTTGATATCCACAAAAGATGTAGTTTTTTTGTTTTTAGTGTGACACATACATCACACTGTTTCATACTTTCTGTTTTATACACTGTATCTTTCATAGTCTTCCATACAACTACTTTCAGAATCCACCACTGAAGAATCACCAGATATTAACCACATTGTGCTCATAGCTGGAATACTTTCTGCCAGGAAAGCAGTCAGAATTGTCTCTCTCTGTCGCAAGCATTTCATCTTCTGAGAGATTCCTCAAAATATAATGAAGTCTGTATGTCCATTACTTCATTTTGATTCTGTATATTCATTTACATGCTATCACACTATTTAATTTCCAACCAGGACTGAGAGAATGAATAGTGATTCCATCTCAATCATTTTTTATTTTATTTCTTGGACTTTGTTTGTATGTAGCTCCTGAGAAGTACTACATAAATATTTGTTGAAGAAGATGAGTTTTTTGTAATAACTCTGCCCCAGGTTTTGCTTGTTAGTAAGAGTCATGCTTTCAGTCAACTTTCATGCTAAGTATGCTAAGAAATATGTATACCACTGAAATACTTTTCATGCATATCACTGACATTCAAGGGCTCTTACAAGTTTCATTTACTTTACATAGCGGGCTTGCTTTCATGTGGTGTTCAGTATTGGAACCACTATCATTGCTTTTCACGTCACACTTCATAAAGAAGAGCTAATTAAAGTGCACCACAAGTCACAAAGAAGGGACAAAACCTCACGCCATCATTTTTTTTTTTTAAAATTGTAGTTGGAAAGGGAAATGAACACTACATTCTGAAATACTGATGCCACATAACAAATGGTCAGTATTTCAAACAATCACACCTTATATGGAAACCAAGAAAGAACCAAAGGAACCTCAAAACACAGAGGGTGAAAGTTCGTAGTGTCAATGATAGGAAATGGATCTGCCATCCTCCGATGTAGGCAGAGCTTCTTCATTTTTGTTTTATGTATAGTTCCAGCAAAATTTTGTTTATTTACATGTTATCTGGAGATTAAAAGAACAAAGTTGCTCAAATCTGTAGTCAGAGGACTTGAAGAAAATAAATCATAAAACCAACAGGATAGCTAATGGTTATATAATTTCTGAGAAAATATTATTTTACAAGAGGCTTAACTTGTTTGTGGTATATTTCAATATAACATATTGAAATCTAGCTAATTGACTTACACCTTTGACATTAGTATTGATCCTATCAGGCACCCTTCCCTCTTTTTCTACTTCCTCAGATAACGTTCCTTGTCTCCACATTTGTTCTTCCAACATTGATTACTTAGTGCTTGTTATGTTAAACCTATCTGATACTATTCTCTCTCTCTCAAGCTCTTCCTATGACCTTTAGAGTAAACTCCCATGAAGACCTAAGCTCAGGACCAGTACATAAGTTAGTAACTGAGTATATCTCTACCAAGCCCTTCCCCATAACTTCTACCTGCCTCAAACAGCAAATAAAAACTGCATGTAAATGTCAAGGGCACTCAATAGTTTCCCACGTAGCTCCAAGACAGACCCAATTGTAACCTGATTTCTTTCTACACTCTTTGCTTAGTTGATTGCAGTGTCTGCTTGGCCAGACAACTGTTTCTACCTGGTTTGGAACCAGAGGCATTTCTACCAGGAACTTTCTATCACTAACAAATTCTAGGAAATCTGTCCATGGAATCTGTAGAGTAGCAATAGCTTTAGGAGTTCGGGACAGCGTCCAAAATTGTCACAGAAGTTAGGCAATATTTACAGTGGTTTTGTCCTTCACTCTATGAACTACACAAACTCTCCCTATCTAAAGAATGACTTTTCCTTTAAGAAATATTGTGTTGTGACTTCTGTGATTTATCTCATGGATTTTCATAATTCTCCAGAAGCAGAATTCTTCAGTATGAAATGCACCCCCCCATACTGGCTCTGCCACCCAAGTTCAGATTATTTCTGAGCCATTGGCTAATGTTGCATTGTTTTGCTGACTGTGAATTTTTACTCATCCCACTTTGTGATAATTTACTATTCTATTTCATATTTTTGCTTTAGATCAAGTTCTTATAGTACAGTTTAGGCACTTTTATGGGCATTCCTGCTTGCTTAGATACAATTAGATCACATTGCTTAATTAGGAAGATGTGCATGATTGTGAAGGCACACTTCCCACAATTTCTTTCTCCATTCCCAGAAAGTTGCATCATGAACGTTAATTTTGACAAGCAATGGTGCCATGCTGTGAGTATTATTTGTTGTCATTTAACAACTCCATGAAATAGGCAATTAAAAATTGATTCGTCCTAATGGTACTCTATTGTTCTTTTTTACTAAGAACTACCTTGAAAGTCCAGCCATTTCTACCATCAGGGCTGTCTTGAGAATTGTGCCAAGAGTGGTGGCACATTTGAAACTCCTTGGGAACTAAACACTACTCTCATTATTTGTGAACTAACTGAATTCCTGTAGCTGTTATTTAGGGTCGTAGGAGATTTACTCTTCAATAAAGTTGTAATATTTCCTGAGCTTCTATTCGCTCCAGATCGAGTCCTGGTTACAGGTCAAATTTGCTTGCAGGAACATAGGTCACTCCAAGGCAGCTGTATAATTGAAAACTCTATCACAACATGGTGCTGACATTTGAAAGCTCAGTCCTGAGTCTCTCCGCACAGGTTGCAGGAAGTCCAGTTCACTGGGGAGTTTCTCTTCCCAGTTATTACCCACTTCATTCATAGGTTTGGAGAATGACATAGCAAATCATGAAATTTTCTGACCCATATAAGCATGATGAGCTCCTCTACCCTAGCCACTTTTAGTTTTTTTTACTTCCTGAGTCTTACGAGCCTCCTCCCAGGAAGGAATGTTTTAATTTGGAGAGAATAGCTGCACAACATTCCACCCTTTTCTCCTGCTATTATATATTTCTTTTCTTCTGAACATTTCCCTGAGCCTTGGAGTGGATGGTATAGATGTTTGATCATTTTCTTCCATCTGCGGCTGAGTATCCATGCATTGAGCCACTATGCCATAGCAACAGCTACTTATTATCAGGAGCTTGGCCCTTTTATGAGTCTCTGTGCCATACTTCCCATTGAAAAAGAACTATGCCTTTAAGACTGGCTAGGCTTGACAGCAGAATAATGCTTGGGCACAAAAAGTGTGTAAATGGTAATTTGATGGACCATACATATCCTTTGACAAAATAACCTAGATGGCCTGCCTACTGGGGCATATGACCTTCCAAATCACAGGCTTTTGTCCTGGCTCAGATATGAGTTAACTTCTGTGAAGTTTGCTTTAAAGATGGCTAAAAGGCAGTTTGATGTCCATGAAGCTCCTGTGCTACAAATTGTACCAGTGAACACATTTCGCCCATCACGTTCATATTGTAGCACGTGAGGTCCATATATGAGCAGGACTGTTCAGGTAAATTATCCTCTAGCAGTCTGCATGTTGCCTTCTGACATTATGAAAGCCAGACAACAGGGAGTGAGCTTCCATCTCAGGTCCAGCCTGATTTCTCCATGTCCTGCAATCAAAGAACATTGTATCTTCAGCAAAAGGCACTTTACCATCTACTTCATACATGCAAGCAACAGCAATGGCAATAGCCTGATTGTTGGGGGACCTCAGTGTCCTCCCTGTTTAACAAGTCAGACTGGAGTAGTTCACCTCTGCTATTGGGATTACCAGCCAACCAGCTTATGGTTCCTAGGAGTACCCTTTCATATTCACAGAGTATCTCTTTTAAATGCCTTAATTGCTTTCTTTACTGTGCTTCCATATGCTTGAAAATATTCAAGGGTTAGCATTGTATAAAGAAACCTTTTAACAGAGAGTGGCAGTATCTCTAAAGGCCCACCACTGTCTTCTGCCAGCAAGGGGCTGTTTGTCTTAGATGGTTAAAGGAAAACTGCAGAAGGAAATAACAAGATCCAGTACCACATGTAAAGACCCCATAATTTGCTTTAAATGTCTCATGAAAATAGTAATGTTGGACAAAACAACATGGATGGGAGATCTTACAGTGTGAAGTCCTTTATAACCCACATTCATTTTCTATGATTAATTCACTCTCAGCCTAGGTGCTACTGCTCTCAAATGAATGGGAAGCTGCCCATCCTTGACATACTTTTCATTGGGTAAGCTTGTGTTGCTTGATTTAGGTTGGGCTCAAGGGGAGCAATAGTTTGCTCTAGCATATTGTGGCCACTGATGGTTCTGACAGGCTCTGGTCAACACGGTGTCTCTTGCCTGTTTTGACTACTTAAAGGGTCCCAGCCTATATGAGCAACTTCTAACTCAATTATAGTTCCTTGAAGAGAGAAATGCTCAGCACCTACTCTGGGTGGTGACTGCCCACTCTGAGACCAAGCTTTATCTTCTTCATCTGCACTGTTTTATCATTTATAGTTTCCATGAACTGTTGCTCAGGCTCTGAAGTCCTTATTGTGTATTGAGGTTGGACTCATCTATTATTTCTACCCCCTTTCCCTTGGGTTCCAGGTTTTGTATCCTGGGAAGTGGCCATTAGCTCAGCTCTAATTTGCATTCTCTTTCCCTATAATGTCCCCAGTAAAAATCAACTCCAACTCATCCTTCTCTTTCCCATGTTTCCTGCAAAGTCAGAAGCTAACACAGTAGACAGTTTCTTTATGCTTTTTTCTCTTTGTTATTCCTCCCTATATGGGCAGGTGATTTCTGGGAAGACAGTCAAGCATCAGTTCTATCCCTCACTGACCTCAACAAAGGCCATGCAGCTGATGCCATATCTTGCTTACAGTCCTTTCCCACATGAGCTTCTTATAGTTATTGTAACAGATTCTCTAGTTTTTATGTGCTTTGGAGATTGTTTTGTACTTATATGGTGAACCTTATTCTTCAAGGAGGCATGTTACCCCCATACAAAATAAAGGAAGATGGATAATATGGATTCTCCTGAAGACATTTTCCTCTCAGAAGGCTTGGTATTGGTTGTATGCCCTAGGATCCATTTTAAGGAGCATATGTCCACATTACATCAAGGAGGCATACCATCCCACGTGAGGAAAGGGTGCCATACAAATATTTCCCTTACACACTGATCAGCCTCAGCTCCCTGTTTCGGTACCCACTGCCTAGATCCTACAACCATTCCTTTCAACTCATCCATTGGTTCTATTTGTGCTCATTCCAATGGCAATTGTGTTTTCTGACATCATGGGAAGGCTTGAACAAACATATATTCACTCAGGTAGGGGCACTGGTGACTAAGGACGTTAGTCTAGTTTAATGATCCACTGAATTTATTAGGATTACTTTGAGGAGCATAAGTGAAGCATTACTGACATAAGCATGGAAGACTCAAACAGTTAAGTCATTGAGAAGTGCAGCCTAGCATGAGTGATGGTTTATGAGGGGGCATCCCTGAGGCTACCTGAACAGTGTCCAGGAAGCTCAGCCTGTTAGAATGTCTCATTTTCATGGCCATCGTTTACTGCTTTTACAACCTTGTGAGGGGTTCTATAATCTTATAATGTGTTGAGGCTTTGAAAAGGCTTCCTGAGACTTGTGATTTTGCTTGCTTTTTGTTTCTTATGAGCCTCTTTCCTTCCTCCATGAAGGAATTTTTCATTCTGGGAGACTAGCTACACAGCCAATGAAAATGCAGGCTTCAGAGATAGCATATGTCACTGCTACAATTAGTGCTTTAAATACAACCAGGCAGGCGCAGTGATGCAGGCGCAGTGACGCAGGCAGAGTGAAGCAGGATGCAAATATGTTACCTGAAAGCGGTAACAAAAGGTAAAAAAATAAAAATTTGAAAGTGAGCACTTGATGTTCTAATGTTCATAATCAATAAAAGTCCTTTGCTGATTTTTAGTAGAGATAACTTTATTTTTAAAGTGATATGAAGATCAACCATGAGTAGTTTAAGAAGCAGTTGAAAAATAAAACCCTATCAAGGCAGGGTCCAGAGCATGTGGATTTACTGCAGTGTTACACTCAGGGCTGAAGTATAATTGATACCAATTCTTCATAAACTATTTGAAAAACTTGAACCCCTCATTTCTAAAACAATTGCAGCAGCAACAAAACAAAAATCTAACTCAAATAATAAAATACACAAAAACAGTGGATTTTAAGACATGGGACATTACCCACCAAGGGAAAGACAGTCATTCAGGACAGAAGAGATGCATCTGATGGGAAAACGGTGGTCGCACAGCACTCTTCATTGGTGAATTCCTGACAGCAGCACTGTCAGCCTTACTAACTGAAGGGAGGCAAAGTCCTTAACCCTAGGAAACAGTGGAAAAAATGGAAGGATATAGTGGTCATACCATGCCGGACAGAACACCACAGAAGACAGAGAATAGTTCTTGAGACCTCGAGTCAACTCAAGACTTTGGCACATGTCTGAAGAAGGCTCAAGGAGATAGGGTCTCATGGTGAAGCTGATGTTGACCCAGAACTTACAATGTAGCCCAGGTTAGCCTTAAAGTCATCACCCTGTTTTCCTTTCTGCATGGATACTGGGATTTCAGGCTTGAGCCATCATGTCCAGATTCTTCTAACTAGCATTTAAATCCCTATAAATTTAGATTAAAAAGAGGGAAATGTACCCACGATACTCTATGAAACCAAAAAGACCCTGCTACCAAAGCAGGCAAAGATGTAACAGAAAAGGGGAATCATAGGCAATATCACTGATGAACATAGATGCAAAAATCTTCCACAAAACCTCTTAACAAACCAGATGCAGCATTGAGAGGCATGGGAGAGATTGTCTATAATGAAAGCTATAAAAACACAGATTATAGAAATGGGAAGAACTATAGAATTTGGAATGAGGGCTAGATAGATGACCAGTGGTTAGAACAGCTTATTCTTCTTGTAGAAGACCTGAGCTTGTCCCCAGGATTTGTATTAGATGGTCCACAACTAGTGGATTGGACAACCTCTTTTGATACCTGTACTTATATGCATGTACACCCACATATACTTACAAGTTAAAATGTCTTTAGAATAGAATATGGAATAATGTTTTGTATTCTTGAATTGCAAGAATAAATACTATTTGAATTTTTAAACTACTAATTTTTTAAATTCACTTTATATCCCAATCACTGCCCTCTATTACTCCTTCCCAGAATTCCTCCCCCATCCCTCTTCTTTTATCTCCTCTGAGAGGGTGGAAACCCCTCTGAGTATACCCCAACCCTGGCACATCAAGTCTATGTAGGTCTAGGTGAATCCTCTCCCACTGAGGCCAGAAAAGGCAGCTCAGCTAGAAGAACATATCCCGCAGTCAGGCAACAGCTTTTGGGATAGCCCCAGCTCCAGTTGAAGACTGAGCTGCACATTCAGGGCCTAGGTTCCAACTGTGTATGCTCTTTAAAAGAGTTGGGGGAAGAATTGAGGGCCCGGAAGGTGACAGCAACTGCAGAGAAAGACCAACATTGTCAATTCACTGGGACCCTTGGAACTCTCAGAATCTTAACCACCAACCAAAGAGTAAACAACTGAAACTTATCTACAGGTCTCTTTAACTGTCTCTGTTGAAATATCAATGTCATTATTTAGTGACATAAAAAAAGTATAAATCTAATGAAAAATATCCCTAATAGCCAAAGTAATCTTGAACAACAACAACAAACATGTAGCTGACATTATATCTGATTTTAATATGTACTACAAAAACTGTTACCATGGAAACTGATATAAAAATAGGTACCTATAATAATGGACAACAGAGAGAGCTTAAAACTACATCCATATAGATCACTGACTTTCAACAAAGATGCTAAGAACACAGTAGAGAAAGAAGAGCCTTCATTAAATGGTGCTGGGAAAATTGAAAATTAACTTGCTGAAGAATGAAATCAACACTTATATACTATGGAAGACTATTCTGTTACATATAGAATAACAAGAGGTAGAAATGGAAACCTTTATGTAAACTAGGCTATGGAATACAAATATGGTGTGATCTCATTCACACATGGAATTTAAAATCTCATTTGTACAGAGGTTGGAACGGTTGTTACCAGAGAGTGCAGTTAGCGAGGGGAGAGAGTAGTGACGGAATAGCATGAGGTTGACCAAAGGACTCTAGGTTATTTTAGAGGGATTAAGAATTTCTAATGTTATCACATGGTAGGATGACTACAGATAACAATGTACTGTATGCTTCAAAGAGCTAGAAGAAGAGTTCTGAGTGATTTCAGTATAAGGTATGATCAATATTTAACAAGGTAAATGCATCTAACCCAATATAAAAACATCACAGGACTACCAATAAATAGTACATGTTTATTTTATTATATATCGGTTAAAACAGCTACTTAAAATTTTAAGTGAATTTTTTTAATTCCTGCAAGATGATCCCATGGATAAAGCTTCTAGTCCCAAGCTTGACAACATGAACTCTCTCTCTTGACCCACATGATGGATGGAAGAAGCCAGCTTCCTCATGTTCTCCTCAGAGGTCTGCTTGCTTGCTATGTCACACCCCCACCAAATAAAGAAATACAAAACTTGATGTCATATTCTCCAATTTCTTTATTCCTCAGAAGTAGGTGTCTTCATCACCATGTCTTATGATGCTGCTTTCAACCCTAGATTCTTCAGTTGCTATCTGTATTTTTTTCTTAGAAAACGTTTGTTTCTGCCTCTCCTTAGAATGGTGGTATCGAGTTGACAACTTATCTCTGTGGTTGGCGGTGTGGTGGCCTCGATCAGAGGAGCTGATCCCACCAAGATAGCCATGCATAACCGTGTGTTTTCCTTTTGGCAGGAGTTTAAGATTTAATTATATTTGGCTCAGCATATGGCACTGCACGTAACACATATGCACATATGTGCACATATGCACATAACATTTCTTGCCTTTGTCTCTATTGTTATTTCTAAATTTGAAAACATGACTATTTCATATTTCTTAAATTTTGTGTCAAAAAATGAACTTCCTAGAACCTAAATAGACTGCAGTCTAAATTTTAAATAGCACTATATGTATTTGTATGTTTTTTTTAATGAAAGAGTAATTCTATATCTCTAACTGTGTAATAGCTAAAAACAATGAGAAAATTAGAATTTCAATAAATAAAAATTAAAATCCCTAACAAAATAAATTAATTTATAATTATATTTAGTTTCACTGATGGAAAGTATCTTATGAAAAGTATTTTGCTATGTGTTTTGTGATAGGAAAGATATAGTTTAAGAAATTAATTATTGGACTTAAGTACTTTGCTCATAGATATCATAGAATCCTAGAACTTGTAGCTCTTAAAAATTTAGTAACTGCAATGGAATGTAGAAAATAAATATTAAAGTGGATCTATTATATATATAAACCTACTGATAAGACTTAGATTCTAATCAATAACATTTTCATTTTCATAATGAATCTCCAACCAAGAATATTTTCTAAGTAGCTAAAGAGTTGTCTCAGTCAGTGTGATGACTTAAATATTGAAGGCTGCTGTCAAATACATAGAATGAAAATACTTTGGTTTGGAATATAAGTTTTGAGTAAGTCACAGGAGTCAGCTTTGCAATTTTGCACAGATGAAGCAAACAACAAATAATCCAAGAGAGCAGCCCACTGAGGCAAATGTTGGCACATAGAACTGAGATTGCAAGTGTTTAGGACAAGTTTTCTCCCGTGAATCTACATATAACTCCAACTTTACATGGAACTGAATTATGTCCACCCATTCGCTTTAAACAGAAGGTCTCAGGGCCATGTCTGGTGCAAGACATGAAGTTTCTCTGTGTGCTTTCCCATCAGATGTCGGTGATTAAGGTTCCCTCGAAGGAAGACAGTGTTTTTCAGAGAAAGGAGCCTTTGCCTGCAGTGGCTTGTATGACTCACTCATGTTGTAGGGGATAATTTCCCTGCAAGCATTGAGAGTTTTGTTATTTTCCTTTTGGGAGAAGGAATAGAGGGGTTTATTTTAGGTCCTAGGAAAGGGATCATTAGTGGGAATTCAGCAAGAAAACTACCAAAGATGTGACCTGGACTCATTCATATTCTTCAGATGCTACTTCAAAATATAATTACCCTTGAAATCTTAGAGCTCTTTTTCCCCTTCTCTTCTTCCTTTCTTTGAAGGTGAAGGAAACACTTAAAATAATGACTAGGGACAGTGGTATTTATAGGCTGCGATTGTCTGCCAGTCCGTCTTCTCATCCTAAAATAAACAGATGACCATATGTAAAGTTACCATCGAAATGCTCAGAAGATTTTTGATCTTTTATGTTTAGAACGCTCATACCATCATCCAAAAAAACAAAACAAAACAAAACAAATATATAAAACAAACAAAACACCCCCCCACACACATACAAAACACAAAAAAACAGTGTTACCACCCTTAGTTTCACAAGTGAATCTATGAAAGCCTAAAGCCGAGGCTTCATCATGTATTTCGGTCTTCCAGTCAAGAAGCTTACATCTGAGTGTTGTGGAGAATCAGGCCTTTTGGTGCCAAGATTGTGCATAAACTGCTTGGATCATTTGGAGCCCAACTGGCATCTCAGAACATTCCTAGGTTTATGGCCCCCTGAATAGCTCTGACCTGTTGCCGAGTCAGGCTCCATATCAAAAAAAGTGTCTTGTTTTTACCGGTCTGTTCTGTTCTTTCCTACCTCCGCAGTGCACCTCGGGGTTTGCCCGCTCACATCGATACACTTGCAGCTGTCTAGGGCACTGCTTTATTGCCCACTGTGGAATGCATGCCGAATACAAACCATCATGATATGAAATAGGCCATCTTGTGTGCTTTTCAGCTTGCTCAGATGTTCAAACACACATAACCAACCATCAATATAGGAAATTCTCCTCTAAGCAGTTAGCCTATTACAGTTTGTGACTTTCCAGCTTGGAGAATCATCCTCATTTCTCTCTCTGTCCCGCTCACAACAACTTCTCCTTTATTGCGTTTAGAATGCTGGAGCTGAAGGGCAATAAGGAACAGCAATATCATAGAGAGGTTCACATTACCCCGGGTTTTATTGTAGCCTGACACTGGGAGTGAACCTTTGGAATCTTTGAAGGCATAAAGGCAAAGCCTGCTTTTTAATGGACTGGAGAAAAATATTCTGACATAGTGATAAGTGAGGTGACTTCTAAAATCATGACTTGGAAATACTTTCTGAACAAGAGCTATTTCTGTTGTCCCAATTCACAGGATGATATTAAAACAGCCTGCTATGGGCCAGAGCTCCTAAATCCCACCTCCTAAGGACAGGGATTCATTTTAAAAGAAACACTGTGATCTATAACCCTACTGAATTCCAGACGAAAACACTTGTCTTCCATTTTCCTCCGGTTCTTCTCCCAGATGGTTACCTCGAAGCTATTAACAATTTGGTGCTGTTACCATATTCACTTTAATCTTTCTGCTTTCTAATTGTAAAATGAACACACAAACTGGCTTTATAAATGTGTTAATTATCTTTATTTTCACAAAACACATCTTATCCATAATTTTCTGCCCTAGATATGCTTAGAGTTGTATGTTCTTTTTTTACAAACATGTTTTAAAATGAATGTATATGTATTTTTAAACTTCTATGAGAATATTGGATTGAATAGTGTCCTTCTCTAAGATTATTATGGGTTAAATTAGAAAGGAACACACTTGTTGTGACTGAGCACTACTGTTTAATTAATACAAACCAAATCATTTTCTCCTCTTTCCTGTCTTCTTGGCCACTTCTGTGTCCTTTTCTACATGTTTCCCCAACTAACCTTTTCTGTTGTTATGCCTGGCACATAGTAGGTCCAGAGTCAATATTTGTGTGTGTGAATGAATGAATGAAAGACTCTCAGGCTACAAGAGCTTCTTGGTTCACTTAAGTCCACTGGCTCTTAGCATTCAGTGTATAAACTGGATGTGTTGTTGACAACTTTCTTCACTCTTTGTGTGCATAAGCTAAGAATAAACAGCGCTCAGGGGAAGGGAGGGCTTCCCTCGCTGGGTGACTTACACCATCATAAACTCACCAAAGTGTACCACACAGAGCCAGTGATCACAGAAGGCCGGCAGCCCAGGCCCTGTCATTAAATATAGAAGCCTGTCTTCACTGTTTTTGTCCAAACAGACTCTATGTATTTTGGAAATTTCCACCACACTTCCTTCTGAGTTGCTCCTTTTCTCAGGATATTTAGATGAGTGTCACAAGAGTGAGTGCAGTCAGGAAACCTGTAAAGTGATGCGTGTACGTTCCGCCATCCAAGGACTGCATGGTGTTAATGCTTCTTTGTCTTGCCTATGTCTGTGAATATTTTTTTACCTTAACAGTATTCCAGTGAGTTTTCTGTTTAAAACCTTTAGGATGTTTCTGCTATGAACATACCAAGTGCAAAGCATGCTCAATTTGTACTAACAGTGCAAACAGATTGCAAACTCTGACTTTTTTTGTAAAAATTGAGATCAGTAACTACATGATTTTTCTCTCTGGACTGACTGGAATGGATAACCTCCCATGCGCAGACTTTTACTTGAGTACAAGTACCAGTCATGTAGTAGCTTGTTAGAATAATACTAAGAATTATTTGAAATGTTTCACATTCAAATTCCTGTTGCTTTTATTGGTGAATCACCATGCATGTATGTGCATGTGCTCCTGCATACATGTGAGTGCACATACATGTGAGTATCAGGTACCGCTTTGTTTTGAGTTGTTTAATGTGTGACATCATGTATCCAGTACTGAAAATTTCATTATTTTTAATATTTAAACTTTAGTAAGTTGCTGTTGAAGCCATCGCTTCAAAAGCAGAAACAAGCTGAGATACAACAGTGAAAGCTGGTTGTCGAAAATCACAGTCTGAACAATCTTCCCATTTTTGAGTAACATTGTATGTTTGGGAAATTTCCTACAATAGTGTATACTAACTTATACTAGCTGGGATAAACGTATGCTTCTTTTTACCTGAAGGACCAAGCACATTCAGGTTATCGCTGTTATTGAGAAAACAGCAAGCATGTGTGGAAGTTATCTGGGCTTTGTAAAATATAGTTTAATTTAAGGTTAAATTTCAGAAGCTTAAGATATAAACTACTGTCAAAATTGAAATGCTTTTCAATGGGAAATTCATTGATCAACTTGAATTTCTGTTTCAATATGTATTTTTTGATTTTTTGAAATAGGCTAGAGGTGGTCAGGCATGCACTTTTTAATAACCCCTTACTTACCTGAGTGCTGAAGTTTCTGAATTACAATTCTCTAACAGAAAATATAGGAGGTGTAAATAGCTGCTCTTCAGCCAGAATCTTATCGATCCCTGCTAGCATAAACTCTTTATAGACTTAGATCTCCATTTCTGTCTCAGAGCAGATTGGAGAAAGAATGTGAAATGCCACTGGACACAGACACAGCAATAGCAAATCTCACATGAGTCCCCTGCATAGAAAGAGAAGGCAAGTAAGTGAGATGCAGGCATGTGGTATAGGATATTCACAGTAACACATGGTTAAAAAAAAGTGATTTTATCTTTTAAACCTTTGTAGAGGAAGGGATATACACATCTTATAAACTAGTAGAAATGTTTAAATTAAACCTCTTTATTAAAGAAAATTAAGATCTGGGAATGGATCACTAAAGCAGTAGTTTTCTATTTGCAGTTTAAGGCTGTATTTAGCCATTCTGAAAAGATGACCTTCTTCATTTTTATCTACCATAGAGGCTATGGATTTTCTAGACTGTATCTTAAGAGGCTTTAAACATCTAAATCAAAGCATTGCTGGTAGTTTGTAAAAGAGCAAGAGCAAGAAGATTTACAAATTAGGCATCTAGGAATATAGACAATAAATACACAAAAATAAAAATGTGCTGATACTGTGGTCACTATGATACTGATGATGTAATACAGGTAAAATTTTATTAAAACAATGCAACAGGAAAGCATAGCTTCTGAAGGGAGAGTTCAGGGACTCTGTAGGTATAAAGTCAGGATTTTGATATTTTATTGACAGAAGTTTCTATGTTAAAAATATTTTAAGATGTATGGTTTCTTTTTTCTTTCCATGTGACAAAAGCTATCTATAGTTCTAATGTTGTGTGCATAACATTACTTTTTACATTTCTTTCAAACCTTTGCACTTTTGAAACTGCTAAGTACTTCTGCAAACAAAAAGCCCTTCAGTTCCCAGAGCAGCAGAGAGCAAAGAGATAGAAGGAGTCACACAAGGCTCCTACCATTTCCCTTTCTTCAGATCTGGTCATGGATTGCAGTAGTCAAAGTGTTGTAAAAAGGTTTGATTGAAACTATTTTATTTCTCCTTCCTGACAGAGAATTTGATTAATGTAAGTAGCAACACCATAGCAAAAAAAAAAAAAAATATATATAAAATTTTTGGATAACCTGCAAAGGGTATCATATGGAGAATGTACCAGGGATCATAAAAACCTTACATACTCAGCCCTCAAGTTATCATCTTTGTAGGCTCTTTGTAGCGCCAAATCACTCATCTTATGGACTGTGTAAACTTGGCCATCAAGAGGTTTTCTTAAAGCAAACCGATGCTGTCAGTCCATGTTATCCAGTCTGTGTTTGCATTCACTGTCAAAGGGCCTGCCATTTCTATGGTTTTGTAAAAAGTTGATTGAGAAGGCAACTGCATAGAAAGCTACCCTCCCAGCTTGACCCCATCTTAAGATTTTTATGGCCTGAACTGGCACCAAAGAAACTTCTTGAAAATAACACATTTCTTGTCCATTCAGTGGTTAATGGTGCTTAAAAAAATTCAGTTTGTGACTGTGACCTAAATTATGCCAGAAGCTATAAAGTCGTGGGTTTCTTTAAGTTTGAATATGACCCACATGCTTTACACCACTACACTGACCTCATAATACTGTTGATTAGTGTATACACGTGCATACACAACTCACACACACACTCACATACACACCACACACACTCTCACACACACTCATACACCTCCATAAACACTAGCACACAACACTCATATACACATGCACTCACACACACACTCACACACATGTACAAACATACACACATACACATATACAAACATGTACACTCACACACATGAACAAACACAAACACACACACACATTCACACACATGTTGGACACTAAATGACTTGATAAAAAGAATGGTATTTTTCAGACTTCCATGTTAAAGAAAAGGTTTATGAAAGAGATGTAAGTGAACTTTAAGCCAAACATTTGTTTGGCTTTGCTGCAGCAGGCTGAAGGAATGTAAACTTTTTTTTTTTTCAATGACTTCAGCTCCTAATTTGAAAGCTAGGATTTTTAGGAGTGAGCAAGAGACTATATTTGGCCAAAAAATTCTGCTGGCTTTACTTAGCCAATCTGCACATTCAAAACAATACTTCTTTATCAAAAAAACAATAGTCTGTTTTATTCACAGCACATGTAGAAGTTGGAACATCGACCAAATTCCACTTTCTTCTCTTGCAGTGTGTCTGTAACCAGCTAATGAGCTGCCACAGAGGCTGGCCTTCATTTTCAGCAAATTAAGTTCATCCCCACAGGAATTGTGGTCTGGCTGTGGCACCAGGCCTAGGTATGGGTGGGATTTGTTTCTTCTACCAGTTGTAGGTTAGCCACATGGGTACGTGCTGTCGCACCACACAACAGAATCTTCTCTCTAATAGCCAGTCTAAGTAGCCCTCTACCCCACAAAAGCAGACCCCATTTAATTTACTTTGTGTTTATAGCACTCCCTCTTAAACCGCATCATTGGCATGGCCTGATGTTTATACAACTTTTTATTTTAAACTATTTATTTAGAGTCGAGGCCTCAGTAGTACTCCCTGTCAGATTCACTGAGCATGCTCAACTTCTGAAAGCAAGTTGGGGAGAGCGTTGTGGCTTTGTGGGATTTTTTCTCGGGGTGCACATATTCTGACAGCATAATGATTAAAGGAGCGAAGGAAGGTTCTATGTGTGCTGGTAGGATTTGCAAGACAAATCCTTGCTAGGAAATTTAACACTCATGAATGATGAACAGTCTCTGCCTGTTGTATCGACACATGCTTTGACAAAAGACCTTACAATCGGTTTAGAAACATTAAAACTTTAATTCAGAGCTGGGAAAAGTGTTGTTCGGGACCATTCTAACATAAAATGATGCCTCAATTGTTGTAACTGAGGAAGTTAATGGTCAATTAGATACAATGGTCAAATAGATTCCTTGCTAAAGGAACACAGGAGAGTATTCACAATTTTGTACCTGACTTCTGTTTTGGGGCCTTACTCCAGGTTTCCTTTTTCTTAACCTCACAGTGTTTTTAACTTTTAGTACAAGAAGAATGATACTATATTTAAATAGGTCCTTTGTGTATATATTACAGGTGTTAGCTTAATGTTTTTGTGAGATTTCTAACATTCTGAGGCGGTGTGTCTCTGACTCTGTCTGTTATTGGGACTCTTTTTTTCCTACTGAGTTGCCTTGTTTAGCCTTGATATGAGGACTTTTGCCTTATCTTGTTGTAACTTGTTCTGTCCTGCTCAGCTTTTGTCTTTTAGAGGCCTGCTTTTTGCTGAAGAGGAAATGGAAGGGGATTGGATCTGATAGAGAGTGAATATTGTTGGAGGGATTTGGGAGGAGCATAAGGAGGGGAAACTGAGGTCAGGATATACTGTCTGAGATAAGACTCTATTTTCCATAAAACTAGTCACTTATCCATATAAAATTTAACTTTGTTCATTTTTCCCTCCTGTAGAGAAGTTTTAATCTAGCAACATGGCTGCTCTGGCAAAGGATCACATCCAGAGACCTTCTAGCTAGAATGCAGGCATATTACATACCTTTAATCCCTCTGGTTTGAATACAGATATGCGCACAGGACAAGGCTTTAATCCCAAACAATGCACGTAAGTTTGGTTTGGAGGTAGAAGGAAGCATCCATGTTTGAAAGTGACTTCTAATTGAGGGGCAGAAAAAGAGAAAGATTTAACCGAATGAGCCAGAGTAAGGATATAACCAACCCACCTGAGAATAGCACTAGAAAGAGAGGCTACTTAAGAAAGCAGGAGAGAGAGGGGGAGGGGGTGAGGGAAAGAAGGGGGGAGGGAGCAAGGGAGAGAGAGAGAGAGAGAGAGAGAGAGAGAGAGAGAGAGAGAGAGAGAGAGAGAGAGAGAGAGCCACAATGTTTTTGTCTGGATTTTTTTTTTTTTTTTTTTACAGAAACAGAATGCAGAAAAAACAAGCTAGACACAGGTGAAGATAGAATGAACTAGAGAAAAAGAGGGAGCCAGAAGATGAGAACAGATTGCAAGAGTTAGTTTGAGACCAAACAGCAATTTAGTGAGAAGCTGAGTGAAGCCAGTTTGAATCAGCCAGCTTAGAGAGTAGTTTTGGCTAGAACAGCTGAGTTGATCCAGGCAGAAAGAATTCAGAAAGAGCAAAGGTGAACTTATTGATCAGTACGTCTCTAAGATGACAGTTACACTTGGGGAAAAATAGCCAACTTTACACCCTCCTCAGTCCAGGGTTGGTAAAACTGTCATTAGCTCATAAAATGGTCGCCTGCTGGGGAAGAAGAGAGGGTGGATGCTGGCAGCTGCTTGCCCAGGGTCCTAGATGATGCATGGAACAGCAAGGCAGCAGAGAAACATCTGAGGGTGCTGAAAGCACAGCTATGTGAGCACAGGACCCAGAGAATCTCACTTAGCCACTGAGGAGGGCAATGGAGATGAGCACAAAATGGTCAGAGTGCTGGCAGGACAGTGATGATAAGAAATTCCTCCTCTTCCCCCTCCCCTCCCCTCCTGTCCCCTCCCTTTCCCCTCCTCTCCCCTCCCCTCCCCTCCCTTCCTCTCTTCTTTTCTCTTCTCTTCTCTTCAAGCCTCTGGTACTTTAAGTCCCTGGAAATGAGAGGCAACCTATTGGAAATTAGGCTAAAAGGAGGCCTTATTTCTGCCATAATGTGAATGGGCACTCCAAATAAACACACTGTTATAGGAGAAAAAAGGTGAAGTTATCTATATTTTAGATATCTGTGTCTGATGGCATTAGCTTTTAGTACAGAAAGACAGAATCATTCCTTCCTGTTCAGGTTCCAGTGTCATAGAGTATGGCACATAGTAGGTATGCAACAAACAGTTGTTCACAGAATGAATCAATATTGTAGAATAATGTTTCATGCTGACTGCTCCAGATCTTTGATCTGGTTTCTCTGTTGGGTCACATTAAAAATGTCCTGCCTTACTGTTGCCTGCTGCATGCCAGCTTGGCTTGCTTACCCTGTGGTTTCCCACATTCCAAACAGTGCGGATTGCTTGAAATTATACTTCAGCATTTTCTGGAGTGTTTCTTCTGCCCACCCTTCTTGCAGCAACTCTGCTTCAGTTCCCTGTATGCCAGCTGCTGCAATTGCTTGCTGTCACTAAGCCTCGACATGCGTCCACCCCAGAGGAGTTAAGGGAGACCACATCAATGCTGGAGAACTGGCTGTCTTCCAGCACTGCACTGTGGGTCATTCTAGCTTGCGCTTTGGTGAGGTCTATTTCCCCCATCTCCTTTCAGTGGTGACGTGGGAGGGGGCTAAGATGGAGTACTACAAAACAGAAACAGAAAGCTCAATGTGTGGGTAGAAAATTCCCCTTTCCTCTTGAGCAGAGGAGACCAATTCAGAGGATGCTCCACTCATATATTCCCTTCTGGACTGATTTCTTCCCAGAGTTTTCTGGTGCTGACACCTGTAAACCAGATGGGTAGTCCACTGACATTCTGAGCTATATAGGACCAGAAAAGGCATGATTATGTTTCCTTCTTCCAAAGACATCTGCTGTTGTGCGCTGCTGAGAGCACAGAATCTATTCCTTGAAGGTAATATTTAGTATTTCTGAGATCTAAAAGGTGTCATGTGCTTTAACCTTAAACTATTTAAATACCAACATCGTTTAAATGATTTTGCACGTGAAATTGAAATACATAAGGAAGTATAAACTGCTCTCCTTACTTCTGTGGTCTCTAATATATACATTCATATATTTTGATTGCAAGTAACAGAAAATATAATTCAAACTGGCTTAACAGGTTTGAAAATGGCTCGAGAATGACAAGCGATATAGTGTACAGGGAGCAATGTAATGGGGCAGTGGAAACGACGTTCTCTTGCTCTCCCCTCTCTACCTCCCAGAGGTTCCACCCAAATCACAAAATGATGGTGAGCAGCTTATTCCAGATTCCTAAATGGGTTGGTAAACTATTTACTGTTATTTTTAAACTATATTTTAGTTAAAATTGAACCACATCACTTTTCTTCTTTCTTTCCTCCAGCCCTTCCCATGATCCTTTACTCTTAAATCAATAGCTTTTTTAACTTTGATTATTACTGTGATATATATGTGTGTGTCTCATATATATATATGTATATATATATATGACATAAAAAAGTATGTATAATCTGCTTAGTCTGTTTTTTTTGTCAGTTTTGTTTATATGGATTCAAGGCTGAGCATTCTTCACTGGACAATCAATAAGGGAACTCATCTTTGGGAGAGGCTAACTCTCCTTCTCTCAGCACTCAGCAGTTGCTTATACTTCTCTGTTTAGTGTTGGAACTCCACAAAAATATTCCCCCTCTATTTTAACATGTCCATGGAATTGCCATTGTTCCAGTCTGGAGAGAACACTATTTTTCTGAGTTCAGAAAATTGAAAGAAGAATCATTGATATAAAGTTAATGGCACTGGAGAGAAAAGACGTGGATGTAAGCGTTCCTCGTTTCACAGAATCATCCCACGATTCATGTACTAGGGGGTTGACTTCACATGCTGTAATGGTACTGGTGGCAGACCCATCTATGGGGAACAATTTGAGGCTGAGAACTTCATCATGAAGCATACAAGTTGTGGCATCTTGTCCATGGCAAATGCTGGACCACACACATGCGGGTCCCAGTTTTTTATCTGCACTGTCAAGACTGAGCAGCTGAATGTGGTCTTTGGGAAGGTGAAAGAAGGCATGAACATCATGGAGTCTATGGGGCATTTTGGGTTCAGAAATGGCAAGACCAGCAAGAAGATCACCAGTTTCACCTGTGGACCAATTCTTGTGGGTATCTGACAAGAGAGCACCCCCATTCCATCTGCTAGCAATACTCTGTAATCTCTGCTATCCCTGAATTCTTTGGATTCCATATTCTCCTTATTCCTCTCCAGGTATAGCTAGATTGCAGAGTTAAGATTATGTTTATTAATAAAAACTAAATAAGAAAAAAATAAAGTTCATGGTTTTACATTTTTGAGTTAATGGCTACCAAAGCAGTACCTTCTTTTCCATTTGCAGAACACAAAGCTTAAAGTTAAAAATTTAGCTGAAGGTAGATTTATTCCAGGTTCTTCTAAAATTTATCTTTTTTTCTCTGTTTGGTTCATATTTATTCTAGTTTATTTTAAATCCATCCTTAAATTGTTTCATATCTGTTATAGAAGTTCCTCAAAAGAGGAAGAGAGGGAGGCAGAAAAGCAAATACGCAGAAGAGCAACTTAGAAGGGGACTTTGTGTGTCTGTGTGTGTATGTGTGAGTTTTGTGTGTGTGTGTGTATGTGTATGTATGCATATATGTTGTGTATATACATGTGTGTGGTATGTGTATGCATGTGCTGTGTGTGTGTCTGTGTGAGTTATGTGTGTGTATGTGTCCATGTGTCTGGTGTGTATACACGTGTATGGTGTGTGTATGCATGTGCTGTGTGTGCATGTGTGTGTATGTGTGTATAAGTGTATGTATGAGTTTATGTTTGTGTGGGTGTGCGTGCGTGTGTTTGGGGGGGGTGTTTGTGTGTGGGGCTATGATATTTGTGATGTGGACATGTGTGAGTATTGTATATGTAGTCCAAAAGAGAGCTTTGGGTATCTTCTCTCCTTTTCTGCCTATTCCTTTTAAGGAAGAGTCTCTCTCATGAACCTGGAGCTCACATGTTTATTTCTGTTTCCTTGTTTTGTTTTCTTGGCTACACTGGGCAGTAGCAAGCCCCAAGGTTTCTATCTCTTTTTGATATTGGAGTTAAAGGCATGCACAGAGCACTCAGCTTATTTTATGCATGTTGAGATCTGAACATAGCAAATCCTTGTGCTTGCTATGCAAGCATTCCCAGCTGTTGAGCACTCTCCTGACACAAGAGGTTTAGTTTTCATTCACTCTTCCAGAAATTTCCATTATGGTCTATTGTTTTCATTTGAGGACAGGGTGAGGCATAACATCATGGTGGGTACTTTGTACTCCAAAAAAGCCATGATACCTATGGCAGCAGGAGAAGCCCCAACATAGACTTCAAGAGGACAGTCCCAATAACTTATTCCTCCAATTAGACACTACCTGCTGAAAATTTTGCCTTCCCCAAATGGTATCAGCTGGCAGCTGGTGACCTTTGGAAGTTCCAGATGCAAAGCATAAGGTTGGGAACTAGTCAGTTTATAAAATGCACTTAACTTTATCTAAGCAATCTTACGTGTTTCCTCAAATAACTATGGGAGATAATAGTATTTTTATTTGCAAACAAACCAAACCAAACCAAACCCAACCAAACAACCAACTATCCAAAAACAAATTAAGAAAGAATAGAAGGTAACAGGAGAGGCAGACACATGGGCAAACTACAATGGTATAAACATGTATAAAATGTCATTATGAAGCCCACTATTTTGTGTGCTAATTATAACATAAAGTTATACTTATACCTTACACATGCATGGAAAAGCAAAATAGAAAACCAAGTTGGACATTTGGCCTATTAAGTCATCATCTGATTGTAGCCAGATGCCACATAGTGATCTTACAGGTGAGTAATATTTGTCTGGGAGATGGGGGTATTTTCATTGCAGAAACTTTATTCGTTGTGTTAGTTATGGAACATTGACTTCATGAACACAGCAACTGGGATGTCCCTGGAAAACAGTTCCATTATTTTGTCTATAACTATTCTGGTTCTCTTATAAATTTAGAGTCCCATGCATTTTAAAATTCAATCCAATTCAATAATTAAAGCCATCCTTTTAGGTAATGCTGTCTGTTTAGGAAAACATGCTTAGTCTCCCAGATTTTTCAGCCTTCTGTCCACTTCTGGGCTCTCCTTCAAGTTAGTGTCTGGTTATTTTACAGATTTAAGGGTGGTAGGGAAGAGCTGGTGTTACTGGGTGTTGAGTGCTACTGCCCCTCGGGGATTCATGATATATCCCTTGTCTATTGGGTTTGCATGAACTAGAGATGAGCTCTCTTGGCTTGGTCTGCTTGCCAGGAAATTAGCCTGGTTGGAGCTACAAAAGTTCAATCTCTGCTTTATTTCCCCATAGCTCCCGGTGGAAGCTCAAACTGGGTCTCTGCCATGGAGGTCCTTTGTTTGCCAAGTCTCAACACAGCTGCCTCCTCAGCTCTCCTTGGGACTGAGAGCAGGGTGCTATGGAAACTCCTTGTTTTCATCTATGCCATACTGAAACCAAGAGGAAAGCCATTGCATGCTGTGTAGGTAGTGCTAGCCAGTTTCCTTCTGGATTCAGATACAGAAGTTGAGTTTGTACTTCATTTGGGCCTTTCCCCACCCAACCACCAAGAAGAGAAAAGAAAAAAAGGGAGCAGGGTACTGAGACACAGTCTCAAAATGCCTAATCCAGGATGACTTCTCTGACTGTACTAAGCCCTCCCATGATGTTTGAAGAACCACGTGACCTAGAGAGCTCACAAGTAGAAGAGATTCTGTTTTTATAATGAGAGACGTATGGCTAAATTGTCTGGGATTAATTCGTGTAATAGAAAGTAGGTTCTAAAAGCATTTAGCAAATATGTTTCTTCTCCACAGAGCTTTACTTTTGAGCCAAATGCTTATCTTGTCCTGATCTAGGGCAGTAAGATTTCTGTATTGGCCTTAGCAAAATGAAATGTGACTTAGGGAATGTTTGGAGATACATTGGTTTAGTATGTGCAAATTACACTCCCTGTATAGTTCAAAGTCTGGAAATGTGCAGCTGAGTGAGCAGTTTGTACTCTATCTCCTGGTGAGGTTAATATGAGACCCACTCCTAATACACTTTGTCTAGCAAGTAGCAAAGGTGGGAAACTGGGTTTGCTGTGAACGAAAAGTGGATAAAGACTAGTAGATTATATTTAGTATTCAGTCTGTAAATAATTACAGACAAAAATCAGGCAAAAACTTCTTTTATCAATAAATAATGAATTAACAAGAAGGTGACATTTGCTGTGCAGTGTTCCTGTGCAGTTTAACCTGGCATTTTAAAGAAACTGTTTCCTAAGTTTTTGTAAAAGAAAAAAAAAATCAGTAAATTTTATTTTACGAATGCTTTGGCTTTCTGTTTTACTTGTTAGCAAAATGAGTTTACCTCCTTTATATTATGAAAATATATCTAGAAAATCATGCAACTTTTAAACCATGCTCTATATTTGCAGCCTGTGAGATGATGTTGACTTGATGGTGCAAATGGATAACTGTAAGTCCTGTGTTATACCTCAATGTAAAGATAGGAGATTGCCCGTTCTACAATGCTAGTACCACCACTAAGTCTCACGAAGGCTTGCTGCGCTTTTTAAATTTTGAGCCAAAATTTCCCCCAAATAGAAAATTCATGATAAAAAGAAGCTCTTATAATGGCCAAATTTTCTAAAACAGTCTCTGAAATCATGGGCCCATGTGTTCGTGTTAGTGAATAGTGTACATTTGGAACTGGAGGCTGAAGTCTACTTGACAATTTGTAGAACAGATAAAACAATTCTCCCCTTTCTCACCCTGTGCGCACAGGGAGCCCCCAACCTTCTTTTATACTGTCTTCTTGAATTTTACACCGTAAGTGTGGAATGTAAACTTATAGATGATGTAGAGAAAACTGGACCACTTTCTTATTCCCAATCGTTAGTATTTACATCACTCACGCATAGGAGTTAGAGATTGCTCACAGATTTAGTTGTGCTTTGTGAAAGTTAAAAAAATTCTGTTCTTGTTTAAAAACCTAGACATTCAAATGAAATGAAATGCAAAAAGCTATTGTAGAACTTTTCTGTTTTTTTGTGACTTAATCACAGAAAGCATTAAATGAAATAAAAATTTAAATATAATTTTAAGATGATCTTCTTCCAGCAGACACTTAGGTGGTACTTCTGGGAAGCAGTCTGACTTGAAGAATTTGGCATGGTTTTGAATAATGGGCTAAAGCATTTTTAAATTATATTAAATGTGTAAAAGTAATTTTAATTTAGGAAATATATTTTGTCATAATTTCTAGAGTTTTTTTTTATTATTTCTACTTTTGGAAAATGGAATTTGGTTGATTTTTGCATAGAAAAATATTCTTTTTAAATGAAAAATAGAATTTATACCTGAAATTTCTAGTCATCATACCAGGATGCCAATGAGATCCTTTGTCTCTCCCTGACTCTGTGAGAGAATAAACAACTTAGTATCTTATCACAAATACAAAACACTGCTGCTTTCTTCTTAGTACATGTTAGTATAACTATTATGTTACATATACTTGTGATATATATATATATATATATATATCAGTTAATAGTGTAACTATATTAGTACATAATAGTATAACTCAACCAGCCATTGCTTTCCTCTGTTAATGTTTCTGTGTGAAAACAACAGCCAGCTGAAAACGAAGCTCTTCATTCTTAGGCACTCTCGTTCAGAGGCCTCACTGTAACTTAGGGGACATGATTTTTAATATGTTTCTAGGACTGTGGAAAGAAACTGGCTTTGTGGAATGTGTACATTTGAACATCATGGAGGAATAAATATCTCCTTCTTGCAATTCAAATTGTATCTAGTAATACTATTTTTATGTCTCTTACTAGGAAATGAAATACCTCTAAATTTAGTGCTTTGGAATTTTATTTCCACTAAAATTTTCTTCAGCTACGTGAGCACCATAGTAACAGCTATGTGAGCTGATTCTTCATTACAATTTACTGATAAGAGCTTCACTCAAGACAGCTCCTTTGGGATGACTGAAACTAAAAATTGATTCTGATAACATTAGAATAAATTTAAAGACAAAAAAGAACGAAAACATCAGGGAAAGTGTGCATGCTACGGACAAACATTATTCCCCTTTAAGCAAGATTTTGTTTTATTGATTTCTTTTAGATAAAAGCTAGAATGCATTTAACAAAAATTTAAATTTCTTTGGTTATTTCATAGATTGTTAGGATTTCCCATTCTAAGAAAATTAATCTTTGATAAGAAACATGAAAAATTCAGTTGAGTTTACTTATGGCCTATGTAAAGATGCTAATATCCTTTATAATAATTTTTTATAAAGTGTAATTCTAAGTAATATGGGTGTGAAAATAAGTGCAAGTAATCTATTTTAATGAAAAGACAATAATCAATATATTATTTTCAAGGAAATAATTGCATTAAAATAAAACAGTATAGTCCACGAGACTGAGCCATTTGATAAAGGAGCCTTCTCAGAGTAAATCAGCTTGATAACTGATTAGCAGAGCATGTAATCTGTCATTTTAAAACATGTGCCAAATTTCTTCATATAAATCTTACCTTTAAAATCTTCAAAGGGAAAATTTATTTTGGGCACATTGTCCATGAGTATCAGTTGACATTTATACAGTGCACAGAATTTATAGTGTGGGTTAGGATGTTGGCCATAATTCCAGGCCGATAGTTTGTGAAGGGAAGATTCCATTTTGTACTGTTTATAAAATGTTACTCTGCAGTTCTGTGCTCCAAGACTAACAAAGTCTATCCAAGTACACTCAAGCACTGCAGTCTAACTTACTGCATTCATTAAGTGAAGCTGAGATTGTCCTAATTATATGTTATCAACAATTAAGAAATGGATCGCACACCACAGACTGGCTAAAACATTCTGTATTCTTGGCTGGGTGCCAGCAGAGGTGTCACGTTCCATTTTACCTTGTCATCAGCCACATTCCTGCTTCTGCAGAACAAGTAGCAGCTGCATTAAACAAAATAACCCGAATTCTCACATGTGCATTTTCTTTAGGAAAGAGCTCACACTGAACTGCATTTCTGCAGTGATTAGTACCACACCTGAGTGAGTTCGTGCTGAAAATAAATGTATTTTATTCAAATAGAAATTTTCACCAATATAATTTTTCATGGCTTTCAAATGCATTTGTCCCATCAAAATAATGGTCTTACTTTTCATCTGAAACTATTGCCAAATGGATTCTGTGGGCACAAAGCACTCTTTGCTTGTTCGACAATGATTTTCCTATACCTCAAATTACATAACTTTACGGGTGCTCTGTTTCAAAGGAAAACAATCTTTATTGATCCAAGCAGTCAGAATTAATTGTGGCTCTCTGATCTTAAAACTCCTGGCAAAATCCTTTTATTCAGAGCACCCATATGCCAGAAGTCCAACACTTCACAAATCCTTGTGGGAATGATTGGGTTTTCAAACACTCTGATTGTTCAATCTATTGCGGCTTCCGAAAGCACAGGTTCAGCAAGGAGTTTGCCTGAACGGAAATGAGCTCAGGCAACTTTATGAAAAGCTAGATTTGACCTGACTTTTGCTTCAGTTGTCATCTTCATTCCTGATAAAGTCAAAATGGGTTTTAGAAGTTGCTCCCCTCTCCTTGTGTTTGAGCAGGAGAGCTTGGAGCGGCAGGTGTGTGTTGCCTCAGAATGGTAGGGATGGCGCTGGGGTGGTACTGAGTCACTAACGCCTGACAGCCAAAGCTGCGTGTTCCTCAACACTTTCTGAAAATAATGGAAAGCTATGTCTCACGGGAAGAAAGGACTTTAAACTTCTCCACAGAGTATGGATACATGAGAACACGCGTTGTCTGTTATCAGTTGACTTGAATCTTGAAAGCTTTATTGTCTCCTATATGAATCAAGATAGAGGCCATATGCACTCCTTAATTGGGGAATATCCAAGAGAATCAAGAGATCCAAACAAGATCTCTAGTATGCATGTAAACCATCTTGTGTCCTTGTGTCTTAAGACTATTTCTTACTGGGGCAATAGCTTTTCAACTCTTGCTTTATAGGAAGATATTTTTGCTGTATTTGTAAACCACAGAAATCTGCTATTTCTTCTCTTAAACAAACCCTTTGGAATGTTTATGACCTTTGATTTCATACTGGATTTTTTTATTTCATTTGGATATCTTGAGAGATATCTCAATGAATATCTCTAGAGATTCTGGCAAATTCCATTAAGGAATGTCTATTCTGTTGTAGGTAGCCATACCAACACTGCTGCAGAAGAGCTAGCCACATGGCCCATTGTCTCTCACACTTTCTTCTTCTTCCCCTGCTGGGTCTCCCCCTTCCCCCTTTCTTCTTCCTTTGTTTCTCCTTCTTATCTTACAATCTGTTTCTTCTCTCCACTTTTGATTTAATATGACACCGCAGACTACTGTAGGATACTCAATTCTAAATGACAAGTTCCTCTGGCCATTATTTAATCTAGTCATGGTGCAGCAATGCACTGGTAATTCGTTTGCCAGTTTGAGTCATTACATGGATCAGTGTCTGCTCCCAACAACTTCTTGGTGACGAAGGACTTTTATTTGGCTTTCTTTTTTTACATTACCCGGTTTCCCATGTGTACTGTTTACTTTTCCAGGATGCTTTTCATAAATATATCCAACAGTTTTTGATTTGTTCGGAAGTTTTTTTTTTATTGATTTTGTCTAATCATATTCTTATTAAAAATAACTCACCACTTCCCTTTTGACCTGCAGTTGATTTTCATATATCTTTTTTTTCTTGAGAATAGCTTTTACTTTTCCTTGCTTGCTTTATTCTATCCTTTAGTGTTATTTCATATTACAACTTAAGTTCAATATAAACTGCTGGGACAGCTGCTTTTGTCAAAGTCCCCTACACTTTGCTGAGCACATCTCTGACTGACAGGGTGTGGTACTTTCAGGTCTTCCAAGAGAATTGCTTCCCGTGGAAACACTAGAATATCATTGTTGAGCTATAATTTGTGATCAAATATAAGAGAATTCTAGTAATTTTAAACAGCTGAAGCCACTTTTACCATATCACTGAAAGTTATTAAGATTCTGAATCTCAAAACTAATATATCTCAGATTAAGACTGCATGTAAACACATGATTCTAACTTTAATAGAAAGAAGCCTGTGTATATATATCTGTGAAAACATAGTAGACCCAATCTTCCATTTTTTTAATACTCAAGGGAAGAAATTGTTGTTGTTGTTGTTAAATTCCTGTCTATGGATGCATAGCTTTTATATTGACTGACTTATTTGGGTTAAATCCCATTTTTCCTTTATCATGACCCTTCTCGAGCACAAATGCATATAATTAGCATGTTAAGAGTATATTGGAAAATGGATTTTGGTATATGTACCATTGGGAGAAAAGTAATTTCAATCATAAGAGAGGTTATTTTATGTTTGTTTCAAAATACACAGGACCAGTCCCAAAGCAGAATCCATTAGTGCTGAAAACAGTTCTATCCCTTACTAAAGAGCCCAATAATTCCATTTTGTCACTTGTATTCTTCTCCATTTCATTAGCAATCTCCTATACAGTAAAATGTTTGCAGGAAGTGTCTAGTGCTTCTATGGGACATGCTTGACAGCCTAGAGTAAATGCCTGGGAAACAAGGAGCCCCCTTTATACTCTGTAGCCAGTAGGACAAATCACTGAAATCCTCTTATATATTAAAAGGGAATATCCTGAGATATTCTGAAATCTCAAAAGGACTAACAAAGTTCATTCTATTTGTCATTGAAATTTGACAGTGATGTAGAACAAAACCTTTCTGCAGTGGGGACAGGCTGCACCGAAATCCTTTTGCAACAAGGAAATTAGGTCAGCAGAAATTTAGGTCAACACCTTACAGATAGGTCCTCATGCCTGAAAGAAGCCAGGAGACTGTATAATATAAAATACAGAAAGGTTATTGTTTTTGTATTTATTTTGAAAGGTGGTACCTTCCGAAGGTTACTGTGATATAAATGCAGCTATGATTCAGCAAAGGCAATTGCCTTTTGCCTCACTAGCATCGTTCCTGATAAATCTGAAAGCAATACTGAGGTACTTCTAGCTGAGCCTGACTGACCCAGTTTAATCATGCAATTCAAGAAATACTTATCAAGTCTACATTATGTGCAATGAGTCTATTAGATACTGAAATGTTATGAAGATTAATAAACATCCACCTTCCACTCCTCCCTTTGATGACTAAGAAGCTTATAAACCCAGGAAGAGGAGAGGGCTGGATCTAAATGGAAGTGCAATATTACCCAGAGTCATGGATCACACAGTGAATGAACTACTACTGTGTGTCACAGGATAAGAATTGTCATACAAGATATAAATCAGTTGGATTCACATACATCCCAAACAGTTGGATGTCCAGGAGGAGTAAGATATCAGGTCAGTTTGGGGTGGGCAAGAAAGAAACTTTTCTTGAAAGGGGTATGTTAACTCAATTTCAAATGAATGTAATTTCAACAGATGGTGATCTATAACAGGTCCCTGAGTGGAAGTGGTGGGAAGAAAGACACAGTCGGTACCTAGAGGCAGGAAGTAAGTTGAAGCAGCTTTGCTTGAGAACTTTAGGGCAAGATAGTGGCATATTGAAAGACAAAAGAGGCAGACAGATTGTGTCATACTTGAAGAATAATACATGATCCATCTAATAATAAATACTAACCATAGAGACAGAAGCTGAAGTGCTGATATCCCTTGATTTAAAATAGGATTACATCCCAAAATAGTTGTTGGTATGTACTTTAAGTTGACAATAGGTTGAAATGTATTTGATATGCTATACCACTGAACATTCTATCTTGCTTAACCACAGTGCCTTGTAGAGTAGATTGCATGGCCAGCGAGGATGCGGTTCTGCCGTAGAAGGCCAGCCTGCGGCAAGGTTGAAGTTCAAAGGATGCTCACATGGTAAAGCTGGACAATTGTAAAATGAACCATCAAAATTTGGGACCGCTGTAGTTAGAAGATTTGGAAGTTTTGTTAGCTGCACCTTAAACATTGGGTTCAAGACTGTGATTAGGCCAGCAGAAAGGACAGTGTGATTTAGAATACTCCATTAGCAGAGATGAATAAAGCATATTTAACTGTATCTGCTGCTCCAGAATGTCTCTAGATATAAAGGGATTTGACTGACATCTATATATTTACAATGTATGTTTTTTAAAGAAACAAGGAACTTTACTACATTTTTAAAAGTAGTCTAATTCAGTGTTTGGCCATTTAAGACAAAAACTTGAATGAGAAATAGAAAAAAACTTAAGTGTTTTTTTTTTTTTTTTTTTTTTTTAATTTTCATTGGTTATGAGACCACCTTCTCACTACATATATCAGCAAGCGAAGTCTGCTTTCAGCAGTGGAAATTTCATTATCACATCTAATTCTGGTTTGCTAGCACATTAAACTTTCAAGCAGTTAATGACTCTGGTTTTCTTTCTGTTTTTTACCCTTCATAAAAGCACCGGCAAGCGGAAAGAAATGACAGTAAGACTGAATTATGAACTTTAAAGAGTTGAGAACAAGTCACTGCCTGTACTGCTAGAGCTGCTTGCTCTGCTCTGGATTAACTGTCTGCAATAGGTCATTGGTGAGTCCTGTGTACCCTGGCGACAACTATTGTAAGAGACAGGCTGAGAAATTCAGCAAGAGGGAGCGGGGAACTCAGGTATGAAATCCTCTTAGGTTTCTATTAAATACATAGATTACCTAAACTGCCTTCATAAAATGATTCAATTCCTACATGTATTTCCATTATATTCTGCATATCATAATTTTGACAAATAGTAAAATAGCGTGTGTGTGTGTGTGTGTGTGTGTGTGTGTGTGTGTGTGTGTGTGTGTACATGCTTTTATGTTTGGTAAATGCCCATATTACTGTTCAAAGAACATAAATACAGAATTCATGGTACATTGACAGAAGTATTAGTAAGAAGTTAGAATTAGTTAATTGTCTTCTCCTTTTTTTTTTTTTTTGGTTTTTCGAGACAGGGTTTCTCTGTGTAGCCCTGGCTGTCCTGGAACTCACTCTGTAGACCAGGCTGGCCTCTAACTCAGAAATCGGCCTGCCTTTGCCTCCCAAGTGCTGGGATTAAAGACTTGCATCACCACTTCCTGCTAGGTATATTTTCCTATTCTTCCCTTTTAGATGAAATGTGAGCTCTGAGAAGTCAGGTAATTTCTAGGACAGACATATCCAAAGTGAGTTTTTAAAAAACAAAGAAATAGTAAAGTATTAAGACAGATCTCACTGTGCCCTATTTTAGCTTGCTTTTTGGTGCTGGGACAAACTCAAGGACCAATGCAACTTGAGGAGGGAAGTGGTTGTTTCATCTTTCAACTCACAGGGTCCATTCAGTATTGGGGGAAGTGTGAGGAAGACCTTAAAGCAGAACTTGAAAGAGAAGCTACAGAGGAGTGCTGCTCACTAATTCACTCTCTGGCTTGTGCTTAGCCACCTTTGTAATACAGCTGAGGTCCAGCTTCACACGTGACAGCACCCACATGGGATGGACTGGCTTCTCAAGTCAGTCAGCAATCAAGACAGTTCTCCACACAATGGCCACAGGCTAATCTGAACTGAATACTCCCTCAGCTGAGACCTTCCCCTTCCCACACACAGTACTCTGGGTTATAGCAAGTTGACAGTAAAACTATTGAGTAGGTACTCCAAAGTCCAGAGCCCACGGTTCATCAGCTCTCCTCCCACCTCCTGCCTCTTCTGCCTTTAGCCTGTTAGTCATCATAAGGTTTTACCAAGGAAATACAACAAAATGAGCAAAAGCTGATTTTGGAATGTTTATAAGGATACTACATAGCCCAAATGAAGACCAACGTAAGTCAAAACATGCAGATAGATGTGAGTTTAATAACAACGATGACTAAATTTCTTAGCAGCCATGCTCAAGGGAGATAAAGTTTCCAAGCCACGAATCTAACAATTACCCCCAAATAACAGTATATAGTATGTTTTATATGATGGCCTATGTTAGCATGTGCGATACAGGTTTCTGATGGTCTGGTTTAACTTTTTGCTTTATGTACAGGTTTTTGAGGCGTGTATACACAGACTCCTCAGTGTGAACAGAACATTGAAGATCAGAATGAGTGTTTAGTCTTTGGAGAACTGGTCTTCCGTCTTTCTGTCATGTGAGGGAGCTGATTAAATGAATCTACTGAGAGTGTTTACACTTCAGTTATGTCAGGGCCATATATGCATTCTGTCTGGCTTTACATGTGAGTGTTTTATAGAATACTGTTATTATTCTCACCATTATCCATGAAAAAACTCTTTCTGCATATCTGTAAATGGCAACCACTTTACAATTCTAAATTACTTTATTTAGACTTTTCCATATTTTACAAAAGGAATCTGTGCAGTTGGGACACTTGTCATTACAGATGAATCCTGTGTCATGTTTTGGTTAGTTGAGGTGTCTCACAGTGACCAATCATTAGGGAAGAGTTTGCAGGCAAAGCATGCTATAGGAAATATAAAATCATGGTTCAAGTCCCCCCATGCAGGGTCCAAAAGAGCTCAGTCTTGCTTTTAGCTTTAAAATGGGAACTTCTGCTTCATTTGGTTGGATTGTATGTAATAGCAGTGCAGCAGAACTTAAGACTGCCTTGAGAGAGATACTCTACAGGGAACCATACTGATAGAAAAATTGCCTTTCGTCTTTATTAAAACTAATTTAATATAAACTTGCTGTTAGGAAAACCATATCCACAATGACTTTGGCTAGCTTGATTTGTTTGTAAAGAAATATAATCCATTTAGCGAAACAGAAAGAGATATCAACATTGTCTTACATCCATTGTAAATCTAATCTTCTCCTGTATGCTAGAGAATGAGGCTTCATAAAAACCACCAAGTAAAGTAGGTCAGAGATAGCAAGGTGGCAATTAAAATGACTATGTCAGTTATTTGCTTAAGATATTTTCTAATATTTCACACTGTAGGATCTTTTATATAGGACCCCATTTTATTCTATTATAGAAAGAAAACAATTTTTTAACATAAAAAAACTATTATAGAATTCTTTAAAAGATGATGAATGGGAAAATTGGAAAAAGAAGTAGAGAAAATATCAAAAAGCTCTCAATTAGAATTATCTCAAACTAAAATTGCCAAGTGGGAGTTGGTTTGGTAAAGAACATTAATATGTTGAAAAAGAACTTTGGGTCCTTCGACTTTCCTGTCCCCCTGGCTGGGCAATGTGCTTTCTGCAGTGGCTGCTTTTCTGATGCCCTTTATCCCTCTGATGTTTCCACTGTTACATCTTCCTTTCTTAAGCCTAGATTAGCCTACTAATTTCAAAATCCATATCTATCACATGTGCTAGGATACCAAGCCTACGCAACCAGAGATTGCTACAAGTGATATGACCCAGGGCACCCTGCCTACTTAGCTGTCCTTATCTGCTCCTAAGACCTGAACCTTTGTGCCCTCCGAAAAGACACAAACATGCACTTTGAGTGTACTGCTGCACCCTAAAATAGGCTATTTGCTGCTTTCTAGTGCTCACAACTCTCTTTATGGCTTTTTGGATCAAGTTCACATGCGAGCATGGAAGCTTGCTTGGCAGTGAAAATCAGTAGCTAGAGGATTCAGAACATGGAAAACTGACCAACATTCCAGGCTCACGTTATGTCCCTGGTGTACTAAGGTTCATTGGTGGGCAGTCTCTAAAGTGTCAAGGCAAGTCCAGCTGGCCAGCTCTCACTCTGCGGGGATGCTTGACTTTGTCTAGTTTAAGAGGGAAGTCATATTCAGGGCACCAAGATGGAATGTGAGGTGCTGGTTCTCACAGTGTGGATCGTGTGGAGGGAAGCAGGTCCCCCCTGCACTGAGGTTTGGCATGGGGAAGGAGAAGGAAGGTGTCCTAGACAAGGCGCTCCTTGCGGTATGTGTAGAGGGAGAATCCAAACAAATGCCTCAAGCCCATTCTTCCACTATATGGTGAAGGTGCTTAGTTTAGGAAGGAACCCTGAAAGCTCCTGACTCCCACTGCCTTTCCTTTGTCAGCTCCATTGTACAGGAGATCCTCATCTAGAGAAGCATCAAGGTTGCTTAGTGATCTGATTGCTTGTGATTTATATATTTAATTAACCTGAAAGAACAGAATTTTATAGCGTTTGCTATTAAAAATAGATGCTATCCTTAGAAAAACAAACTGTTTCCTTTCAGACTTAATTTATAATCAGAGTCTTGGATTACTACACAATTTTCCCTTTTGTATAAATTGACTGAAACTGATATTACTATGATTTTTTAAGCAGTAGTTTTCTGGACATACAATTTGTATACACCAGGCAGAAGCACTGGGTCTTCTGTCCCATCTAGAATTTGAGATCTTTTTGAAAGCATGAGTAAAAGGTTCAAATTATGTTACAACTGGTGAGTCATAAAACCCCCTTGCACATCTGTGCTGCTGTAGTGTGGGAGAAATTAAGGAAGCATTAGCTTCATGCTTTTGTAGCAAAGCAAGTTGGGAAAGGCTGCACCTAACAGTCCATGCCACGCGAGCCCACAGTTTCAGGTTGCTATGTTATTTATTAAATATCCTTAAATACAGGGTCCTTCTCTATTTCTGCTCACAGTGATAAAAGGTGGAATTCTCAGTAAAATGTGTCCATAGTAGGCAGAAAGAATAAGAGAAGGAAAGTGGCCAGTGTTTGTACTAAATGTAGCTGCTGCTGCTTACATTTTACTGGTAGACTGCAGCCACTGGACAGTCAATGGTCAGGTAGACTGGGAAGCACAGTTCCAAGCTCATCACAGTGTAACTCCCTACAGAACTTCATTCTTTTGGCATGGCAGAAAGAGTAAATTAAAATCATAGAGGCAAAGGATCATCTCCATTACAAGTATTAGCAGAGCAAACAAATCTAGATCAGAGCTTCATAAAAAACAACCAAAAGCTCAGCTCAAAAAGACAATGCCTACAGGCATTAGACTCAATGGCTAGTTGTACTATGCTGTGATGGTCTCTCACCTATTTATTGACTGACTTCATCTGAACTACTGTGAGGTAGCTAAATAAAACCCAGAGCAGCCATTAGGAGGAGGTTCTATTCCCAACCCTGCTATGTTATGACCTAGAGTAAATTTATCTGAATTTCAGACAGACTATATTAGTAAGTTGTAATTGCACTCCTAAAGCTGTGAAGTATTTTGTTTATAGAGATGATGCTGTATGGTACTTGTACTGACAGACTGAAAGCATTGCAAGTAAATGTGACAATGTCAGTCCTGAGGGCTTGATACAACTCAAAGACATTCTGAGCATCTTTCTGACTATGACATTTCATGCATCATCATTAGGGCAGAGACTGGACCTAATTGTTCCAAGAAAGCATATGGAACAATTTAGGATAGCTCTAGTCATTGCTGTAGCTATATATGAAACAGACTTTCAAAATATTGTTCTTTTTTGCTTCATCAATAAATTATTATTCCTTTCTTATTTATTTATTTGCATGAGGCTTTGTTTTGTTTCTCACATTCCTCTCAAAATATGGAAATGGTGTGAGGCTCTTGGGAAATTCTCAGAAGTTTAGAATTTCAATTTTTGCGTTCTTCTCCCAATTGTCTTTGACTCCTAATGTGGATATTTAGCTTTTTAAAACTCTACCTAATACATAAATCACTTTTTGCAACTTCACATATAGACTATGGGGAGAATGATAATGTTTTGCTTCAAAGGTCATAACAACAGGAGATCAGTGAAATATCAAATATGACTTGAAAAACAAAAGAGCAGAGAGGCACCTACAATTAGACATCTGCATTGAGCACTAGACAGTGGTTGACCCTATCCAGACACCCCAGCGAATGTCCAACAGAGTGGGGACTCTAGTTTTCTTCTATTTAGTACATAAACAAAATATTCAATTTCTAATCGCTCTAGAAAGAGGTAAAATGATGCTGATTTATTGCATTTTTTCTTTTTGCTCTTTTACATAGGGAAGTTTTATGAATAAAGGACATTTGTGAATGAATAAAGAACATACAGAACATTCACACTGGGGGGATTTGAACCCAATGCAGTACTTACAAACTGTACATATTTCTAGCACACCAGTTAAAGTCACCATGAATTTTTTTAATTTTGGCATAACGTATGTAAAAGTTGAAACAAAAATTTGTGATGAGACTGAAGCTTGGTTTCCTTAGCTAATATTCCAAGAAGTTTACGCTTACAATTTTTTTTTTCACTTTAAATTTGCTGCTAAATTAAGACTTAATGAAATATTTTCTTTTTCTGACATTACAAGTTTTAGAGTTAATCATACTTTAAATTTCTCAAAGATTTCTCAATTTGAAAACCCAAATTACTACACTTTGATGCCCATTTACATAAGAAAGCATATGGAGGAAGTTTGGCTTTTCATTGTTGAATAAAAAAAAATCCCTGTATGTTTGCTTGGTTATTATACTCCATTATTTGGAGTGTCTGGCACTCATATTAATGCATATATTTTAGCCATTTATTGTTTTGAGATTTATTTATTATTATTTTATGTGTGTGAGCATTGATCTCAATTTATATCTGTGCAACACGTGTATACAGTGCCTATGAATGTTCGAAGAGGGTGTCAGATCCCTGTGACTGGAATTGAGGTCAGTTGTGAGCCACCATGTGGTGCTAGTAATTGAACCCTGGTCCTCTGGAAGAACAGTCAGTGTTCTTAATCACTGAGATGTCTATCAAGCCTCTGATCATTCACTTTGGAAATAGGGGTAGAAGGAGCTGGGAAGATGCCTCAGTTGGTAAAACGCAAACATGAGGATATTTATTTGATATTCAGTACTCACACACACAGACATGAAAGCCAGTGTGGGAACACGTGCCTGTAGTCACAGTGCTGCCGAAGGAGACAGAAGGATCTCTGCACTTGCTCAGGTGCTCTAACTGTGTTGGTGAGCAAAGTTCAGTGACAGACCCTGTTTCACAGGGAATGGGAAGAATAGTTGGCATTGACATTTGACCTCTACATACTTGTACAGTTATGCTCCCACACACAAAGGCAACAGTTCTTGAACATGTACAAAGTAAAGAATTAAAATTCGTTACTTTGTTGTTTGAATTATAGTGAAACAGTTCTGTTAATAGTTTGGATCTTAGTTTCTGTTTGAAATAGCATGATATGTAATGCCGTTACCCTGCCATAGGATAAGTACCTAAAGTATGTTTATCCAAAATAATTTTTCTGCAAGAACTGATGACATAGGACTTTATAATATCATACTCAGAACTGTGTAGCTACCTGTGAATTTTCTAGAGAGCAGCAGACCAGATTAAAACCCCATGGACCATAATGCTTCTCTGGGTACACTTCCCATATCTGGGTAGCCTCTGCTACTCCTGTGCTGTGTTCTCATGCTCTCAGGCAGCTGGCCAACATACGTAGCCCTGGCTTTCTCGGTCTCTTTTGCTCCAGGTTTACCAATAAGCAGATGATTTGGACACATGCGGGAACACAGTTTTCTTTTCCTCTCACTCACTATTTGCTTTCTAAAAATGATATTTTACTCAGTTCTTTGAGAATTTTGAACATGATCCTCCTACTTCACTAAGGTCCATTCTGCTTCCCTATTCACCCAAATTTGTGTTCACTTTTTAAATCCATTGTGTAAAATGTACTTTGCCTACTCTTTGTGATGCATGGCCTTCATTGGAAAGTGGTCTACCCAGCAGGGACAACACCATTAAAAAATCTGACTCTCCCTCTCCCAGCAGCTACCCACTGCCAATACTCCTTAGCCAAGGGTGGACTTCATATCCACTCCCCCTGGAATTTTGTCTATCTGGTCTTGTGCCTGCTGTCACAACCACTGTGGACTCAGTGTGCAGCTGTCCTGCTGTGTTCTGAAAACAGTTTCCTTGTGGTCATCCACTTCCCTTGGCTATTACAATCATTCTGCTCCCTCTTTCACCAGAATCCCTGAGCCAGAGGTGAAGATATAGATGACCTGGTTTGGCTGAACATTCTCAAGTTCCTTATTCTTTGTATCTTGATCAATTGTGGGTCTCTTGTGTTAATCGACATGTGCTACCAGGGAAGCTTTTTCTGATGAGGGTTGATAGATACATTAATCTATGGATATAAGTAGATCATTAGGAACTGGCTTAATGCTATGACCCTTTCTTTAGTGGAATAGGAGTTGTATGGTTTCTCCTAGGACCTATTACCTGCTTAGCCATGTGGTTTTGTTTGTTTGTTTGTTTGTTTTTTGTTTTGTTTGTTTGTTTTGTTTTTTTTTTTTTGCTAAAAGAACAAGTTACGGGTTTTAGCTTGTGGAGCAGGCTTTGAAAAACCAAAGAAAAACTGGTTAATTATTCCCATAATATTTATGTCAACATTGCACCAATGGAATCTTGCTGATATGGAATATCACTTGCCAACAACTCTAAATGGTGGTGTCTAGTAGATGTATGGCTACCCCTTCACAGTGTAACTCCATTTGAATACTATATATACATAGATACATATATGTATCTATGTATACATTTTAGGAAATGTACTACCATAGGCTTTTTTTTTTTTTTTTTTTTTTTTTTTTTTTTTTTGTAATTCAAGGTTAAATCAAAAACAATTGAAACTTTTAAAGCAAATTTTACAATGGTAATAATTCAAGCTTTATTAGCTAGATTTATGGTTAAAAGCTAAACAGAATCTGGAGTTAGCAATAGTTTAGGTTACTACTAGCTAGTTATTATTTCTGTGACCATACGGTGAGAATATGCAATTTAGAGTGAAAATGTATATGGTCTCCCAAGGCCTAGGAAGAAAAGATTTATAACCATTTAAGTAAGAAGTGTGTTTTAGTCAATTTTTAAGAGCGATTTCAGCTTGGCCCAAACTGACCCCATCATTTTCTTTCCCAAACAGATTCATTTCCCTGGTTCCTTATCTCACCTTAACTATAACAACCCATTAACTGATTCCTCCAGCTCCTTTACACTTTGGCCTAAATGATTTTTCTGAAACTTCAATTTGATCAAGACTCTCACATCCTAAAATTTCTGAAGTTTACTTTTATCACCTTCAGGGTGAACATTTAAACACTGCCTCTGAGGCTGCTGACCCCCAAGACTCACACACCCAGGCTCCTGCTGCCTCAAGCCTGGTGTTTAACACTACATCTGAGGCTGCTCACCATCAAACCTTACTCACAGGCTACAGCTACCTCAAGCCTGCTGTGCCTCAGCATCTGTGGCTCATGTGGATGGTGCTGCAGAAAAGTCAGCCTTAATGCTTCATTTTCTGTCTTATGTTAAGAGAATCTGACAGAATCCTACGGGTTTATTCTTTTACAAATGATTTGATAAGAAATTTTAAAAAACAAGTAATCTTTGGGGGGAGGATGGCTGATAATTCTTATTTATTTTTTCAATATTATAATATAATTACATCATTTCCCTCCCTCTTTCCTTCTCATATAGCCCATCTTGCTCTTTTTCAAATTCATGGTCTCCTTTTTCACTAAATGTGTTATGTACATATATGTTTTTTAATATTTACATATACACATATTGTCTATATTTCCTATAAGTCAAAAGCTGCCATTAATATCATTTATGTAATAGTTTTCTTATAGTTTCTCCATACCTGAGAATGCCTTTGGGGGATATAACCATATGAAAAATATTGAATAGAATTTAAGAATTACTAAAGTTTAAATAAACATCATGTCAAGAGTAAGGGCTTCTTGTCTGGGTTCTCAGTGATGTCTTCTAATTCTCTTTCAATTTCTTCAATTCCTGCTATGACTATGAACCTAGGAACCTCTTAGGACTCCTCAGTTTATATCCCATAAACACAGACCGTAATTTATAGCAACTTCTATCCAAATGCCTCGTCCATTTTCTCCAGTTAGTCAAAGAGCTGTTTAGCAACCTTTTAATTTGAATCCTGAAAAATCGAGGTTCATTAAGCCTCTTAAATCACTCTGCTGGACCTTAATTATGGTCAGTAAAAGCCATCATACAATGGAAACAAATTTATCTTGGTTCAGACACTTCATTCATTCAGGTCTAAAAGCTTTCAGTCACAATATCACAGAACTAATCAGTGATTGGTAAAGGGAAGTGACCAAGCAATAATTTTAGACCAGTGTTATACATGCCAGTGTATAAGCATGGCTCAAAACATATTTGCATTAGTCAGGATTTGGGATGGGAGAGGGCAAGAAAGATCTTACAGAAGAGTCCAATGTCTCCAACAGGTGTTCAGAGAACACACTGAAATTCTGCAAACAGATGAGAGAAAGGTGGGATGCCAGGGAGAATAGAAAGCACGTTAGGGTCAGAAGTAGGACATGATGTACTACTCAGTATGCTGGGGAGAGAACAGAGGTAAACGCAGAGGGAAGATTGTAATATGACCTTAGATTAAATGGTGCAACTTAACATCGCTTTACCAGAATCCAGTAGAGCATTCAGCATTATAGGTTTAACGGTCAGAATTAGTTTTAGTATGAAGGAGAGATTAACAGGGTACGAGCTGAGGGACATTCTAGGCTATAGAGTGGCACTTGCTAGTCCCTATGTGGTTTGACAAGGGCTTTCAATAACCCAGTGCACAACGTTATTTCGTCTTTTCCTCTAGAATTTTAAATAACTTCTTAAAGCAAAGGCGTGACTGTTTTATATTTCTTTCCCTGGTGCTTAGAATCCCATTTCACATAGAGTAAACTGGTGAAGCACAAGTGTCAGGGAAACTATCCAAATGAGCCAAATAAGCAGGAGAAGCTGAGTTCATTTCCCAAATCCATGTAAAAGACCAGGCATGATATCCATACAAGTAACCTTGTATAGACTCATCTGGTTATATTTAAGAATTTATATGAGTATAGAAATACATATACACATGCAGTAACAATTCAGAGGAGGGAGGGAGGTATATGGGAGGGTTTGGAGGGAGAAAAAGAGAAGGGCAAATGATTTAATTAAATTATAATCTCAGAAGTAAACATCAACAAGAACGTCAGAGCTAGGTGTGGTGCTATGTGTATCCCAGAGCTGAGGAGGCAGAGATAAGCAGGTCTTTCAAGTTTAATGATCAGATCATCTAATCTACCTGGTGAACACTAGACCAATGACTGAATCTGTCTCCAAAACCAGACTGGCTGGCTCCTGAGAACACGTGCTTGTGCACCAAATCTATACCTGAGCACACATGAGCATGTGCCACATGCATGTTATTTATGAAGATAAGTTTTGTCTATGTGTATGTTATAATTATTGAAGTGATTTAATTGTGAGTCTTAATGAAGAAATTCAGAGGATTATTTTTGTTTTAAGTAATTTATTTATTTTGTATCCTGACCACAGTTTCCCCTTCCTTCTCCCCTCTCAGTCCTTCCCACCCATGTCTCTACCCCATCCAATTCTCCTTTCTCTTCAGAAAAGGGGAGGTCTCCAATGGATATCAACCTACCTTGAAATATTAAGTTGCAGGAAGGCTAGGTCCATCTTCTCCTATCTAGGTTAGAAGAGACAGCCCAGTTTGGGGAAAGGGTCTTAAAGGCAGGCAGCAGAGTTAGAGACAGGCCCTGCTCCTGCTGCAAGGAATCCCACATGAAGTCCAAGCTGCATAACTGTTACATATGTAGAGAGGGCCTAGGTCGGTCTCATGCATACTCCCTAGTTGTCAAGTCAGTCTCTGTGGGCCTTTATTGAGCAAGGTTAGTTGATTCTATAGGTTTTCTTGTGGTGTCCTTGACCCCTCTGGCTCCTACAATTCCTCCTTTCTGCAGGATTCCCCAAGCTCCATCTATTTTTTGGTTGTGGATCTCTGCATCTGTTTTTATAAGTTGTTGGATGAAACCTCTCTGATGATGGTTATGCTGGCTCCTGTCTTCAATTATAGCAGAATATTAACAGTATCGGGGGGGGGCTCCTTCTCATGGCATGGATCTCAAGCTGGACCAGTTATTGGTTAGCCATTCCCTCAATTACTATTCCGTCTTTATTCCTGCACACTTTGTAAATATTGCAAATTGTAGGTCAAAGGTTTGTGGCTGGGTTGGTGTTCTATTCCCTCCACTGGAAGTCTTGACAGGTGTTTTAGTCAGGGTTTCTATTCCTGCACAAACACCATGACCAAGAAACAAGTTGGGGAGGAAAGGGTTTATTCGGCTTACACTTCCATGCTGCTGTTCATCATCAAAGGAAGTCAGGACTGGAACTCAAGGAGGTCGGGAAGCAGAAGCTAATGCAGAGGCCATGGAGGGATGTAACTTACTGGCTTGTTTGCTTGGCTTGTTCAGCATGCTTTCTTACAGAACCCAAGACTACCTGCCCACAGATGGTACCACTCACAAGGGGCCCTCCCCCCTTGATCACTATTTGAGAAAATGCCTTACCGCTGGATCTCATGGAGGCATTTTCTCAACTGAAATTCCTTTCTCTGTGATAACTCCAGCTTGTGTCAAGTTGACACAAAACCAGCCAGTACAACAGGTTATAGAAGATGGCTGATATCTCCTATTTGGTTCAGGCTCGATATCCCTCATTGCTAGGAGTCTTAGGTTGGGTCACCCTCATTGATTCCTGGACGTTTCCATTGTCCTAGCTTTCTATCTTGTCCCAGAGATTGCTCCCCCACCCTATTCCAATGCTCTCCCAGTAATCTTTCTGTCCATTTCCCCCTCCGGGTCACTCGTGTTTCCACCCCTACACCGACACCCATCCAGGCGCCACGCTGTTCACTCTGTTTCCATTTCTCAGTGAGATTCATGGGTTGCCTCCTTGAGCCACAGATAATACTTTTTATCTGTAAAACATTTACTGTTAAAGTTTCTTTATGCTATTTGAAATGTATATTTGTGTATATAAGTATAGACGATGAAACATACAATGTTTAATTCATAATAAAATAACTCACTGTTTCTCTATAAGCCAAATGTGTGCTAGTTTGTTTTTCTATCACAGTAACACGCAGTATATAAGAGTTAATATGGATTGCCATCTCATTCCGGGTGTGTAAAATAGCAAACACAGCTAATTTGTTTGAATAACTAGAAAATAATGAACTCAGTCCCTGCTTTGGGATTAGATTCTTGTCTATTTTGAGTAGACATCTAAAGTGAATTCTCCAGTATTTCCATTAAGTTTTTGGACAATAAAACAAGTACACTGATCACTTAGATAATCTCATTTCAGCCACCAATGTGACTAGTGTCCATGAAGCAATCAGCAGTCCTAATTTCTTATCAAGTTAGCATCTATCATTTTCATCTTGGTTCTGATGCAGATGAAGAATATGTAATGTCCTGGCATCCCATTACTTACAGCAGTGTGTGTGTGTGTGTGTGTGTGTGTGTGCACATGCATGTGGGGTATGTGCGTGTTGTCTATGTGTGTTGTAAATACACATTAATGTGAATGATGTATATAAGGGAATGTAAAAATCAGAGGGTGATATTACCTATCTATCTTGGTTGCTCTCCATCTTAATATTCATTCATTTATTTACTTTTGGTACATTACTTTAAACTGAACCCAGAGCTCACTGATTCAGCCAGCCTGACCAATGAGATCTAGCAATCCCATCTCTGTTCTCTCCTGGTAGAGTTGCTGGTGCATACTGCCATCTAATCTCATGTCATTATGCTTGTGTTGCAGGCTCTTTACCTGCTGTTGGAGTCACCTCCCCAGACTGTTTCACTAACAGTTGGAGAAGGTAGAGGTGCTGAGGGGAAGGTTTGCTTATGACATGTGCTGGCTTGCGTGCACTGAGAGGACAAATAGATCACTCTGTGTCCATTGTTCAGACAAATGGGACAAGTGGGCCTTATTATTATGAAAAATGAGATGTATATAAAACATCAATTTAAATTTGAATAAAACTAATTGGTTCATGGTAAATTTAAGTGCTTATGTATACTTGAGGGCATTGTGAGTGCAACAATGCCTGCATACAGCAACACTGCTAATCATTTAAAAGTGTGAAAAGAAACAAATATATTAGTTCAGTGATCGCTCACCATTTCCTAAATGCCGAGGCCAGTCTGTATATTTGAGGCACATCAAATTAAGACATATTGAACCATGTTCAATCTTCTTAGAACTATCAATCTAGTAAGAAAATCACATGCTAAAGGATGTCAAAAAGTGATCAAAATGTCGTTTTGTCACTATAGGAAAATGTACAAAGCCTGAAGACAAAGGAGGTCTGAATGAATATCTAAATTTAATCAAGAAAGGTTTCACCAACGACATTTGAACTGTATCTTGAATGAAGATAGGACATTTCTAGAGAGAAAGGAGGCTAGGGCTTTTCACAACATAATAGATTAAACAAGAGTAAGAAAAATGGGGCTCAGATGATGTGATATCATAAAGAAGCAGGTACTCCTGGCATACTGGGCTAATATAGCTATAAGATACTGCAGTGGGGCTCCCAAATAATTTGCATTGTGCTAAACGTTTCTAACTTCTTTCTACAGGCCATGGGAAGTTACAACTATTTATTTCCATTTTTGGCTTTAAAGTATTTAAAATATTATACACATATAGACACATATTAAGAGTGATAACGTAGTTTTTCATTTTTATTATTTTAATTAATTAATTAATTAATTAATTAATTAATTAATTTTTACCTGTTCGCTTTACATACAGTTCACTGCCTTTCTCCCAGTCACTCCTTCCCATAATCTTCTACCCATGACCCCGTCTCCTTCTCCTTTGAGTGGGTGGGGGCCTCCTTGGTATCCTTCCACCCTGGCACTTCAAGTCTCTGCAAGGCTAGGCGGTTCCTCTTCCACTGAGGTCAGATGAATCAGCCCAGCTAGAACATATTCCACATTCAGGCAACAGCGTTTGGGATAGCCCCTGCTCCAGTTGTTCAGGACCCACATGAAGACCAAGTTGCACATTGCTACATATGTACGAGGAGGCCTAGGTCCAGCCCATGTATGTTCTTTGGCTGGCAGTTCAGTCTCTGAGAGCCCCAAGGGTCCAGGTTAGTTGACGCTGTTGGTCTTCCTGTGGAGTTCCTATCCACTTAGGGGCCCACAGTCCTTCTTCCTGTTCATCTGTAAGAGTCTCCAAGCTCCAGCCACTGTTTGGCTGTCCATGTCTGCATCTGTCTGATTCAGTTGGTAGGTGGAGCCTCACAGACGACAGCCATGCTAGGCTCCTGTGTGTAAGCTTGACAGAGTATAATCAACAGTGTCAGGGATTGGTGCTTGTGCATGGGATGGGTCTCAAGCTGGGCTGGTTAGTAGTTGGCCACACCCTCAGTCTCTGCTCTATCCCCAATTCCTGCATTTCTTGTAGACAAGATAAGTTTGGGACAAAAGTTTTGTAGGTGGGTTGGCGTTCCTATTGCTCCACTGGGGTTCCTGCCTGACCTTGGCTTCTTATTGAGAATTTCATACAATATATTTTGGTCATATTATACATCTTCTTACAACTTCTCCCAGATTCTCCCTTTTTCTTCTCCACACATTTTTTCTTTTCATTTTTGTTTAACTAATCACATCCAAGTTGTGCTACCATCTACTCTTAGATGTGTTAGCATTCACTGGGGTGAGGTTGACCCGTCAGAGATCATGCATGTAAAAAAACCTGCTGTTCTTTATCCCAGCAGCCATCAAGTACTAAGAGAACCTCAGTGAGAGGTGGCACTTCATGCCTATCCTCCCTCTCAGTGCTGGGATTTCATCTGGCTAGAACCTGCACAAGTCTTGTACACACTGTCATGACTTATTTTAATTCCTACGTGCAACTATCCAGTTGTGCCTGGAAAACACTTTTCTAGTAGCCATTTACCACCTCTGGCTCTTACAACGTTTCTTTCTCCTTTTCTATGATGGTCTTGGAAAAGAGTGGGTATAATATAGATGCTCTATTTGGGGCTGGCCATCCCTTAGTCTTTTATTCTCTGCAATGTAGCCAATTGTGGGTCTCTGCTAATTTACATCTACTGCCAAAAGAGGTTTCTCTGATGAGGGTCTAGATCTGTAGTAATCTATAAATATAAGGATGAGTCTTCAGGATCAAGAGTCAGTTGAGTATTATGTCTATCCAATGAGGTAATAGTAGTAGGTTCTCCCTTAAAACATATGACCTGTCTAGCACAGGTTGTGGGCCATGTTAATGGTCCCAGGAATGGGTTTGTTTTGTGGAGCAGGCCTTAAATATAATCAGAAAGCGGTTAATTACACTCATGACATTCAAGTCACAATTAGGCACATCGTAGCAGACTGATCACTGTTGTAGCTCTCAGGGGTGACAGTTTAGTATGATTTATGATTGGTCTTCTCTGGTTGTGTGCACATCACATTTCAGCATCTCAACATCTAGTCTGTAGAGACAAAACTTCCAGATGAGTACCAGTTTGGTTTATTCATGTTCTATGAGTCAAGCATATGATATCTTCACAGCAACAGAATCTTATACTGAAGTTCTGGAAGAAAACCAAGAGTATCACAATAGCCTATACTTTTATATATATATATATATATATATATATATATATATATATATATATATATATATATATATATATACTTCATTAACCAACAGGTCCAAAAGAGATAACAAATCCATGGCATTGGGCTTTTTGTTGGTTTGTGGTGTTTAATAAGGGAATTGTCGCCATTTGAAGAGTAAGTCCATTGAACCGTTCTTAAGTATATATTTTGCAATCATAGTAGATTTTCCTTTGACTTTTACAAAAGGTCAAAGCTACATGGGAAGGCATATTTTTCTCATTTTAAAAGAGTTAATGGCTCTTCAGCCTGACTCTTTTTTTTTCTTTAATTATTCTCTTTCTCTGTATATTTTCTTCCTCAACTCATATTAACTCTTATTTTATTTTATTTCGTTATGGGTTCTATAATAATGTTCAAATATGTAGAGTAACTATGCATTTAATACTCCTATTCACAGGAGTTATCAGCATTGTTTGCTTCACAAAATATGTCACATTTTAAAATGCATTTTGCTTTTTTAAAGATAAACTATTAGAATAAATGTTCTCAAATCAATATTTGGCTTATTTATTTATTTGCTTCTGAAAATTATACCCATATTGATGCATGGTAAATTTTCCACTGATACAGAATAATTATCCCTGAAGGATTTTAAATGGAATATTAAAATGACCCAGAACTTTGATCATGAATATTGAATCATACAAGGTCAGAGAAGATGTCAGATTTAAAATAAGTAGAAACTAGAGGAGAAGGAGTATAAACTGAAGTGGTAGCCTCAGCCAATGCCAACAACTTTGGGAAGGATAAATCTCTAGTATCTAAAACTCCAAAATAATCAGTAAATTACCATTCAATATGTTTCAGTAATATCCTAACATCCACTACTGTTTAAAAATTTGACATTTTAGATTCTTCAAATATACAGTTTAGATACATAAAGATGTGGGGTGTGAAAAAATAGACAATTTTAGAAAAACAGCACTTCCCATTGCATCCATTCCAATGCTTACCTTGGAAGATGAACTGGGTGTGATTGGAAATAGCTTTTGAACTGTCCTGCAAATAATAATTAACTGAAAGTATCTCCAATTAGCCTAGATGCTTTAGCAAGCTCCTTCATATACATGAAGATTTCTTCACATTCTCAATCATTCTTTATATTTTCTAGAAAGTGCTCTGAAGTTAATCCAATTTGTTTTGAAAGACAAATATTTAAGTCCGTTCTGAGTTTAGTGTGAAGCTCTGCTGACCTTGTCTTTCCCAGCCACACTGGTATCTTCCCTTAGGTTGCTCAGGATTGGAATGATTACTCTACTTTGTCACTCAAATTGCAATTTATGTAAACAGCACATTAACCGCGCTTAGGACCCAGTCTTAGTACATTAAAGTACATATTTTCCCATTTTCTATATTTGTAAATGTTTTGCCAATATCTCAATTAGATGAATATTTCTTTGAAGTACTTTTGACTGTATTTTTATTTTACATAGATGAGTGTTTCACTTTCATGTTTATGTGTGAGCCACATGAGTGGTTATGGCAACACTATGAAGGTCAGAAGAAGGTGGAGCTACCACTGTGGATGCTGGAAACTAAACCAGATCTGCAAAAATATCAAGTGTGCTTAACCACTGAGCCATCTCTCCAAACTCTTGGGAAAATGTTGCATTTGAACATTTAGTGCATTATTATCAGTTCTTCCAGACAACTCTGGTCATTTTGCAAATATTTGTTACAGTTATGATAAACAAAATATCTTTCAAAGCCCTGCAGCCTAATAACAATTTTCAATCCATGTATAATGTTAAATTTCTCAAATTCTAAAATTTTAATTGTTCTTAAAATTAACTTTAAAGTAAAAATTAAAAAAAGCAAAATCAGAACATCCATTGCTAGAATTAATAGTAGATAAAATGTATCTTTCCCATTAATACCATCACTACAGAAGATCTATTATAAATCTGATGTGTATTTTCCTTGTTTTTAATTCTTAACACGTTTCTATTATATTTATAGCTTTTTCTTTAAAAAACGTTTTAATATTAGTTGTATCAAGGTACTTATCATTTTCAGATTCCGTTTTAATCAGAATTAGTTTGAGATTTAACCATGGAAGACTAAACCTATTTTAGTGGGACCAGCAATACTGCAGGGACTAAATAAGCTTTTGTTTTAATGGTTCAAAGGTTGTTCCCTGTTGGCACTATGGGTCCTTTGTTTGCATACCACTCAAAATCAGGACAGAAATCTCTAATCCTTGCTATGATGGTATTTAGAAGTGGAGCCAGCCCTTTAGAGGTAATTAAATTCAGATGAGGCCATGTGGCTAGTGCCCTCTTGTTGGGATTAACATGCTTGAAGAAGAGATAAGAAAGACCCTTCCACCTTTTCCTCTATTCCTCCCTCCCCCCTCCTTCCGTCCCAATTCCTCTACAAGAGAAGGTTACATGAACACATAGTGAGGTTTTAACTATCTATAAGCCATAAAGAAGGCCTTCATTTAAAATCAAATCCAGATAATTACCTGGTAGTTGGTTTTTCCATCCCCCAGAATTCTTTTTAAAAAAATAAAGGTCTGCTATTGGATCCACCCAGTCTGTGACACTGCATTAAGCAGCACAAGCTAAATCAGCTTGAAAGTAGAGTGCCTTTAGCAAAGAACATACCCGTTTTCCATCAGGAGTTTAACTATGTACTTCCAATTTAGACCTCTAAATGTCTCTTCCTCTACTAGGATGCGTATTATTTGATTCTGCTTTTCACCAACAAGATGTATGAAATGGTATTTCATTGTTTTTAAATTATCTTTCCTGATTATATTGGTTATATAAACATATAATATTTGAAATATAAGATCTTGATTTGAATTAATAAAATATAATGAAAGGAGAATTGGAATTCACCAGAGAAAGAATCTATAATGTTCGCATTTCATGATATTTCAGTATGCTGGACAATGTAAGTATTATGAATTGAAATCTGTACAGTCAGGATTTATTAGTGCTCAAGTATTTCAGAGCATAAATTGGTGGGAAAAAAAGCTGTACTTAAAGCAGAGATGATTTTAGTGTGAAATAGCAAAATTATAATCAATGTGAAAGGCAAAGCTGAAAACATGGATCTCAAGTGGTGTCTGGGCATATCTGCATGACATCTTTGCTCTGTTCTATGTAACAGATTATACTACAGAGTGTGTAAAAGACCACATTAGAAAAAGAACATCCAGGGGCTGGAGTGGTGGCTCAGCAGTTACAAGCCCAGTCTTCTTTTCCAGAGGTCCTGGGTTCAACTCCCAGCACCGACATGGCAGGCAGCAAGCCACTGTCTGTAATTTCAGCTCCAAGAGTTCTGACATCTTCATACAGACACACATGCAAGAAAAAAACCAGCAATTTACAAGAAAAAAATAATTTTCAAAAATGAAAAGAGAAAGAACATTCGCAATTGTGTGGGCTCACACCTAAGTAGGATCTGTTGGCCGGAGGAAACAGGTGTAGTCTGAGATGGCTTGAACAATTCTTTAAATAATAATTAAGTTCGTCATAAGTGGAACTTTTGTTTGAGAGAAAAATATGTTTAAATGAAACAAAAGGAGCCTGGAGAGAATATGAGAATTGCAAGGTGGTCCATATAAAACAATGAATTACTATAAATCTAAGTGGGACTTTTCCTCCCCCTCCTCTTTCTTTTTACATAAAACCTGCCAAAAAATTCCTGAAATTCCAAAAATAGAATAATACTTTCATTTTCTGTTTCATGGTAGAGTTTGCTGATTTTTGACTTTATATTTTAAAGAAGTTTCATGAATGACAAAGAAAATAAAAGAAAGAGATATAAAGAAGGAAGGGAGCTTGTAGTTTTGACACTAGAATGAACTGTTTACATCTATGACCAGTTTGTTAATTTCTTTCATTAAGTTTATTAAGTACCATGGATTTCATTGCATGTATTAGAAAAATTCAGATAATGGCACATCTTACAAGGTGTCTATGAAGATGACATGAGGATATCTATATGATTGTGCTCCCCATACAGTAAGTTACTAAATTCTGAATTTTATTTTATGTAGGAGTTTATAAATACATACTTTTCAGCAACTAAAATAAAATAAAATATTTTCTGAAAAGTATTCATTTTGTATGAAATCTGATGTTGTACTTATCTAGCCCCAATTTCTTGTGATCGATCAAAACATAAATACATTTTCCCTTTGAAATCATTCTGTTCATTGCAATTTCTACACAGACAAAGAAGCAATGTAACTTTGCTTGCAATGATGTTATATTCTTCCCCTATATTCTCATAATTGAGAGGAGTCATTGACCTGGTACAATATATATAAATATCAACCATGGTCAGTGAACTGTCTAAGAATTGACATATAGCTAGAAAAATTAGGCAATATTTCCATTTTCTTAGAGTTTTTATTCTCAGGTAGTAGACAAAAAGGAAAGAATCAGAATGGAAAAAATGTAGTCAGGAAATATAGACAATTCTTTAAAATTTAATGTAAAGAGACTAGATAAGATACTTCTCTAGGGTCTAGTCTGGACCAACCAACATACCTGCTCATCTGCTCTTCTGTCCCAACCTTCTCTATCCATATCAGACTTAGAACTAAGAAAAGAAATCTACATGACCATATTTCATCATAAACATATAAACAGCACGAGAGATCAAGCCACTATAATCTCTCCTAAACCTATCACACAGTAGAAATGTTTCTTAATAAGAATTACATAAATGAATGCCAGAACACAGTATTTAAATAATAATCAAAAACATCATCAAAGAATCCATGGAGTTTTAGAAGACAAAAAGAAACAGCTCATTAAAATTAAGGGAAAAAAAAAAGAACTCTTAGGAGAATAAATACCTGAGAGATTCCAAATAAATACAAACATGATGCTTATGTAAATGAAAAAGGTAATCAAGAGTTGAACAAAATCCAACAAGGAGATAGAAACATTTGGAAGGATTGAGGTTGACATAAGGAAGGAATTGAAATATCTAGGATCTCACTCAAAAGAAAGCCTTATAGGTCGAATGAATCTATCAGAAGATAGAATATCAGAATAGAGCAGATGATCTAGGCCAGTTAAGAAAGAAATATGAAAAAAAATTAAGAAGTACAGAAAAGAAACATACATGAAAAATTATAGGCATAGACGAAGGAGAAGAATCCCAAGTCAATGGCATAGAGCAGCCTTTCAACAAGTCACAGAAGAAATCCTCCCCAAACTAAGGAAAGACAAAGTTAAACAGCTACCAAAAAACGAAACAAAACAAAACAAAACAAAAAACAAACCTAAACACCAAACAGACAAGATAAGTAAAGAAAAATCTCTCATCATATAGTTAAAACACTAAGTGTATATGACAAAGAGAGTATATTGAACATTGTAAAAGAAAAAAGTACAAGTAACATGTAAAGGGAAAGCCTATGAAAATAACAGATACTTTCTTAGTGGAAATTTTGAACACGAGGAAAACACCTGAGTAATGTGTTTCAAGCCTTATAAGACTAAGATGGTCAGCCTAGACTATTATACCCAGCAAAATGTTCTGCTATAAATGAAGGACAAGTTAAAACTTTTGATGACACAAATAGCCTAAAAGATTTATATCCAGCAAACCAACCTAAATACTTTGTGCTGAGGAGAAGAATGAGCACAGCAGACAGACTGTGGAAAGAATTATAAAGCCGTAATTATTAAAACACAAAGTACTTGTGACAACACAAACAATAACACCAACAATCAACAGCACAATGACCATAATTAAAACAAATATTTCAATAATAGCTTTAAATATCCATGGTCTTTTTTCTCTAGTCAAGAACACAGCTGACTGAATGGATGAATTCATGTATTTGGTGTCAACAAGAAACAAGAATTTCATGATAGGCATCAATTCAGATTAAGAGGACAGGTAAAACTTTCCTAACCAAATTGGACCAGGAAAGAATCAGGAATCTGGATCCTAATATCTGATAAAACAGACTTCAAACAAATTAATCAGAAGAGTTTTTTAAAAAGATATTTTATTTTAATCAAATTAATTGTTTGAATTATTGTTATAAGAAGATATTACTGTCCTAAACATATATATATCAAACTCATATTTAATAAACATGGACAACTAGACTTCAAGGCACAGATTAGCGTCATGCCATTAATAGTAGGTGATTTTAATGCTCCATTTTCTCCACTTTACAGGTAATCTGGTCAAAAAACAAGCAGTGAAACATCAGAATTAATTGACATCACACAGTTTTCTCAAAAGCACATAGATTTCTTATAATAGACCACATCCTGGGATAAAAAACAAAATACTTACAAATTCAAAAATATTGAAATTGCTCTACTGAAATCTGGGTACTGTAAGACTCTGGGGAGCCTTAACTTAATGGAGACCCTCAGAGTAAACACATGGAGTCGGGGATTGATGTAAAATGCAAGAGGAATTTATTAATTCAGCATGCTGAGGTCGCTTTGCATATGAAGATGGGAGAGCAACCTCGTGGATCCAGTTCAGGGACCTTATATATGGATTTTAGAGCAGCAGCCATCAGGCACAATGTGATTGGCAGAACAGTGTGACTTTTAAACTCATTGGTCTTTAGGGAATGAGGTAGCAGTGGCTTAATCAGCTCCTCCTTTCCAGCCTATGTGCTCTCTAACCTGTTTCTTTCAGGAGGGGAGGGGTGCCCATGTGCTCAGAGTGGGGAGGGGCCTCTGGTAGAATATCTCAAAGTTCCCGAGAACTGACTTCTCAGTACAAAGTTTGTGAAAGTAAGCAGTCAATATCTGATTTGATTGAAGGCTCACTCTGTTAGATAGAATCTATGCCTAGGATTGCTTGGGTGACTCAGAACCTGAGACTAGATAGACAAAGGATCTAGTGTAAAATCAAATACTAGTGTTCTGAAAACAATAGTCATAATAAAATGACTCCTGATGATATTCTTTTTTACTCATAGATCAAACCCTTGCTCAGAGATCATAAGAGATCCTTCCTCCTGCAGTTGGGAGCAAATAGAGACACACCACAGATAGACATTATGCAGAGAGCCAGAGGCATTTGGAATGCTCCATCAAATCCCTCCTTTCAGGCCTCAGGGAATCCCAGGAAGAGGAGGCAGAGAGAATGTAAAGGCAAAGGCAAGAAAGGATGGAGGACACCAGGAAACAAACATCCTAAATCAACATGATCTCTGCAAATATGAACTCACAGAGAATGCCACCACATGCACAGAACCCTCACTGGTCTGCACCACATGGGGTCCTAGAGCTGAAAGGGAAAGCAGACTCATGCCTCCATAGCTAACCCAGAAGGTATCTCCAGTCCATAACCACTTGCAAAGGAAAATTTACTTATCTCTAAGGGAGCCTCATTGGGGAAATAAACTACTTCTAAGTATAAGCAGTAGGTGACCAACAAAAAATGAACTACATAGGATCTTTTTAGGTTTCTAGTCTTTTTTTATTGGACATTTTCTTTATTTACATTTCAAATGTTATCCCCTTTCCTCCCTTCCCCCCAACTCCCATCCCATCCCCTCTCCCCCTGCTTCTATGATGGTGTTCCCCCACCCACCCACCCACCCACCCACTCCTGCCTCCCCACCCTCGAATTCCCCTATACTGAGCCTTCATAGGACCAAGGACCTCTCCTCCCATTGATGCCTGACAATACCATCTTCTGCTAAATATGCGGCTGGAGCCATGGGACCCTCCATGTGTACTCCTTGGTTGTTGGCTTAGTCCCTGGGAGCTCTGGGGGATCTGGTTGGTTAACATTGTTGTTCTTCCTATGGGGTTGCAAACCCCTTCAGCTGCCCCACCTGGGGATCCATCCCTTATACGGTCACCAAACCCAGACACTGTTGTGGATACCAAGAAGTGCTTAGTGAAAGGAGCCTGATATAGCTGTCTCCTGAGAGGCTCTGCCAGAGCCTTACAAATACAGAGGGAGATGCTTGTAGCCAACCATTGGACTGAGCGAGGAGTCCCCAATGGAGGAGTTAGAGAAAGGACTGAAAGTTTCTAGCCTTATAATGTTCTATTATGGCTTTTCCTTTTTAAAACATAATATTGTAAACTATATATATATATCCCGCCCCCTCCTCTCTCTCCTCTTCTCTCCTCTTTTTACCCTACAAGTATTTTGTGTATACATTATGACTTACAGTTTAGTGTTTGGTTTTGTTTTTCAAATGGGATTCCTGACTGTGCAAATAAGTGGTGCTTCTTCTTGGGCTCTTTTTCCTTCTGTTTGTCAATTCTGATGTGTTATTTTTGTTTTGTCTTACCAGTTTTAATTTTATCATATCTTATATTTTATTATTATTCTATAGAAGCCTGTTTTCTTTCTAGTGAGAATCGGACAGGGGAAGTCCAAATGGAGGGATGGTGGGGAGCAGCTAGGAGGAGTAAGAGGGTTGAGAACCCATAATCAAGGTATATTATGTGAGATATTATATTACGCTATATTACATGAGAAAACAAATCTATTTGCAATAAAAGAAATAAAAGAAAAAGAAACCAATCCACATATTATATCTAACCACATATAGTAAAACTTAAAAGTTGACAGCAAACAAATATCTCAGAAATACACAGACTCATAGACATTAAACAACTCATTGCTGAATGATGAATGAATCAAAGTATGAAATAAGAAAAATTCTGGAACTAGCCAAAAATAAAATCACAACATAGACAACCTCTGGGACAAGGGTAAAAGCGGACCTGAGGGAAATACATAGCTCGAAGTACCTACATTAAAAAAAAAAAAAAAACATCAGAAAAACTACAAATAACTTAGTGATGCAATTAAAAATTTTAGAAAAGCAAGAATAAGTCAAACCTAAACAGAGTTGACTACAAAAAGTAATATAAATCAAATCAGAAATCAATGAAATAGAAACAAAAGAAACAATACAAAGAATCATCAAAGGCTAAGAGCTGGTTCTCTGAAAGATAAGACTGACAACCCTTGGCTCCACTGATCAAATGAAAGAGATTTAACAGAATCAGAAAGGAACAGGGAAACACTGTAAGAGATATTAAAGAAATTTAGAAAGTATAAGGGCCTACTTTTAAAACTTGCATTCCACTAAGGTGGAAAACCTAAAAGAAATGGAGAATTTTCTAGACTTAGATAAACTTTCTCGTAATCCCTCCAATATGAAGTCTCTTCAATCTGACTGCCCAAATATGAGCTGAACAAAGACAGCCATAGTAAAGATGCCAAAAGAGATGGGGAAAGCTCCAAAGACTTCAACCTTGTACAAAAACTACAGACAGCTAAGGAATGCTGAGGGTGGGAGAGATAGTCTTCCTAGGGAAGAACACACCAATTGATTATCTTATCCCAAATGGTCAGCCTTGAAAACATATATATCATTATACAGACAGAGCAGGTTATATTTAGGAATATGTATGTATATACATGCATGTTTATAACTGATATTACTGAAAAAAAGAGGCCATTAATGTGAAAGAGAGCAAGGGGTAGTATATGGGAGACTGTGGAGAGAAAAAGGGGAAGGTGAAGTGTTATATCTCAAAAAAGGAAAGAAGTAATAAAAAAATCTGTGATTTTTCTGCTTCCTGTTCTTGTTGCTAGACCACTGGCTTGCTGCCTTGACCCCCTGCTATGATGAGCTCTTAGTCTTCCTTAACCATCAGCAAGATTAAACTTTTTCTTTCATAAAAATATAAAAAATAAAAGGAGGGAGAGGGAAAGAAATAGAGGGGCCGGAGTTAACTACATTTTATGGTAGGTTCTGTGCCCAGGAGTATTTGGCCAACACAAAATAAACTCAGTTATTTTTGTAGATTTTTGGTCCCATTTTGCTTTGATTGGGCTTTTTATTTTAATCACATTGGTCTTTTGTAGATTTTGAGTTGTGTGTGTTTGTTTGTGTGTCCTTTGTTTTCTGTTTTTTTTTTAAATTTTTTTTTTAAAAAGATAGAGCAAAGGAAAAAGGACATAAAGTTCACTTGGTGTGGAAATGAGGAGATCTGGGAGGAATTGGGGGAGAGAAAAACAATCAAATATATTGTATGAAAAAATTTTTTCAATAAAAAAGATGAGACTAGAGAGATGGAGATAAGTTTGAGGAATCTAGGAGGTCAAGACTTTTTCACAGTGATAGATATTAACACATTATTGTATGGCTATGGAACGTATTGGAGACTATAATAGATGGTGCAGACATCAGAAGAAGAGTTTTTACCTTGACTAGGTGTTAGTCTTATATTATATAGTTGGGAAAGGATGGTACAGTGTAAAAAAGAAGCTGCATTGGCCTTAGATAGGAATCCATACTGAAAGTCACCATATATGAAAGCTGGGGTACAAGAGTACATGAAGGTAAAGTGATACAGTTTGGTTATAGGAAGCATCTACCGATTTACTTCACAGGTACTTATTAAAGGCCAATGTTCTTGGTGATTTTTCTAAGCATTAGTGAATAATTAGAACCACAATACTTACTGACTTCTATATTTTGTCTCTAATGAAAGGTGCAACTAAATAAAAGACCATAACTTATATACTATGACATATTACAATTGAGGTGAATACAATCTGCATTTAAAACTTCACAATAATATTAGACCCATCTTTCACTGTAAGTATTATAAATTTTAGATCACCAAGTAAATTGTATAAAGGAAAAATATGTAGTTCAAAATAGTTCTCAGCCAACATTAATGCGGGCGGGCGCTATACTTAGGGATGGCCTCCTGAATCCTGTACTTCTTCCAAGGTACTCATGAATTCTAGAGACTAGCAGGAGACATTGCCTCAGCTCTGAAGTGAAATACAAGAAGAACGGGAGAAAAGTAGAAACAGTTAGGAGAACTAGGGACAAAGTTTCAAAATAACAGATGTAAGATATATTTGACCTGACGAGCTGTTTGACATATTTTTCCTCTTCACTTTCTAACATGCTGGATTAAATAAAGATTTGTTTGGGTTAAAAATGAAAATAACTCTTTACATTAGCAAGGTCAGAATACTCAGCAAAAACAAAGCATGTTGAAAATCCTGAATATTGGGATAGAAATAGACGGCAGTGAGAAGCCCAGGGTCATGGAGTCTGTACTCAATTCTGTTATGGTTCTATGTTTAAGATAGTACCAATCTAAGTTCATCGACTTTTAATATCCTTCCTTGCAGAATGTGGCTTAAAAATATGCTTTTCTAGTTCAAAAGCTATTAACTTAAACCACAAAGATGAATATGTTATAGATATAAAAAAACACATTGAGTAGTTTCAGTCAAACAACTTATCTAATAGCTAATGACACATGATGTTGAGGCTAATGTGGAATTTGGGCTTCTCTGGTTCTATAACCCAAGTGTCTAAGTCAGGGTTTCTATTCCTGCACAAACATCATGACCAAGAATCAAGTTGGGGAGGAAAGGGTTTATTGAGCTTACAGTTCCACATTGCTGTTCATCACCAAAGGAAGTCAGGACTGGAACTCAAGCAGGTCAGGAAGCAGGAGCTGATGCAGAGGCCATGGAGGGATGTAACTTACTGCTTGCTTGCTTCTCCTGGCTTGATCAACTTTCTTTCTTATAGAGCCCAAGACTACCAGCCCACAGACGGTACCACTCACAAGGCGCCCTCCCCCCTTGATCACTAATTGAGAAAATGCCTTACCGCTGGATCTCATGGAAGCTCCTTTCTCTGTGATAACTTCAGCTTGTGTCAAGTTGACACAAAAGCAGCCAGTCCACCAAGCAATCGATACATCTTACAATGTACAGTAAGCAAGGACACTCAGCTTCACTGAAGAGGGCAGGCAAATGCTTGGAAAATAATTTCCATTGCCAAGTAAGCTTTTAGCATTCATTTTAACCCTGTTTTCCGAGGAGAGTTGAAAAAACAATCTCTCCAGACAATTCAACCATGGGATCTATGTTTTATTTTCTTCTGGGAACTGCTTTCCTTTGAATTGCTCCATTTGCCTGCTTTGCAGGTCGCCTAAAGCAGGGACAAATATCCCAGTGGGTGACTACCAATTTCTTGGAGGGAAAAGGAAAAGCTACATAATGAGCTTCCCGCACCCCCATTGGATTTCTGAAGGGTGGAAGTTAGAGCATAGCGGTGCACTTGAAGTTTACAACTGGACATTAAAAACGAGCTTAATGCCAAAGTTGCTCATATCTGTAACATAGCTAGTGCTTTTCTGCTCGGCACCTATGTTGTGGAGGAAGTTGAAATACAGAACTAATACTTTAATGCTGATACATCATATACTGTGTTTGCTAAATAAGCATTCTTTTGACTTATTTGTCATGACATAATGTAGAAGCATCCACAGTGATGGAACCCTTTTGAGCTGTATTAGTTAAATGACAGAGCATCTACAGTGTTATATCTACAGCAATGTATTATAATGGGGAAAAATGCCTGAGCAGCAGGGAGCCTTTAGTAGAGAACTCCATGCGCCACTTAAATAGTGTAATCTGAGTTTCAAGTGGAGAATTCTAAAGAAACTCTATGAACCTTGCTTTAGGGCTTCAGAGACTTGCCACGATACCGAGGACAAAGCTCTGCTCTGGATCTACCTGCACAGAAACGCTCAGGCCGCTCTTCTACAAAGCCAGGTGGGATCATTTTTCTAGGAAACATCAATTACCTCTGCTTTTGCTCAGAAATGGTACAGCTATTTTTAGATGTATTTTCCACCAGTCTACAAAGTATTCCAATCGCTATAACATACTGGATAGTGTCATAATGGTGTGAGAATCCCAGAGCAAAATAAGCCCGCTCTACGCTTCTGCCATGTGCATGTTTGCGAACTGGGAGGGTTATATGTCATAAAGCGTTTGAACAGTTATCCGGCATCAGCATCACTGGGAAATGAATGACTTCGATTTCTATAGATTTTAAATATAATTAAATTCACCAGGTCTCAATCTCCCCTGAGGTCAGCATTAGCTTCTGGTGTTTAAGGTTTTGAAATAGTCTTATCTGAATATAATGAGTCAGGTTCTTGTAGGGACTAATCAAATCAGTGCTACCAAGTCACCTTTGGAAGTTGTATTAATGCAGTGGTAGCTTCATAAATTATACTTCACTGATATGACTTCAACTGCTACTTAATTTACATCTGAAAATGACTCTGGTGTATGGGGAATCTAGCTTGTCATGATCTGGTTACTCGTTCTGATACAATACATGTGTTTAGTCAATATATTTGAAATAAAGTATTTTAATAAATGTGAACAACTCAAATCATGTGAAAATAACATTTTATTTCTTTTTGATTTTACAGTATTTGCAATTGAACCTGGGGTCTTGTGTATGCAATGTAAGTGTCCTACACCCTGCAACTCAAGCTTTATGCCATTTTTCCTATTTGATAATTACCATCAAGGCCTTGTTACATCTCCACGTCTACAGATGAAGACAGAAACTTCTTCCAAGTAATCCAAGGATGAATTCTCAGAAAGTGAACATTACACTTTGCTGCAAGATGTCCAGAAGCTGATCAACAGTTTGTGTTTCACCCCATGTACACTGGGGTGGTGCTATCTTGATTTTTACAGAAACTGTTTTGGAGAATTAACGTGCCTCCTGTATACAAACCTGTACTAGTTTGACCTCAAAACTTCCTATATCTTTGTTGTTCTTAATGACTGCATACTTGGTGAGATACTTTGTTTCTTTGGTTACTTAAAATATCTGCCATAGTAACCCTTTGGCAAAAATAGGCAATTATGAGTAAGTGAATTATTGAAACACAGACAAGGAAACAGAAAGGAGTCCAATACTCAGGTTTAAAAAGAATCTAAGTTTTGTGCTTATGACAGTATTAATACAGAAAGTGAATGTTAGGTATTCCTTAAGAAGAATACCTGCACCTCTCTGGTGCTCATGCCATCCACTGAGACATCTCATTAGCCCAGAGTCTCCTTTCATAACACAGAAATCTACCGTAAGAGATGAAAAACTTAACTGTAATTCTCCAAACCAGTTGGGATAAATAAATATGTATATATATAACTTACCAAATAAACTATAAATGAAGTCTGGTTAAAAAAAAAAAAAAGGAATGTTTTACCTTAATTGATTTTGTGACCGGCTATAATTAAGTTCAATAAGTTGCCCAGAATAGTGTTGTTGTTGTTTTTCTGCTGTTGTTATCCTAGAAACTTTTATTAGAGAGTTATTACAATGTCTCGGGCATTGGTCTATATATGAAACAACATATGTTTTTTAAAGTTATTTCCTTTAATATTTTGAGATTAATTCCATTATGTACCACTTCCCTTTCTTTTCTCTGAACTCTCATACACCTCTCCTTGCTTTCTTTCAAATTTATGGCTTTGTTAATAGTGTTGTTACACGTATATGTGTTCATGTGTGTGTGTGTGTGTATGTGTGTGTGTGTGTGTGTGTGTGTGTGTATGCATCTTACATATGTATACGTATATTCCTAAATATATAAATACAGCTTCTTTAGTCTATATGTTACTTGTTTGCAGGGCTGACATTTAGTACCAGATAACCAGTTGGTATGGTCTTCCCTGAAGAAGACCACTTCTCTGACTCTCAGCATCCCTTAGTTGTCTACTGTTTTTTTGTACAAGGTTGAGCCCTTCTGGGCTTTTACCCACGTATTTTTGCATATGTATTATTGCTGTTCTTACCCAGTTCATCTTAGGCAGTCATGCTGGTAAGACTTTATGGATTTAGCTTCTAACGATCTTGGAGGACACAGTCTCACAGCAAACTCCCTGATCCTCTGGCTCTTACAACCTTTCTGCCTTCTCTTCCCCAGGGTTCCCTGAGCGTTAGGTATTGAAACTGTTTTGTACACATGTCTACTGGGTTTGGGCTCTACAACTCTGCATTTTGATTGGATGTATCTTTCTGCTATTGTCTTGGTCCTTTGCAAAGAGAAGTTTGCTTAAGGTGGGGTGAGGACTGCACTATCTGTGAGATTAATAACAGGGATTAGAGAGTAGCTGGGGACTATGGTAGTTTAGTGAAGGGGTAATTGTGAGGACTTCGGAGGCCTGGAGAGTTGACTGCCAACTCCCCAATTCCGATTGCCAAGCTTGACCCTTGTTGTGTGGGTCTGAAGTCCAATACTCAGGTTTAAAAAGGATCTAAGTTTTGTGCTTATGTCAGTGTTAATACAGAAAGTGAATGTTAGGTATTCCTTAAGAAGAATACCTGCACCTCTCTGGTGCTCATGCCATCCACTGAGACATCTCATCAGCCCAGAGTCTCCCTTCATAACACAGAAATCTACTGTAAGATGAAAAACTTAACTGTAATTCTCCAAACCAGTTGGGATAAATAAATATGTATATATATAAGTTACCAAATAAATGCACTTACTTTATTTAAATCAATGGGGGATTTTGAAGTATTTTTAGTTTATCAAAGTACGTCAGGACACATAAGTCGAAGGTCTGAATCTTAGATTCTAAAGACAGCACCAGAGAAAAGCAAAGGTTGGAGTCAATTGCCCTTTAATACTCTGAGACTGTTTATTTATTTATTTTTTTTAGCTGCTGGGGGTTGTGTATGTTTACTAGTCTGGCTTAGACCCTTCAAGAAATTCTCATTACCGTTGTCTGTATTTGGGACATTTCAGTTCTCAGACTGCAGAATACCACCTGATTATTGTCATTTCAGGGAAAAACATGAGAAAAGTGATACTATCTCATCCAGCCATGAGATGTGCTAATGTTAATGTGCCTCAATAATAATCTTGTTCCTCATACTCTTGTAACAAATTTTAGTATTTTGGGAAATCTTACATTCTTTGATCCCAGCTTCTTCTTCTCCTCCTTCTTCTCCTTCTCCTCCTCCTCCTCCTCCTCTTCCTCCTCCTCCTCCTCTCTCTCTCTCCCTCTCATTTGTATTTTGAGAAAGGATTTCTCTGTGTAGCTCTGACTGTCCTGCAGCTAGCTCTGTTGGTGTCCTGGGACCCCCAGACATCTGCCTGCCTTTGCCTCCTTAGTGTTGGTATTAAATAAGGTACTATGACCTCTTGGAATACACAACTTCTTGCTGGAGTGATAATCTTGAGTATCATTTGAGTATAAACTGGAGGGATAATTTGAGTATCATTTAAACAGGTTCTGTAACAGCTATTATATCATCTTTACAGATCCACAGCCTAGAATACAAACCTCTGTGTAGCCCTATGAGGGATTATCTAGATTGGTTTGACCTCTGATGTGCTTGGGGTTGATTCCCTGGATTATTTCAGTTGATGTCATGAGAACGAACTTCACTGTGGGTGGCATGGTGGGCTGGGTTTCTAGAGTGAATACGGAAAAGTAAGTGAGCTGAGCATCAACATGTACTACTCTCCAATTTCTGATTGTGGATGTAATGTGATCAGCTGGCTCAAGGTCTGGCTACCAAGACTTTGTCACTGTGACAAGATGCGATGCTTCCTGAAACTGCCAGCCAAAACAAACCATTCCTCTCTTCAGTTGTTTTCTGTCAGATATTTTCTCTTATGAATTAGAAAATCACTAATATGAATTCTAAATGAGAATCATGGAAGTGTTTGTCTGGTTTGAATGGAAAGGAATTACACAGAAATGTAGAGGTATTGAGGCAGCTGGTGTGGAACAGTGGCTTGGGGTGGAGTGTCTTGTGTCATGTGTGCAAAATTCCAGGACATCCATCAGAGATATTTAGCACTTAGTGATTCTGGAAGCCAACAATTTTCCAGAGGATTAATACCTCAAATTTCTTGAATCAATGATTTGAACTCCTTAAGGATGCTGACTTTTTCTTTTAGCTGTTGACTTTTAAAACCATGTTATTTTTATTTTGGATAATTCTTAAATAATTATGAAGACTTATATGTTTAGAGAGTTTGTGGAATACTTATATATAATCTTTGAAAAGTTAGGCAATTATAAACATGATCACTTTTATGCGTTTCATTTAGAAAGATTAACCCCTAAATTAGTATTCCTTCTGAGAAGACCTTAGGGTTGATGATTTTTTTCATTCTTTTCCTCAAAACCTGGAACACACTCTTGATTTTAGCAGAAAGCATTTAAGGGAATGAGGATCACCAGTACAAATCCCAGGGGAAACAAATGCCATGCTCTCTATACTTTCTTCAGTCACCTAGAAGCCAGTAACATTGTTCTTGCGGTCTGATTCCTGAGTCAATGAAACAATGAGAAACATCCACAAATCTCTTTATATTTGTGTTTAAGAAACATTACCATTAAAGAAGTTCAGAGTTTACATTTAGTAAATCAAGAACTAAAGAGCTTAAAATTAAGAAAATCAAAATTGGAAATGTGTTTTTCCTGGTTATTCCATAATTCTGTTTTCCCACTAACTTCCATGAACTATGATAAAAATTCATAAATCTTCTAAGTAAGATTATTCATTTTGAACATTTAAGATAATATACTTAATGTCAAAGGTCATGAACAGTAAAAAATATATTTTATATCTAAATTATATATAAAGATATTAATACAGAGATATATTTTAGTATGAGCTACAATTTGTCATGTTTTTGAGAAGGACTCCCACTTGCAGCCCACACTGGGCCTAGGACTCACTGTGTCCAAGCTGGACTTGAAATTGCAGACTTTTGCTGTCCTGCCTCAATCTCCCAAGTGCTGGAATTACAGGCATAAACCACTGAGATGGTCTGATTGCTCATATTTTAAGACTTCATAGCAGTAAATTTGGGCCAATAAAAGCCCCTAATTGGAGAAAATCATTCACAGTAAATTAATGAAAAGTATATGATTGTGGCTATATGTTTATGTATGCATATACCAGGAATAAATAATACCAAAAGGTATATTTCCCAGTTCTTTAGCATTATCTCACATAGTAATTGCAAGCCTGCAGTTTGTAGGCACATTTCTGTTTATGTTAGAGCCAATAAGAACTAAAACTGGAAAAGAAATGTGAGTAATGTCTGCACCAGCACAGGGATTTAGCACCAGCCTTAGCATCCTAAAATTGTTACCTCCTTGGACAGGTTTGTGTCTTAATTATCTGAACTGTAGCTATCTCTTGCCATAGTGTGCTCTTTTCATCATGAATCCTAGGCCAAGGCTGGCATGGAGATCTACCTAGTGGAGTGCTTTCCTGCATTTCCCTGCAGCCCTTCCCACTACTGAGCCTGCACTCCTTCAAACAGCTACAGAACCCCTTGCAAATTGACAGCAGTCAGGATTGCATCAGATATTGCAATTACTTCTTAAACATAACGTATGAATTTCATGAGGCTAGATCTACAGTTAGGTTAATTTTCTTAGCCTTGACTTTACCTGCCTCCAACAGACAATAGTTTTCATATTAACGCACCTTTGGGATCTCAGCATGCCTGTGGCAAGAATGGATTCCAAAAGATGTGATAAAACCAACAGTAAGCGGGATGCACTTTGCCTTCCATGGTAAGTTTTTCGCTAGCGTAATTTCTATCACTATTTCTTTGTTAAGTCATTGTTCTGCTTATAAAGTTTAATTTGAAGTACCACCAAGAAAGCGATGCTTTTACTTAACAATCTGAGCACCAGCAGGATTAGATGATAGTCAATAGGCACAATTTTTTTCATAGAGTGAAAACAGCAAATATTAAGTATTTCATGATACTACATCCCTAATTAAACAGTGACCATTTTAATGAGTTTTTGCTTTTCTCTTCTCTGGAAAAAAGCAAGGTGTTATCTGAAATGCCTAGACCTGAAAATCTTCTATATATCTTTTATTGGGACAAAGACCAATTAAATAGATAGCTATTTTCCATAATTAACACACATATATTATAACAGAATCCTATATTTTAGACTGGTAATAATACTTTATCTTTACCAACAGCCCAGTTCAGATTTTGTATAAACATATATATGAAAGAATGAATCTTCTGAATGTTATAAAATTACTACCTCTTAATCCAAATTTGTTGGTAGCCAGTACATTTATTTTAATGGACATACACTTCTTTTACTGCAGATGTCATGATATTATATATAAAATGAAAAGCATGTTCTATACTAATAAAAACAAAAGATGCTCTCAGAACCTGCTTCTGTGTGTCTGTGGCACTGGGAGTTCCGTAGAGAGCACATGCCTAGATCTATCAGGCCTTTGGCTTGAAGCATAACATTTCAAAAAATAAAATAAAAGCAGAGTATGTTAAATGCTTGACTGAGTGATAATACTTTCACATCTGTGAAATTCAGTTAATGTTTGGAAATAAAGCTGTAAGACTATTGTTATTTTGCTTTTGGGTCATGCATTTGACATCATTGATAAATAATGTGTAATTCTGCAGTTATTCCAATGAGGATTGACAATAATGGTTGTGTAATATTTTTGCAAGATTTTAGAAGTTTATCACTAATCTGGGAGAACAGGACTATATGCATATTAAAACAGTGTGCTTTGTTAAATAAAAAAAAAAAGCCAAACAAAACAAAACCAACCAAACAAACAAACAAAAGCAAAACAACAACAAAATGAAGCAAAACAACAACAACAACATCAAAAACATTATCAGGAAAACATAGGAGCCCACACAATACTTTAAAAAAAATCGAATGTGATTGACCTTAACTTGAAACATCCCATAGTACTTATACTTTTTCTATTTTTATTTTTTAACTTTTTAGCAGAATTTAACATTGGAATTTTGTTATAATCTTGTATTTGTTCTCCTTGTGGTGAACTCTGATTTGAGAGTTTTGATTTATTATCAAGAGATGCAGTTTATGGATTCTCTCAGTATTTAAATGGTTTGATTCATGGGTGTGACATATTAAGTTGTCTTTACATTTTATTACTTTCTATGGGCATGGGTTTCTAGAGTAAGGACCAGAATGTAACGCTTGACTTAAGTCATGTCTCTCCTTTCCTGGTACTCTTGATGTCCCACCAGAGAAGGATGAGAGGAGAAATTTAATTTAATGAAAGCAGTGGACTACTCCCTTTCCCCTGCAGTCCCAACATCCCAACATATATCCCCAGGCACCAAAGACAAACAGGGGTAAGCAAAGCAGAGAGGAATCTGGGAAGCATGTCCACATGTTGCCTAGTTACTCTTCTGATTTGCATGAACCTTAGTCTACCCCATTTTCTATACAGCTTTACACAGAAGTGGTATTAAGTTTTACGTCTTATTTTCATTGTCAACTTTACTTTTCTTGATTATTCCCTGAAGGTCATCCTAGACACACAGGACAATGGAACCTTTCTCAGTTGTCTCTGTTGTTGCTACACTTTCACATGGTGACCTTGAAGGGTGGCTTAGCTTGAGTGAGGAGAGTGTGTTGAGAGGCACTTGTGTGGAGTAGGGACTGGTACAGAGATGGGCGAACAGCGGCTCGAATCCTGCTCCCTGTCTTCATTGTTTTCTATTGATGCTCCATTGCAATGACCTTTCCGCCTGGTCTATAGTTATAGAACAGACAGACTCCTATTCCTATAGAAGAGGGCAGGATAGGAGTGTTTAAAATGACAGGAAGTTAGTAAAAGCATGACATCTGTGTGTGTAGGCACTTAGAATGCCACCATAGTCTCCTTATATTCTTGGTTCTCTATTCAGTCTTTCAGTCAGCAAGCATATCAAGGGAAAGAGCTTAACAATTTCAGCAGAAGTCTTATTTTGTCTTTGTCATTATGTTGTGTAAACTATACTCTGTCCCAGAAGCAAGCAGATAAAGATTTTCCTTTAAAAACGGCAACAGTGCTCCTGTCCTAAGTTAGGATGTGACTGCACACAGCCAGTAAATTAACTGTATGGTGTGATTGCTGTTGTCTGTTATTTGTTATTTAAGACAATTACAGTTCTGAGTTTTCATGAGTTTTTGTGTAGGAGAACATGTGGCCACTTTAACTCAAATTCCAAATAGCCTCATCCTCAAATATGTGCCACCTTCTAAACCAGGGAGCAGGTATCAGTAAACAAGGCAACTTACTCAATTAGATTTTAGCTCAGAACCATTTAAGGCAAGAACACAATTAGATGACAAAGGATAGCAGGCAAAGTAGGATTTTGGAGTGCTCCTGTGACTTCAGTGCCAGAAGCCTTCGGTTTGATTTTGATTTCTGGTGTGCATCATCGTCACTTTGACTTAGTGTGCCAATCCCTTGTATTATTTTCATTAGTTTGGGATTATTTTCTTATTGCCTAATAAGTACATTCACTGTGAATTCTTCTTCTCCACACAGGATTCTGTGTTTTTTATTAGTGTGGGTGTATCCTTGGAAAAGCTTTTGTGGTTCACTATTTAGGAGAGGTTTTGTTTCCAGACTACTGGCTAAATACCCAAGAAATATCCACCATTGTTGATATCCTAGGAAAACACACACTGTTGGGTCTCATTGCTTAAATATTCCCACTTCTAAAATTACCACTACACCACTGGGGGTGAATGAATACACGATTACAATTTCAATTTGACAGTTTTAAAGGAAACGGCATGGGGATTTAATTACACCCTCTCCATGTGCTTCATTGATTCTCAGATGGGTTTTCATTCTAGCATAAGCAGATGTGGATTTTAACATGGAAGTTAGGTTTTCTTATACCTCGGTTGGCATATTTAAATGAGTATAGGAACAAATAGTGCCTGCATAGCCCACTCCCAAAGGAAACTGGTGTGGAGATGCTAGGAAGTAGTTCTAATCTTAATCTTTCTCCTTTTGTGAAATAGGATGCTTGAAACAATCAAGAAAATAAGGACTGTCTTTTGAAGCATGGCTTTTATGGTAGAGAATAAAAGGAAAATTAAGCTATAGTCAAATTTTCTTGTTTTGAGCAATATCTTTATGATTTCACTGAAAAAGAAATATTATAATTCTATATTTTTGGGTTAGATAAATCGACCACTTGACATAGATATGAAGCTTTTATTAAAATAAGTTACTGAATCTGGGTATGCTGGGATTTTAAATCCCAGCACTTTTGAAGCAGAACAGGTCAATCTCTGTGAGTTCAATGCCAGCTTGGTCTACAGAGAAAGTCGCAGACTAGTCAGATTTATACAGTGAAATTCTAAAAATTTCTGAATATATTAAGAGTGAAATATGTTACAAATGTTTGAAATATATTTCCCCTCAAAGTGTAATGTGTTCCCATGTTAGAAGTCTTCAAGTCCTACTATTTCTCCCAGTAAATAGGTGCTTAGGATTCTTAAGAGCTGAACTTGGATATAAATCAGTAGCAATAACTGCCTGGAGTTGAGCACAGATGTCTGAGAGGCCCACACCCCAGCTGTTTCACGCATCACGCAGTTGAGATTGTCACCACATACTCCGCGGTATGTTCTGAAGAAATAGGATGTGGCACCTGTCTAATGTAAGTCACCAGGCTCCCCACAATAGCGTTCTTGTAATTTCACTGTGCTAGGCTGATTCCGTTCTCTCTACGGTCACATGTTTCCTTCCTCTCCCTTCCACTGTCCCTCTCTCATTCTCTTTTTTCTTATTCTCTTCTAATTTCATTTCTTTTCATTTAGACATTATATTATCTATAATCTGTCAGTCCATCTATCTATCTATCTATCTATCTATCTATCTATCTATCTATCTATCTATCTATCTACCTACATATCAGTCTATCTATCTATGTTATTTTGTAGCACTAGATATTCAATCCAAGTCCTCATACATGTAGCCAGGTTCTGCATTGCTGATCTTCAAGTCTCACCATGAGACACCATGCATGGTACCCAGCCTACATATTACTACATACCTGTATACATCCCACAATCTCAAGCGTTTAAAGGTAAGTGCTTCTCACTAGTACTTGAGTCTTTATTGACCACCTCTGAACTATGCAGGCATGATAATATAATTTAATCCAGAAGTGACCTTAACTGTTTTGCATCGAATCGGACAGGACAGATACTAATACACCAAAATAGGTAAGTCATAGAGAACAATAATTAAGTAACTTGCAAAAACCCACTCTATACTAAAAGCATACTTTGATAGGAACAAAGAGGAGGATACTGACTCTCTAGATGGTGAAGATGAAGAAACTGATGCTTCTGAAGACAAGTGTCTCACCCTTGTCATTCATTATGTTGCCTTAACAGTCTCCCATAGGCCCACAGTCTTAAGTAACCTTGATTTTTTTCTGTTTCCAATATACAATTTGCAATGATGCCCATGGTTATGAGCACGCTCCGTTGGATAGGAGTAGATAGGGAATATCCAGTTTTGTCCAGCTGAGAAGCAGCATTTGCTAGGCTGGTTTAGACCCTCATAGACTATGAGCACGGTGATGTGTACCTGTAATTATGTGCTCCAGACGCCATGGCACGAGACTTGTCTTTAGTCCCAGATCAGCCTGAGACCCTGCCTCAGAGCCAACACATTAAACCAAATACACAAACTCTTTCCTTGGCTATTTAAAACCTGAATATTTACTGTGCATATTCTCAGATCTGCCATGGATAGTATATAAACATTATCTATACTTAGTGATAAGAGAACTGCCAAGAACAACAAAAATATTTTAGTAGAAGTGAACTCTGATTTCTCTAATGTTTCTTGTGCAGGTTCTAGTAACTACAGCATTTCATTTATCTTTCAGAAAGTGGCTGATCTCATGTCTTCTGAGAAGAATATCACACCAGACAACAAAAGTCCTTGAATGACTTAGAATCGTGTCACTAACTAACTGTGCAACCCTTGGCAAGGCAGAAAACTCCCTTTTTTGGATTTCATTCTTCTTAGCTATTAGACCCATTTCATTGATTTGTGTTGGGAAAGAGGTTTATCTGGGAAGTCTCGCCAGAATGAGACAAAGCTGGTCACACACAACCTTTCAGTGGAAAAGCCTTCTTCTGTTATTTCCACATTAATTACAGGTAATAATTTAACTTTCATGAATCTGGCAATTGTCATATTGTGAATGTGATCTTAAGGTCTCTAAAACCCTTTGAACTACTTGGAAACTACACATGAACACATATGTGCACAAATACTATACTACACTGCACACATGCACACACACACACACACACACACACACACAGTGTTCTTATAAATAGCAAACAAAATCTCTTTCCCATACAGATACCAAATTTAGCCTAGAAAACATCCTATATGCTATCAAGCATATATCTAGTGTCCAATATCTAAGATTACTACCACAGTACAATGTTATTCTTGTTTATTCTCATTTGTAATGGTTTTATAGTAAAAATAAACTTAAAGATGTATAGACCAATATTAAGGATTGTCTTAGGGGTTTTATTTTCTATAACAAAACACCATGAGCAAAATGTAAGGTGGGGAGGCAAGGGTTTATTGGGCTTATATTTCCACATTAATGTTCATTACTGAAGGAAGTCAGGATAGGAACTCAAACAGGGTAGAATTCTGAGGACAGGAGCTGATGCAAAGGCCATTGAGGCATGCTGTTTACTGGCTTGCTAAGCCTGCTTTCTTATAGAACCTAGGACCACCAGCCCATGGATGGTACCACCCGCTATGGGGTGGGTCCTCCCCTATTGATCAATAAGTAAGAAAATGTCTCATACCTGGACCTCATGGAGGCATTTCCTCAACTGAGGCACCTTCCTCTCTGATGACTGTAGCTTGTGTTAAGTTGACACGCAAAACCATCCAGTACAAGAATCAACCTCAAAATGATTTTATTCTGCTAATGTATGGCCTTATATTTGTTGATGGACCACATTGTATATTTTATCATTACTAAAAGATTTCTTGTCTAACATTCATCATTGATTAAACAATACTCTCAAAAGAAACAGGATACAACATATTAAAAGTAGACCTTGTTCAAAAGTTATTCACTGACATGGAACCCGTAATTGTAAAAAAAAAAAAAAAAATTAAAAATTCGGCTCTCTTGAATATCAAGGCACTCTGATAAGTCACTCGAGTAGGGAGATGAAGTATTTGAAATATGATCAAGATGTCCCAGATTTTTCCAGAAGTGTTTCCTGGAAGTGCTTGTGGCAGAACCTTCCTTTGCATTCTGGGACACTCTGAGTAGCAAATGGAGGGCTGCTCCAGAGAAGGCTCTCAGAACTCATTTGCTGAGCTTTTATGAGTTTCTTTGATAAAACGTAGTTGAATGACCTGACTCTCTGAAAACTGATGTTGGAAATACCGAAAAATTTCCCAGTATTGCCCAGGTTACAAATTCCCAAAAACTTGGGATATTGTACAAACAATCTACTTCCCTTCCATAGGAAACAAAACAAAGCTTTGAGAAATAGCTGGGTTAAAAAACTACTAAGAATCACATGAGTCCAGAGGCAAAAACAAAAAAGGAAATTAAGATTTTACAAGTAATCTGATGGGAACCACTGCTGAAGACATTAAAATGCTCATATTGTAGCTGTATAGTTGCAAAGTGACATCCATATGAGCTTGAATAAAGTTATCAGTACACAAAATTAAACTGTCATTCTTCCACAAGCAACTTAGCCCAAATCTACTCTCATGCTTTGACATTCAAAAGTAATAGCAAGTGGTCAAAAGCAAATCAAGTTTAACTCATGCTTGGTGCTTATTAAAGTTGCTAACTGACAGTTCTGCTTCTCATCACAGGTTAGGTTCCCTGTAGGTCTAAGAGACTACTGAAAAAGTCTCCATATTTACTTTAACCAAGAGATATTAAAATTATACTAGTAGTGGCACTTAGATAGTTGGGAACATCTGTGGCACAAACCAAATTATAAAATTATTAGTTTCCACATAAAGCATACAGGTTAGGTTACATTTCTGTATAACCTCAAGGGTTCCAAAGTTGCAAACAATATCTACAAAAACATTTCTCTATAAGATTTTTAAGTAGCACACTGTGCAGAAAATAAAGCAGAGTAAAATACTGTTATTTGATGCAATTGATCTAGTAAATCAATGTGTTACAAAAAGTATAAACTGATCTATTTTGAGCTGACCAGTTATACAAACAATTTCTCAATTATGAATAAGAGATTCATCAGCAATAGTCGTAGAAGTAAGGAAAATTTCTTTTTAAAATAAACTAATCATTTATCTGATTGAAGATTTATTGAAGAGAAAGAGTTTGGAGAAATGTTTTCCATGCGTGAAGGAAGCTGATTATTTGTTTCAACCACTACTCTAAAGAGAAAAATAGCTTTGTAGTTCAGAAGTTCTTTTATAAACCGTGAAATATTGCATTGTGATTTGTAAGACATATAATAATCCAACTGCTCATTAGATTGCCAGTACATCAGTCTTCAGCATTCAGGCTGCCAATGAGACAGCAGAACTAGTTAGTCTTTATTCATGTTTAAAAAGCACCAAGGGAAATCACTGGTTTAGTTTATAGGACTGTTGACCTGTTGCTAAAACTAAATTTGAATTCTTCTAGATAGATTTCTTCTCCAGACCTAAGTATTTCTTATAGTTTATCTTTAAATGTGGTATGTAAAATAGCTTCCTAGGCAAAGAAGGAAACAAACTGACAGGAAGCCTCTGTCCAAAGCCTTTCCCTGCAGTGTGAGAGGTAAACTTTCCTTGCAACTGCCAGCATAAAGGTTCAAAAATTTGCCCAAATCAACAGGCTTATCGGGTGCCTTACTGAGAATAATAGCACTTTTTATTGCCTCTATTTTCTTTAGTTCTTTTACATTTTGTGGGAAATTTTAACTTCTTGGTTAAAGGTATTTTCATTGGAACAAAAGCAGACCTCTCAGATGCCTGTCATTTTCTAAAAATGCTTTATAAAAATATTATAAAGAGTTAATACCCTCTGAATAGCATGTACTAATAATAAAGTTAATATTTCAAAAATCAACCTATATTGTTGCTACAAAAACTATACCTGTTACTGCCATCACACAGTCTGCTTTTGTGTGAGTTTCATTTGGGACAAATATTTATTATACTTATCAGATGGCAGGAAAAGGGACCCAACACTGACACTTTAAAAACAGTGGCAGGCACTACACATAGATGGCATGGAACCAATCAGATACTGTGGTAAGACAGTGCCTTGAAGTCCGAGCATTTATAGAAATTGAAAGGCAGTTAGGAAACTGAGACTATTCTTGTTTTCAGAGGAACCCAATATTTTAATGGGAAGCTTGAGGAAGGGACTGTGGTAGGCAGGATCCTAAGAAACCCCCAAGATTCTCTTCCTCTGGTGTATAATCCTCTCTCTTTGACTTTGGCTAACAATAGTGAGATGATGTGAAACTATGGTAACGTATATTGCTCCACAGGAAAGATTTGCAGATCTCTAATCATTTCGATGTAATGCAAGGGGAGGTAAACGCAGGTGAATCTATCCTAGTTAGGTAGGGAAAGAGGGAGAGATATTTGAAGCAATAGAAAAGTTCTCTTGATAGCCTGCTTGCTTGGAGAAAGCAAACCACTACAGGGTAAGAGCGACTATGATGAAGGCTGCAGGACAAGGAATGGAAGCCTCTGGAAGCCAAATATACTTTCAATGGACTGCTTATAACATTACAACTATTAACTATCAACTAGTGAATTAAAAGAAGATTGGAGAACAGGACATGTGTAGCCTCTGCTCTAACTTGAGGTGTGACCTGGGCAGAGGACCTAACTAACGTGCATTCAATGCCAGAGCAAGGCAATTGTTGGATAATACATTTGCATTCTAAGCCACAATATTCTTGGCATGTAGTTCTGTGATGATGGAATACAAACATATGAGAGATACTGTTTGCATGTGAACAGAGCAGTTGTAAAGTCAAAGACAAAAGTGAGTTTTATCTGCACAATTGGTGTTAAAAAATAAAATAGTGGGTGTGGGGCACGCCTGTAATATCCACACACAGGGAGGGAGAGGGGAGGATCCTTAGGGCTCGCTAGCCAACCAGCTTGGCCGCTAAGCTCCAGACCAGGATTCTGAATGTCATATGTACACTATAGAAAATTAGCAGAGTTAAAAGAGCAACTGAAAGGTTGGGAAAATAAGGCTGTATGTGAAGCTTATGGGGAAATTATTAGACAAATTTTCTTATTCTGGTATACACACACACACGGACACACACACACACACAGACACACACACACACACAAGGTTATGTGGGGCATTGGATTATAGCGCTTCATTTAATAATCCAGAGGGCAAGTTAATTTCTGTCTTTCCTTCAAGCCTTCCTTCCATCTAATTTACATTTGTAATGAAATAATAGAAGCCTTTCATAATATATATTATAGTTTTTATTAATCTGAGTTACAAATCCTTATCTACACTCTTCCTTTCTTTCTTTCTTTCCCTTCCTTCCTTCCTTCCTTCCTTCCTTCCTTCCTTCCTTCCTTCCTTCCTTCCTTCCTTCCTTCCTTCCTTTCTTTCTTTCTTTCTTTCTTTCTTTCTTTCTTTCTTTCTTTCTTTCTTTCTGTTTTATTTTTCAAGGCAGGTCTCACTATATAGCTATGGCTGTCCTAAAACTCACTATGTAGACCAGGCTGGCCTTGAACTCACAAATATTCACCTGCTCTGCCTCTCAGGATTAAAGGCATGTGCCCCAGTGCCCAGTTTATGTATAATTCCTTACCTACATGTATTTATATCTTCACGATACAGTGATATGGAGTAGATGGCATGCATATTTTCTTTTATTAAGTTACAAAGGAGGAGAAAGAATTGTATAGAACATCTCTGTGAATAAAAACTTGCAGTGCTTGTATGGAATCAAGTGTTATGTAAGTCTTATCACTTATAGAACTTTTCCTAAAAATAAAATTAATCACAGTCGTAAAATTACTAATCAGGGATAAAAATTAATTAATAAATGAAGAATCAACTGTGTGGATATCAAGTGTTAACAATTAACTAAATTCTTTTGATTCTTTTTATGCTGATGATGTAAAAGACTACAAACATTATTTTAAAAAACAGTCTTTGTTAAAAGAAAGGATACTTTAACACCTACAGAATCATATTCTACAGAACCAATTTGTAATGCCTTCTCAAAAAACAAATTGTATTTGATAGTTATGCCTTGGATGTGTTGGTAAATAACAGTACATTATGTTTTAATGTCTATAGTCAAGATTGAACATATAACATACTTTATGCAAAAAATGGGGTTTTGCAACAATTAGATTTACTCTTAATATAAAACCTAAGTCAGGTTGATTTAGTACACTAGTATAAAACTTCTCAGTGAAAACATATTAAACAGTAAGTCATACGTACTAATTCTTAGTACAGTGAGTTAAGAACAAGGCTTAAGTAGAATTGTGTCTATGGGTGATTTAATTATTGCAAGATACAAATGAAATTAAAATTCCTGGATAGAAATGTAGAACACTGTTTATAGTAATGGTGTTTTCACGACATGGTTGTTCTGTCTTATTTTTCCTTTTGTGTTCCCCATTTTTGGTATTCTAAGAATATATATGAATTTAAGATTAATTTTAAAAAATACTGGGCTCCGAAAGTTTTTCCAAAGAAAATCATGTTTAAGAACTTTTGGACTTATTTATAATAGCCAGAAGCTAGAAACAACCCAGATGTCCCTCAGCAGAGGAATGGATACAGAAAAGTGGTACATTTACACAATGGAATACTACTCAGCTATTAAAAACAATGACTTCATGAAATTCGCGGGCAAATGGATGGAACTTGAAAATATCATCCTGAGTGAGGTAACTCAGTCACAAAAGAACAAATATGGTATGTACTCACTGATAAGTGGATATTAGCCCAATAGTTCGGAATACCCAAGTTTCACTTCACAGTAACCACTGGACTGAGAGTGAGGTCCCAGAGGGAGGAGTTGGAAAAGGGATTGAGGGAACTGAGGGAGTTTGCAGCCCCATGGAGGGAGCAACAGTGTTAACTGGCCTGACCTCCCAGTGCTCCTGGAGACTGGACCACCAACCAAAGAATACACATGGAGAGACCCATGGTTTGGACCACATATGTGGCAGAGGAAGACCTTCTTGGCCATCAGGGGGAGGAGAGGCCCTTTGGTTTGAGGGTGTTAGAGGCCCCAGTATAGGGGAATGCTAGGGAGGGAAGACATGAGTGGGTGGGTGGGTGGGGGAATACCCTCATAGAGGCAGGGAGAGGGGGAGGGGATAGGGGGTTTCCAAAGTGGAGACCTGGAAAGGGGGAAACATTTGAAATGTAAATAAAGTATCAAAAAATTAAAATGTAAAAAAACAAAAAAAACGAAACTTTTGAACTTGGATACATTGGTAAATAACAGCACATTACCATGGCATTTTGTAATAGACCTTATAGAATCTGTTGGTTGGTTGAGATACAGTCAAATACAACCACATATCTTACCTGTGCTTAGACTGGCTTCAGAGATATCATATCAATAACTCACAGACCTATACACAATTGTGGCTATGTTTTATACAGTTGTAAGAAAAAATTGAAGCAACCATTTAAAAAAAGAAAAATTCTCCCCAACCCAACTTTTATACCTTTTTATTCATTTGAGATCTGCCATATAAAGCTCATGTTCGCAGATGGTATCGTGGCTGAGGGGAATTTCAGGTGGATGTGTACTTCAAGGTCCGGTTTAACACAGACTTTTGCTTCCTATGGGTAGCCTGACATGACCGATTAGGGTTCATGTTGTCCTGCTAATCTTATACTAGAGAAACATTTTCCTGTCATTATTTCTCTGTCAAAGGCATTCTGTCATTATTTCTTCTTCTTTTTGGTATTTTAATATTTTTAAAAAATGAGTAGAAGTACCTCTTTTTAAGCTAGGCTAGATGCTTAACTAATGCTAGTTTCTTTCAAACATATGATTTAGAAACAGTATAACGTGCTTACAATGTTCCCAGTAATTTTAAGTGGAGCATCACAACAGCATACTGAAATCAAGCAGAAAAGGCACAGTTCCATGTCTAGTGAACAGACTATAAAGAAAGAAGTTGATGTAATAGCCATGTAGCTAACTCTAATGCTCTCTTTCTATCTCTGTTAATATCAGTGGATTCTCTCCCCAGATCAGAAAGAAAGTCATCTACCCCCAAGTGTTAAGTTTCAGCTGCTTTTAAGTCCCTGGCCTCTGGGTGAGGTTAATTGTTTTGGAAAAGCCACCAATGCTTCCTTGCTAAATCACATTCAAGACACTAATTTCATTTCTTTCCTGGCTGTGTATAGGTGAATTAGCAAAGCACCACTCCTGCATTGTTTTCCAGTCTTCAAGTGAAGCCTAATTAAAGAAATATATAGTTTTTATTGAGCTGCAAAAAAAGGGACATGGAGCACAATTAAGTTTGCATCAATAATTAATGACATAAAATTATTAATGTAGCAAATATTACACATTAATAAGAAATATATTTTGTCACCAACTGCTGCATAAAATCCTTGTTTCATAATCTATAATCAAAAAGGAAAAATAGAAAATAAAAATAAAAAACATTATATTACTGCCCGAGTTTATGGCTGTTAGAAATAAGATGTTTTTACATTTAAGCACTAAAATTTCTAAGAGGTAATTGTTCTAAACCAGCTCTTTGTAAAAGGTGAGTTATACAAGAATATTCATGATAATTTTTTTCTGTAACATGATTTTTGCTAGACAGCTATAATGTTTATTAGTCTGTTTAATAGTTTTCTATAATAAATGATTACAAATTAAAGACAAAGACAGGCCAGGGGATATCTTATGCCAATTTCCCATCTTCTTTGGCAGAGCTTAAATTATTCTGTTCTTGCTTTTAGAAGAGAGGAATTTGACATCAAAACAAGCTTTGTGTTTCACAGATCCTTACTCAGTAAGTTTTCTTAGTCACTAAAATTCCTCTGGGAAATTTAAAATTGAGGGTGTATCTTGCTGGTCTTCATTCTCCAGTGCTCCCTAGCCTATACTTTTTTAAAAAAAAAATCAAAACTCTGTGACTTGCTAGTTCAACTGACTGTATAGCATATGCAATATATCGTAGGCACCAGTGACTAAGAAATAAATAAAGAAGAGGTTGTTAGCTCAGTGGCACCTGTTTTTTGCCTTGGCTTGTTTGCCAAAAGAAGTTCTGAACCACGGATCCATAGCCAAAAAGGAAGGAACCATGTGAGTGTTCCATAAGTCAGAAACCCTAGATGGCTCACTACCTAAATATCACAGCTTCCATGAAGACAAATGGCAGTGAGTTCCTGTGAATCTTGGTCTCCTAAATGAAGAGGGACACCAAATGAGGGAACTAAGGTAGAGTCATTTAGGCAGAACTTATCATTTGTCTGCATGTTTTCCAGAATATGACCCATGTTCTTCCAGGGATAGACAGTTTAGCATCCCAATCAAAATGGGGTATTAAGAGAAGGAGGCATGCTGCTTTTAACTACACTGGCATATTCTTTGGTATAGTTTCAAACTAGATCAGGGATTGGGGCCACTTTTGCAGAACTGTACATACTAAAGTATTTTGACTTGTAAACTAAGAGAGGTCAGTGATACAGAACTTGTATAGTTTCAATAAATACATGTAGGTTCAATGACCGTTGGCTCTTGGCAATCCTCCTTTCTAGGTAGCAAAGTGTTGTTTTGTCAGAATCAAGATAAAAATGGATAATATGTAAACATTACCAACCATATCTCTAATGGGTGGAGTCAGCTTTTAAGCAACAAATATTTATTGTAGACAGTTGTCTGCGGGCAATATAAGTAAAAGATCTGAAATCTCCTGGTTGATAACTAGGAAAAGAACTAAAATATCTAGGTAGATTCTGCAGTCGCTGGAGGAAAGAGCTAATGAAATAAAATGGAAAACTAAATGTGGAAATTTAACAGTTTGAAGAGTTTGATAAGGCTTCATGGAGAATATGACATTTAAGATCGTAGTAATGAGTTGAGAGGGATGATTAGCAGAGGAAAGAGTGAGGGAGGCTTCATGCTTGGACGTATGAAGAAGGAGCATGAGCAGAGGAGTTTTGGCTTGTTTCAGAGCACCATGCATTCCAAATAATGGAAACAAATTCCCAGCAGGCCTACGGAGCAAGAATGGGAAAATTGCATAGTGTTGCCTTAACATGACTATTACAGGATAATTGATCACACAGTAAATGCCAATTGTGTTTCTAGTTGTGGTATGGCTCAGCCCATAGCATACATCCTTAATCCGTCTGACTGGAATATAGACACACCCTTAGTACTTATCCCAAACAATGAAGGTAAAGTTAGTTGTAGAAGAAAGAACACATGTTTGAAAATGATGTTTAACTGAGTGGCAGACAAAGTGACGAATCAGAGAAAGATTTGACAGAATAGGGTATGTCCAATGCTCATGAGAAGAGAGAGGAAGAGAAGGATACTAAAGAGAGAACAGTGTGAAAAGAGAAGGGACAAAGGGAAGGAGGCAGTTTTCCTGGGACTATTTTACAGAGATAGATTGAAGGGAGAACAAGCTAGACACAGGTGAAGACAAAATGAGCCAGAGAATGAAGAGAAGTTAGAATATAGTGCCAATGTTAGTATGAGGTCAAGCTGAGCAAATCATCAAGAGACTGAGAGAAGCCAAATTGAATCAGTCAGTGTGGAGAAGAGTTTGAGCCAGAACAGGTGAGTTGAACCAGCCAGTCGGAGTTCAGAAAGAACTAGAAAAGGTGAGCTTACTCAGCAATGTCTCAGAGGCTGAAATTATTCTCAGCCTAGATTAGATTGTACAGAGGCTAGAAGCTTCTAGGACTAGGCCCAGGTTAGCAGACTGAGGCAGTAAACCTCTGGAGACAACACTTAAACCAGGAAAAAAGTTTCTTTTACACATGACAAGTATAAGAAGCTCATGAACCAACTCTTGGAGGGACTGCTGTGCATATCAGAGCTGGAAGCACTGTCCTTGAGTGTTGTCTTATTCATTCATTTGTTGAGTTCTTGGCGCTGAAGATTTAATGGAATTGTTGACCTACGCTTGCACTGAGCTAGATGCAAAGACCCTAGTTTTGTGCCCCTGTGAAGGGTACTGCAGGCCCATTAGGCAACAGCATTGAAGCTGGGTTTTCTAGTATGAGTTTATGTTCTGTCTCTGTCTCTCATGGTTATTTGTTTCTAATATTTGTTAATAATCAAATCAGTATCAATTAACTTTTTTTTCATTGTATTTCTTAGCTGTTAAGATTAGTGAGAAGAAGTTACATCCATCACCAGAGATAATTCCCCTAAGAAGACGCTGGAATCCAAGCTCCACTTTGTCTTCTACTTTAAGAGGATTTATTTTATTTATTTTTAATTAAAATGTTACTTACAAAGTATTCCATACATTATTAATATATATATTAGTATATAATATAGTATATACTATATAAATATGCATGTATATTAATCCTGGTTGCCAACTTGTCAGCATCTAGAATCAACTAAACCTAAGTATCTGGGTACACCTGTGAGGAACATTCTTGTTTTTTTGTTTTTTTCAAGAAAGGTTATCTCTGTATAGTTCTGGCTGTTCTGACACTTGTTCTGTAGAGCAGGCTGGCCTCAAACTCACAGAGATCTGCCTGCCTCTGTGAGGAACATTCTTGATTGAATCATTTCATGTGGGAAGATCCACCTAATCTGGGCCACACCTTCTGGTGATAGCCTACATAAAAGGACATAGAAAAGGGAAGTTATTTTTTGCCCTCACCTTTACTGGCAAGTCTATCTATCCTGATGCTGAGACACTCCCTTGCTGGTACCAAATCTACTTCAGGATTCCAATGTATACTGAAGACCACCTGAGACATCTAGCCAGCTAGACTGAACAACTATCACATTCCTAGACTTTCTGTTAAGAGACAGCTAGTGTTGGACTAGCTGGACCACAACCTGTAAGTCACTTTAATACACACACTCACATACACGTGTAAACACACACACACACACACACACACACCCTTGGAAATCAGTCTTGTTTATTGCTTATTTTCTACGTGTGTCTGTGTACCAAATCTTAGCCTAATTAGTATGAAACTATTAAGAGATAATAGTAAAAGATAGGCTTTTAAATAGATTTTCTTGAGGGACCTGAAACTTCAGTTATATAAAATATAAAGCAATTAGAAAGGGAATAGGAGTCATTGATAGCAAAATTTTATATTTTAAAAGGTTAATAGAGTGGAAAAAGTAGAAAAAATAAGGCCTTTAAAATTAGGTAGAATTGGAAGAATAAATGGGCATTTGGTTCTGGGTAATAGAAAAGCACCAGGTGTGTAGACTATGACCTGTGGGTGTTTTGTTTACCTTTATGTGTCTGACTCATCTTTTAATTCAGTCTTGGACCTTCCTAATAACTAGTCCAAACTACTTTTGAGTCTATCCATGTGTTCATGGTATGAACACCCTGTAATTCAAAGCAAGACATAGAACAGCCTAAACATAATTTAATGTTAATCAAGGGAAACACTCACAGCTCTGAAGGTAAAGATATCAGTTATGGGAAATACAAGGAAAAATGTGTTCAAGACAGCATCTCTAACCTCAGAGATCATCCTCCATCTGTTTTGGTTAATTTAATGTGTGGGTGTAGGTGTGAGACTTATTATCTCTTGAAGCTACTTAGGAAGTATTTAACTACAAGAGGGAGTGATATATGTTGTATAACTTATAAAGAAAAGGTTACACCACACACATACACATACATGCATGCACACACACAAACATTACACACAGTCATGTACAAGTCAAGCATGCTTTATAATGTAGGATTTCTCATCCCCTACACAAATCTTGGCTTAATTATCTAGAGTAAATCATCTCTAGATTATTGTTTGCTTGTTTCTTTTCTTTACTTTTGTTTATACAGGTCACTTTATATAAGATAAGAGAACATCTAAAGACAATTACTCATTACAATGGAAAGATCTCCCCCCCCCCTCTCTCTCTCTCTCTCTGTCTCTGTCTCTGTCTCTCTCTCTCTCTCTCTCTCTCTCTCTCTCTCTCCCCATAAATTGTACCTGAAAGACTTTCCTAATAATTTGTAAACCAATGCCTTCAAGATTAACATTCAAATAACTTGAGGAAACGGCAATGCCTTGTTTCCATCCTCAGCTTCAGATTGGATTAAAGTTATAAGGATATTTTCTTCAAGTGTGTGTGTGTGTTAGAGAGAGGGAGGGAAGGAGGGAGGGAGGAAGGAAGGGAGAAAGAGACTCTACTGTGCACAGAGAGTTGAGAGCCATTGATTTAGAGTCTTCATATTTAGAAGGGTGGATGTAATTGGGTTTAGTCATGATATAAATATCATAATGGAAAAGGTTATCAAGTTGAGCCAGTATGAACCTTTTAAGGAATACTAAAAATGTCCCAATAGGGTACTGGTTCCACACTAAAAAGCAGAGGGCTTTCAGACACTTGATTAAAGACTTAAAAGCAAAGAACTTAGGTCCTTTCTTTAAATCCAGATATTTTATGTCAGGTTTATTACATTTGATTTGCTAAAATTTAACATTTGGGAAGATATTCCTTGGCTTTCTAGTCCAAAAGAATCTTTCCCACACTATATATTTTTTCTTTTTAAAATAAACTCTCCAAAATCCTCTTATTGATTATTAATTTTTATTATCCTCTTCACACTGGGAATTAGTTTCATAGGAGTGGAGCCTTTGCCATCCTGTCCTCACTTTCTCAGAAGTAGTGATTTCTATAGTTGTTGAGCAAATGAATCAGTGAGGACTTTGCATTCTACAGTATGTCAATTCTGTCACATGCTCTATGCCTAGATGAGGGAGGCATGGGGCCACTTTTAATAGCGTAGAAGGTTTCTCAGAGATGCAGCTGCACTTGAGACGGAAAATCAATTTATCCTTTGGATGACATTTTCAAAAGAAGTGTATTTGGTAGCATGGAGTCTTCTATTTGACAGGACTTATGTCAAAATACTAGGATGCCTGGATGAGTGGCCCACTTTCTGTAGAGAGTCTGTGCCATTCAAAGATGCCCTGAACTGTACATATAATTTAGTTCTTGTTTAAATAGATTCTCTGCCTACACAAATAAGAACGAAGCCGTGGCCTTGTGAGTATACTTGCGTTCAGCAAAGAATTTGCATGTGAATACACATGTGCGCACAGTTCACAGCTTAGTTGGAAAAGTAATGTGGAATGCAGAATCGTCAAGTGAGGTAGTAACTATAGTAATACTTTGTGGTACTTGGGTGAAGGAAGCCTGTCTGGCATGTTCTCACATATTTGAAATATAGCAAATTCACAATAAGATGAAAACAATATTTTTAAAAAAAATAGACCATCAGTCACAGCTTATGAAAGGGCGGTTAAGTGAATGGGCTTGCTCCATATGCACCATTATCCTTTGGAAGGCCTCTCCTCGTGGTATCTGTTATCTGGGAAAATCATTGTCAAAGCAGTTTAGCTAATTCATTTCCATGTTTGGAATTAAGCCCTTTTCACAGTTATCTCCTTCCCCTTGTCTGTCTGAGACAAGCCTTACACTGTCCGTGGGGCTGGCTGCTGTCAAAATTGAGATAGGGCCGTCAGCCTCCTGCTGTTAACTGTGGTGATAAAGGCAGGGAAGCCGGACCCTGCCTGGACCCAGAGGAAGAGCCAAGGAGCCAAGGTTGGTTGTATTTGTGGGTGGAGCTAATAAGTATTTATGTCAGTTTAATATTTTTAATTCTATGTGCATTCCTGCTTCCCCTCGCAACTAAACTAACCTGGACACACATCCACAAATGTCACACACAGTCCCTTTCATATGGAGGCTCACCTTATGTTTTATAAAGAAAGAAGATATAGTACTGCATAGCATTTAATTTTGTTCACTGTTTTCATTGATTTGAAAACAACTGATAATAGATTGTTTCCTGGGCTAAAAAACTAAAGTAGCTAATAGACTTTTAGTATTAAATATGTGTTCGTTTCTGTATTATAATAAACATACTTCAAATTCTCATTTAATATAAAACTTAGATGAGAGATTCACGAAAGATTTTAGATATCTGAAAGTGGGTAATAGTAGAAAACTCTGAAACAGAAGTCCATTTTTTTTTCTGGAAAAATGTATATCTACTTTAGAATTTTCTGTAGGGTTGATTTTTTTTCTCAAAAATTAACACAACCTTTAAAAGTATTTATACATTTATCCTTCAAATCCACTGAATATAGAACAAAAATATTAATCATTTTAAGTAGAAAAATGTACAAAATAAGTTAAAGTAATATTAAAATGCCATTATTAAGTTATTGACTGGCAATTATAAGTTGTAATATAAGGTGGTTCCTTTTGACCTACCCCAGGCATCCTGTCAATTGATTAAATGCTCTGAGACAATGAAATGGAAAAAGACAACTTTATTATAATGCTCCAGGCAGGGAATATTTTTATTTTGCTATTAGGAGCACATGCACATGTCAATGACCAATTCCATTTGGAAAAAAGACACTTTTGGGGATATGTATGATTAGGAAAAGTCTCCCAGGTGGATGTGGGTGTCAAGTACACCCCTCTGCTATTTTTAGCTGACATCAGGAGTCGTGTGCTCTTTCTCTGGTTCAGAGCTAAGTGTTGTTCATTCCATCTGCTTCTAGGTGTCTCTGGCTGGCACAAGTCTGCTGGGGTGGCATCTTTGGTAGCATTTGCTGGAAGCATCTTCTGGAGGTGTGGTATGCCTGTACTTCATGGCATCAAGCAGAATTGAAAGAAGTGTCAGAAAAGTAGCATATTTCCCACTGCATTTTCCTGAGAGCCATTGTGGTCATGACTAGGATGCATTTTCTTGCAAGTGCTTTGGCAGATGCGGGCCTGACTTCTGCACAGCTGTTGGGAATACAGTCTCGCTAAAGAGATGGGAACCATCTGACGGGCTTGGGAACTCCTCCTCCTCCTCCTCCTCCTCCTTCTCCTCCTCCTCCTCCTCCTCCTCTTCCTCTTCCTCTTCCTCTTTCTCTTCCTCTTCCTCCATAAATGTATCTTCCTATAAAAAACCATGTAATTCATCTCCGTAACTTCTAGGTAATAGATAAAAATATAACCCTGGGTGAAAGAGAAATACGTTTGATATTTGAGAATAGTTGGTGATAAAATCATATTGACCACATGCCTATAATTTGATCATCTCTCCAAGGCTGCCATCTCTGAATGGCCGTACTAGATTTCTAATCATTTGAACAACGGTCTGCTGCGTGGACCAATTGGTCTCTCACATTTCAGTAATGTTAGGTTAAGAAGCTTTTACTTCTACGGCAAAGCCCCTTTACAGTGCCCATGACTCTTGTTTTCAAGGAATGGACAGCTCTTTGGCCTGGCCCAGAGATCAAGATTCATGCAATAATTTACTTATCTGCTTTGAGTTAACTAATCATACTTCCCTAAGCTTTTTATATGAGATTTTATTCCAGCTCTATTTATTATTTATCTGTATTTTGCTCTAAAATGTTCTTTTTAAAATGTGAAAAACCTAAAATGAACATAATGTTTATAAGTTATAAAGTTGGCTTTGAGAAAGAAATTGAATAATTCTTGACTTGTGAATTAATTTTCTATGCTTTAAAATAATACTAGCTTACCATCGATTTCCAGAAGAAAATATATGAATGGGTCTAATGTACCTGTAGGATGATTTTGTTTTGTTCCCATTGACAATCATGGAAAGCGGAATGTCATCCCTTGATGTATAAACAAGCCGGACTCTGCTGGGAACACAGATGCCTTTTCCATCTTGTAGTTCATAGTCAATCTGGATATGAATGGTGTCTGTCATACAGTTACAACCAAGTAGTATGTGGGTTCACAGTAGGGAGACTAAAACCATCATTAGAGGCATGTGGGAAGGATGCAAGTGGGAAAGTGCACCTTCCTGGAGGAGGTACATTTGAGGGCCTCACAAATTTGCACTGGAGAGGAATGGGAGAATGAGCTTAGCTGCAGTGCCTACAGAAGCCCAGCCCTTGAACACTGCCCAGCGTGTGTTCTAGTCTCTCTCAATGTTAAAACATAAATAGCAGTAGGACCCCAACTACTGACAGCTGATTTTTGCCTTGAGGAGATTTCTTTAGGAGATTTGCTGCTTTAACTCACTCACAATTTAGAGATGTATTTACCCTGCCCATTTATAGCTGATTACAGCAGCTGCTGCACTCTTTAGGGGTAACAAATACTTAGGGTGATTAATAAACAATTTGCTATTGTTTTTATTTTCATTTGTAGCAGGATGAAGAATCTTAGGAAATCTTTGAAAATGATGTTTGCCTACAGACAACAATTTAGAAGAGCAAATTATTTGGCAAGTATTTTGAAGCAAATGGACACAGATATAAGTATTTATTGTGCTTATAAGTTTTGTTTTGACTGTAAGATACACAGCACCACTAGTCAGTAAATCAGCTTGGAAATCTGGCAACTGTGAATAGAGTTGGCTGCAGTATTAAGAGAACAGGGATTAGATTGTATGTGAGATTCCTTTTATGATAAATTATCTAGCTCCTGGCTACTGTATATGAGCTCTATTAACTGCCTATAAATTGTTCATCATAAAATCTAGTTCATTCGTGTTAATTAGGCCAAGGCTTTTAGAAGGAGTTTTTTCCCCCTCCTCTCTGTGAAAGCCTAGCTTGACAGGAGAACAGCTGTATGAGAATATCAAACAAAAAAGGAATCCTCTGCTAGCCACGATATGTTCCCTAAAAATCTATGAGTTTTTAAAGACCTAGAATTCAAATTACTTTAACTTTTTAACCTGTGAAAATGTAAATCACTCTATTGTAGTCGTAGAAGGCTCAGGAGAGCCAAAATAATTGTATCATTTTGATGTAAATTCTGCTAATCAATTATTTATAATAAGGAAAAGGTGTGTATATGAAAGAGGTAGATATATCCATTAGAATGAGTGAAGAATGAACCCATTCTGGCAAGACAAATGGAGAATATCATCTGCCAACGCAGCTCTCCACATCATTTTATTTTGCATTTTGTCTGAAACAACTTTTATGAAAAATTATCTTTGAAGAAGTCTTGCATTTGTTGCTGATCACCTTTGTTTTTTTCATAGTCTATTTTGCTTGTTGTGGTGCTCACATAGGTGATCAACTGGCAGGCAGTGAATGTTACGATTATATTATCTCATAGTTTGCATTGCTAACAGGCTCCCTTGATACCATTTAAGGTGCATCCCTAATCAACTCTCACACCTCACACTTCTCTTACTACTTCTGCATTTTATGAAGAGTAGACACATCCTGCCCCAGTTCTGGATGCCAAAGTGGTTGTGACTTCGGGAAGTCCCAACAGTCAGAGTCACAGGCTGAGTCAAGCTCTGTGATTGCTCCCCTGAGATGCAGTTAGCAAGCCTCCCTGACAGAGGCCAGAGGCAAGGAAGAGTCAAAGGCTCGGAGACTGTATGTTTGCACACATCCCCACGCTCAGCACCCATTAAGGTGCAATTAAAAATGTCCAGAATCGTCATTGCATTTATGAACCCCAAATAATAGCACAAGGTGGAGAGAGAGGAGGAAAATTCAGTTCTAACCAAAGGGAAGCTGTGCATGTTTAAAATAACGAGATTTTCTCTTACGTTACTGTGCATTTTCCATTGTAAGTGCTAATATTAGCGAACAGTTAAAGAAATGGTAAAACAATTAGGCAAATGATGCTTACTTTCCAAGATCATCTGGGCACATTAAATTTGATTCCCTCTTTCCAATTCATTTCTTCACTCTAGATGATTCCCCAGTCCAGCTTCTGGGTGATTATTGCCACTTCTAGGACATTGCAGAACACATAAGAGTGCAATGGTATTCATTCTAAATCATATCTTTAGGAAGACAATGCAGTTCTCTGCATGGCACAATAGCAAGGATACCACAGCTGACTTAGATGGACTGTGAATCAAGTCAGTGTTTCAAAGAAGGCTCCACTAACATCCTGTGGGCCTTTACAGTGAACACCTTGGGGGATAAATTGTAATAGCTTTTAAGAACCTTCATTTTCTGGCAGTAGAGAGATTTCCTAAATTCAGTTTAGCTCTTTCTGCCTTTTGGAAAGACTAAACTGAGAAGCTATTAAAACATACTATTTCTTTAAAAAATTTTAAATTAAATGTTTTCTTTTCCTAAAAATATACATTATCGTCTTTTCCTATCATCACTACCATCATCACTGTTTTTTAAAATCGTATTTACATTTCAAATGTTACCCCCTTTCCCAGTTTTCCCCGGAACCTCCCTCTCCCATTTCCCCTCCCACTGCTTCTATGAGGGTGCTCACCCTTCCACTCACCCACTCTCACCTCAGCACCCTGACATTCCCTTACACTGGGGCCTCTCTTCCCACTGATGCTCAACAAGGCCATCCTCTGCTACATATGCGGCCAGAGCCATGGGTCCCTCCATGTGTACTCTTGGGTTGGTGGTTTAGTCCGTAGGAGTTCTGGTGGAGTCTGGTTGGTTGATATTGTTGTTCTTCATGGGGTTTCAAACCCCTTCAGCTCCTTCAGTTCTTTTTCTAACTCCTCCATTGAGGACTTCTTGCTCTGTCCAATGGGTTGGCTGCAAGCATCCTCTTCTGTATTTGTCAGGCTCTGGCAGAGCCTCTCAGGAGACAGCTATATCAGACTCCTGTCAGGAAGCATTTCTTGGCATCTTCCATAGTGTCTGTGTTTGGTGTCTGTATTTAGGATGGATTCCCAGATGGGGCAGTCTCTGGATGGCCTTTCCTTCAGTCTCTGCTCCACACTTTGTTTCCGTATTTCCTTTAGACAGGAGCAATTCTGGGTTAAAAATTTGGAGATGAGTGTGTGGCCCCATTCCCCAACTGGGGGCCTTGCTTAATCTCTGGATATGGTCTCTACAGGTTCTCCCTCCCTTTGGTTGGGAATTTCAGCTAATCTCATCCCTGTTGGGTCCTGAGAGCCTGTTGCTTGCCTGGCATGTGGGACTTGCTGTGTCTACCACCAGTTCCCCATCTCCCACACTTCTGTTCAAATTCCTGACCCTCTACATATCATCCCTGTTTCTTCTCATGCCTGATCTTGCTCCCCTATTTCCCTCTCCCCCTTCTCTCTTCCTCCCAAGTCCCTCCTATCCTCTACCTCCAGTGAGTATTTTGCTTCCCCTTTTAAGAAGGACTGAAGCATACAGGTTTAGGTCAGGGATGGTGATTCTCTCAGAAGTTCTTTAATTGTTGAGAATAGTTTTTGCTATCCTGGGTTTTTGGTTATTTCAAATGATTTTGTAAACTGCACTTTCTAACTCTATGAAGAACTGAATGGGAATTGCATTGAATGTGGAGATTGCCTTCTGCAAGATGGTCATTTTTACTTCATTAATCCTGTCAATCCATGAGCATGGGAGATTTATCCATCTTCTGAGATCTTCTTGGATTTCTTTCTTCAGGGACTTGAAGTTCTTGTCATATAGATTTTCACTTGCTTGGTTAGTGTCAAACCAAGGTATTTTATATTATTTGTGAATATTGTGAAGGGTATCATTTCACTAATTTCTTTCTCAGCCTAGTTATCCTTTGAGTAGAGGAAGGCTACTGATTTGTTTGAGTTAATTTTATATCCAGCCACATCGCTGAAGTTGTTTATCAGTGGTAAGAATTATCTGGTGGAATTTTTGGGGCCACTTAAGTATACTATCACATCATTTGCAAATAGTGATATTTTGACTTCTTCCTTTTCAGTTTGTATCCCTTTGACCTCCTTTTGTTGTCTAATTGCTCTTGCTAGGTCTTAGAGTACTATATTGAATTGGAATGGAGAGAATGGGCAGCATTGTCTAGTCTCTGATTTTAGTGGGATTGCTTCAAGTTTCTCTCCATTTAGCTTGATGTTGGCTACTGGTTTGTTGCATATTGCTTTTACTATGTTTAGGTATGGGACTTGATTTCTTGATCTTTCCAAGACTTTTATCATGAAGGGGTGAAATTATCATATGGTTTTTTTTTCTTTGAGTTTGTTTATATAGTAAATTACATTAACAGATTTCCATATTTTGAAGCATCTCTGCATCCCTTGGATGAAGCCTACTTGATCATGATGCATGGTTGTTTTGATGTGTCCTTGGATTTGGTTTGCCAGAATTTTGAGTATTTTTTGCATTGATACTCATAAGGGAAATTGGTCTGAAGTTCTCTTTCTTTGTTGGTTCTTTGTGTGGTTTAGATATGTGCGTAATTGTGATTTCATAGGACAAATTGGGTAGTGTTCCTTCTCTTTCTATTTTTTGGAATAATTTGAAGAGTATTGGTATTAGGTCTTCTTTGAAGGTCTGATAGAATTCTCCACTGAATCCATCTGGTTCTGGACTTTTGTTTTTGAGTTGGGAGACTTTTAATGACTGCTTCTATTTCTTTAGGGTTTATGAGACAGTTTAGATGGTTTATCTGATCCTGATTTAACTTTGCTATTTGGTATCTGTCTAGAAAATTGTCCTTTTCATCCAGAGTTTCCAGTTTTGTTGCATATAGGCTTTTTTAGTAGGATCTGATAATTTTTTGAATTTCCTTGGTTTCTGTTATGTCTCCCTTTTAATTTCTCATTTTGTTCATTTGGATACTGCCTTTCTCCTCTCTAATTAGTCTGGCTAAGGGTTTATCTATTCTGTTGATTTTCTCAAAGAACCAGCTCTTTGTTTTGTTGATTCTTTATATAGTTCTTTTTGTTTCTACTTGGTTGATTTCAGCCCTGAGTTTGATAATTTCCTGCTGATTACTCCTCTTGGGTGTATTTGCTTCTTTTTGTTGTAGAGTTTTCAGATGTGCTTTCAAGCTGCTAGTGTATGCTTTTCACAGTTTCTTTTTGTAGACATTTATTGCTATGAGTTTTCCTCTTACCACTGCTTTCATGTGTCCCATAAGTTTGGGTATGTTGTGCCTTCATTTTCCTCAAATTCTAAAATATTTAATTTCTTTCTTTATTTTTTTCTTGACCAAGTTATCATTGAGTAGACTGTTGTTCAGCTTCCATGTGTATGTGGTCTTTCTGTTATTTTCATTGTTATTGAAGACCAGCCATAGCCTATGGTGATCTGATAGGATGTATGGGATAATTTTAATTTTCTTGTATCTGTTCAGGCCTTTTTTGACTGATTATATGGTCAGTTTTGGAGAAGGTACCATGAGGTGCTGAGAAGAAGGTGTATTCTTTTGATTTAGGATGAAATGTTCTATAGATATCTGTTAAATCCATTTGGTTCATAACTTCTGTTAGTTTCATTGTGTCTCTGTTTAGTTTGTGTTTCCAAGATCTGTCCATTGATGATAGTGAGGCGTTGAAGTTTCCTACTATTATTGTGTGAGGTGCAATGTGTGCTTTGAGCTTTAGGAAAGTTTCTTTTATGAATGTGGGTGCCCTTGCACTTGGACCATAGATGTTCAGAATTGAGTGTTCATTTAGGTAGATTTTTTTCCTTTGATGTGTATGAAGTGTACTTCATCTTTTTTGATAACTTTTGGTTGAAAATAGATTTTATTCAGTATTAGAATGGCTACTCCAGCTTGTTTCTTGACACCATTTACTTGGAAGATTTTTTCCAGTCTTTTAACTTTGAGGTAGTATCTGTCTTTGTCACTGAGGTGCAATTCCTGTATGCAGCAAAATGATGGGTCCTGTTTACATATTCACTATTTCAGTCTATATCTTTTTATTGGGAAATTGAGTCCATTGATGTGAAGACATATTAAGGAATAGTGATTGTTGCTTCCTGTTATTTTTGATGTTATTTTTATGTTTGTGTGGCTATCTTCTTTGGGGTTTGTTGAAAGAAGATTACACTCTTGCTTTTTCTAGCATGTAGTTTCCCTCCTTGTGTTGTGGTTTTCCATCTATTATCCTTTGTAGGGCTGGATTTGTGGAAAGATAGTGTGTAAATTTGATTTTGTCATGGAATATCTTGGTTTCTCTATCTATGGTAATTGAGAGTTTTCCTGGATATAGTAGCCTCGGCTTGCATTTGTGTTCTCTTAGGGTCTGTATGACATCTGCTTAGGATCTTCTTGCTTTCATAGTCTCTGGTAAGAAATCTGGTGTGATTCTGATAGGTCTGACTTTATATGTTACTTGACCTTTTTCCTTCACTGCTTTTAATATTCTTTCTTTGTTTTGTGCATCTGTTGTTTTAACTATTATGTGATGGGAGGAATTTTTTTCTGTTCCAATCTATTTGGAGTTTTGTAAGCTTCTTGTATGTTCCTTGGGCATCTCTTTAGGTTAGGAAGTTTTCTTCTATAATTTTGTTGAAGATATTTACTGGCCCTTTAAGTTGAGATTCATTGCTCTCTTCTAATCTTTAGGTTTGGTCTTCTCATTTTGTCTTGGATTTCCTGGATGTTTTGTGATAGAAGACTTTTGCATTTTGCATTTTCTTTGACTGTTGTGTCAATGTTTTCTGTGGTATCTTCTGCACCTGAGATTCTCTCTTCTATCTCTTGTATTTTGTTTGTAATGCTTACATCTATGCCTCCTGATGTCTTTCCTAGATTTTTATTTCCAGGATTGTCTCCCTTTGTGATTTCTTTATTGTTTCTATTTCCTTTTTAAGATCCTGGGTGGTTTTGTTCAATTCTTTTACCTGTTTAGTTGTGTTTTCTTGTAATTCTTTAAGGGATTTTTGTGTTTTCTCTTTAAGGGCTTCTATCTGTTTACCTGTGTTCTCCTGTATTTCTTTAAGTGAGTTATGTATATCCCTCTTAAAGTTCTCTATCATCATCATGAGATGTGATTTTTAAATCTGAGTGTTGCTTTTCTAGTGTGTTGAGGTATCCAGGACTTGCTGTGGTGAGAAAACTGGGTTTTGCTGATGTCAAGTAGCCTTGGTTTCTGTTGCTTAGGTTCTTCCCCTTGCCTCTCACTATATTGTTATGTCTAGTGTTAGTTGGTCTTGCTGTCTCTGACTGGAGCTTGTCCCTTCTGTGGGCCTGTGAGCCTGTGCTTAGATGTGTCAGTACTCCTGGACAGACCAGCTCTCTCCAGGCAGGATTTGGGTATGGAGGGATATGGTACAGCCTTAGCTCTGGGGCACCAATTGAGACTGGAAAGATCCTGTCCATAGCTGCTCTGCAGTTCCTGTGCCCCCTATGTTCCTGGCAGTTCCCTCTTTGGAAAGTTTTGGAGTGAAAGTAGTGATCTCACCTGTAGTCTTAGGAGTGAGAGCACTCCTGGGAGACCAGCTCTCTCCATGTTTGATTTGGGTACGGAGGATTATAGGACAGCCTTAGCTCTGGGGAGCAGATGGATATCGGAAGCCATCATCAGTGTTATTAAATTCAAACCTCAAGTTATTTCTCATGGTTAGTGGTCCCAGCTTTCACTAGATAATTCTGTTATGTGTTGTTGTTAAGAGCTGAATGGGAGAAAAGAAATGAACAAATGTAAGATTTAGGAATGAATTATTATCTCTGGGTATCACAAAGTTTCTGATACCCAGGCATGGGATCAGCTCAGTCGAGTAGTCATGTAATTGAGGAGGAAGAGTCCATCTCTGGGGTGGCAGACTCAACTAACAAGTACTTGGCAAATGGAAATGGATGCCATGGCATAAGAAATTTATGCAATTCATCTATGTAAAAATCACATTTCAGATGGTATAAATTTTCTTATAGTTAATTATTTGTTTTTCTGTGTCCTGCCATTTTTTCCTAATTGACTTTCCCTAATTATTTCTAGAATACTCCTTTGTCCCTGTTACTCAAGAAAATGCTTCATTTAGATGTTAACTAAGAGTATACAGAATAGGCTTTTTTGTTTGTTTGGTTTTTTTTTCCACTCCATGTTGGGAGCTTGTTTTATTTTTTCTGTCAGTCCTGATGGGATCAGTCCTGTATAGATCAGTACTTTTAAAACCATAAGACAACTTGCGTTTTTAAATTTTCATGTGTGCATATGGTATGCATGTGTATGTATGTGCATATTTGCATGTATGTAGGCACATATGTGTGTGGGTATGTTTGCATGTGTTCACATGCATTTTTGAGGGGAAGTGCTATGGTAGAGCATATGTAATATTAAAGCAGAAGGAAAGAATGCTGTGGTAGAAAGAATGGAAGTAGTTGGGCTAGAGAATGCCAGAACTCTATTCAAATTCATTCTTTCACTTCAAAAGGAAAATCTCCTAGTCCCCACTTCTTAGTTAATTTCATTAGAAAATGCTGACTTTAATTATGAAATGTAACCATTTTCTTATTATATTTAATGTTTTAATGTAAAAACACCAACTTATTAGAAAAATAGCTACATTTCAGAAAGAGTTTAAATGTACAAAGAGTAGAAAGATATGAAAAACAGCCAAAGTTCACATTAAAAGTGAATCAACAAAGCTGAGCTGGGCATTGTTTAAACCTCTGGGTGGCTCCTGAAAGTCATGAGCCAAAAGTACTGAAACCCACACTCTCATTTGAAAAAGAAACAACCCTGACATTGGCATTAAAGGACACGGTTCCTTTCTCTCAGTACCAGCTCAGATTGAAGCCTCAGACTTGGAGCTTACTCACCACAGGGGAAATATCATGAGTTATTTGCTCGCTCTGCAGCAGCAGCCCTGGCAAGCCTGGAAGTTATGTTGAGATCGTCAAATCTATAGTCCAGGATCATCTTTGTGAATCATAAAACCATATGCTACTGGTTTTCTGAGTTGAAGGAGAAGAGGAAAAAAAAAGACCCCCTTCAATACACCCCAACTCTAACATGGCAAAGTTCATGATATAATCCAACAGTGCCAGGGGCCACTTGACCTTTCTATACATTTTCCATCTATGCATTAGGAAAAATAAAAAGACTTTGCTTCTGCTTGATCCGTATAAAATCCCAGAACTCCTGTAGTGCTAACAAGGAATAAAGATCTTGCACCAGATGGTGCCTCTTGTCTCCATCTATCTCTAGCCCAAACAATCTGCCAGAGTTTTGAAGAAAAATGTGATGCGATCGTGTTGCAAAGTATATGAAGAAACAGCATGGAAAGTAATCTGGCTGAAGCAATGGGGCCCAGAAGGAAGGGCTTATTATCGGTCTTTGGGTCTGTGGATGAGGGCAACGCTATCTACATCCCATCTATAAAACAAAAGACAAACTGAGGTATCACATCCTGCTGAGATTTCTCTTTGTGTCTTGGCAACATACTGACAGTAAATATAGTTAAAATTTTAGGTATTTAAATCTGGGTATTTTGTTGATATACACAAAATATTTCAATGGTTTGAAAAAGTATTGGCAAAGAAGATTAGTACTCAAACTTTATATGTGTATTATTTTTTGATACTAATTGGTGGTCTTAATGTAGGTAAATGTCAAAAACATGGGTAGAGCTATGTCTCTTTTGCAGAACATTTAAAGTATTTTGTGTAATCTTCTGGATGAGTTGTGTATGTGCACATATGTGTGTGATTGTATGTGTGTATTTGTGGTGTGTGTAGGGCATTGTATGAAATTTCTCCTCTTCTATGGGGTTTTGGAAGCAACAGTGTTGTCAAATACCCTACTTTCATATGCTTTGATCAAAGTATCAATATTTTGCCATCAATTTTATCAAATATCTATGTTATTTTTGAAGTGCTTTAAGGTAAAACGTATTTAGCAATAGAGAAAAGAGGTGTTTTCTAAAAATCAGTCATTGAGGACATAACAAATATGATACTGTCTCAATAAGAATGATTTAAATAATGAGCCTAGAAAATAACTCTGTTCAGACAGGAAGAAGCTCATTGGTGTTCCTAGATGTGTGGTCTGGAGACTGATGGTGATCATAAAATTGGCAGACACTGGAGATGAGACAATGCAAAAACTGAGCTACAGAATTTGGAAATTTTAATGGCAGCTGTGATAGCCAAGCATGTGATCTTTTACCCAGCACTTCATTGTGTTTAAGTTTGCAAAATATCAACTCAGGGTAGATTGTGTGAAATGAAACCCACTCATGCAGATAAATAGTTAAGACATAGAGTTTACAATTTCATCATTTCATTGAAGGAGAACTAAGATAGGGACAATGAACCCACCCAGGAAGAGAGTCTAGCCACCTTCTACTTACATGTTAACCATGATCAGGAGCTTTAGTGGTAGTTATGGAAAGGAAAGAATAGCTCTTGGCAAAATTGTAGTGACGAAGGAATAGAATGAAGTCACAGATTGAGCGGGCCGCATGACAAGAAGGCACATATTGCCCACACCCAACATCGGCCTGGTAATAGAATCACACACAGAAACTTCAGTGGCAAGGAGGCTTCAAAAACACCCGGCCAGAAAAATAATTCTGGCATTTTAGCTTTGCACTAGCAGTGGAAAAACATCTATTTACAAATTCACAGTGAACCATGAAAGACTGTGGGCCTCAACCAAAGAGTTCAATATTAGAAATTTAGAACAGATGGGAAACTCTTCCCTATACATTTACCGAGAAATAGAAATTATTCTCTTCATATTTTCCAGTGCTAGAAACAACACGACTTGCAGTCTTTCCTTTTTCTTTACTAGGTTGATGCTACATGGTCATGGAAGATGGACAAAGGCCTGGCTGCTCCTAGTTTTGTGGGCCACGTGGTCACTTTTCAAAGCCTTGGAGTAGAGTTTGTAGGACCTGATGATAATCAGGATTACTAAATAAAATTATAAGTAAAATTTAAATTCTCTCTCTACTAATATATTAGAAATGAATACTGGTTAGATCTCCATATTAGTTCCATAATATCTTGCTTTCTTCATTAACATTTTAGTAGAGTTTTAATAATATTTTTAGTGTTAACTATATTAATGTTATAGTTTATAATTACATTATTGTTTGATTTTATATCATTTTGTGAACATATAGGATTTTAATAGTCTGTGATGATGTTTAGTACATATAGCTGTGTCTATTGATGCCTCATACACACACACACACACACACACACACACACACACACACACACACCAAAACAGAAAACAAACAAACAAATAAAACAACATAAAACTCTACCAGATAATCTCTTCTGGTTTGTTGATACAGTGGCAAAGCAAATGCTTTTACTCAGTTAAGAATCCATATTTCTAGATTCAGGAAACACCAAATCTTATCTAAAATAGAGTAGAAGTTGTTTACTTTAAAGGTATTTATCACAGATATTGTGATTTCACAGTTGAAAGGAAGGACTTGTCATTTTGTCTTCTTTTATTGAGTACTTAGCTCATTATCAGTTGTTCCAGAAAGAAGGCACATTCGCTGGGCACAGAGATGATGGGTAAGTAATTCTGCATTTCCCTGCACTGCAGAAATCCTTCTGCTTACCGACTGTGCACCTATGGTTGACTAACTACCTGGGACCAAATTAATGCCTGATAAATAAGTCCATCTTTTAGCCTATGTACATGTACAAAAAGTATATACACAACAAAACATTTCAACTTGCCTTTTTTTGTCCCCTTCTTTCTTGACCACTCTTTTAAAGCTCCCCTTTGCCTCTCTACCTCACATCATTTTGTTCTTCTCTATGCATGGGCATCCGTTGGTGAGCAGAGTGCTTTTATCATGTTGCAAGCTATTGTGGCTGTCACATGGTGTGCTGGATGCTTCAACGGGATCTCATCCTATTCATTTACTGTCAGAGGTGGTAATGCAACAGACAGGAATGTTTGTAATTGAAACAAAGTGTGTGCTGTTACAGATTTGTATGCTAAACCTTCACAACAAAACTAAGTAGCTATTTGCTTTAAATATGTCAATTAACTGTTACTAATGTACAGTGCACTTCTGGGTTAAGGATGATTGATAGTTACACACGGCGAAATGTTCTTAAACTACAGTCAGGAAATGCAAATGAAGGAAAAGGAATGAGCCAGCAGCTGACAGCACTAGTTACAGGTTTCAAAACAACACTTGCAAGCCATTCCATTATTGTTCTTTCTTCCTTGTGCAGTCTGCTAGCCAACAACATGCTAAAAAAGTTTTGGAAAAGAGAGAGTGTTGTAGTGTGAAGTAGACATCATGGGCCTCATCTTATTTGCTTCACTCAGGCAGAACTCTTAGGGAGCACAGTGGGAGTTTTGCCTGAGTTAGAAGAATAGGCTTATCTCTTGTAAATGCCCACCATTGGATCTGTTGCAATTACAAAACTAATTAAAGGGAGAGATGGCTTTTCCCTTCGTTCCAGTGGTCTGTCTCAGCAAACAGTCACTTCATCATTTGCTCAAGGCTCACATTGTCCAGCAGAGAGACACAGAGACAAGTGTTAACACAAGGTTTTATCTCTCCATATATGTGTGCAAACACATTTACATGTAAGACTAAAAAATAAAAGAGAAAGAGGTTATGAATTAAAAAGTGGGTGGGCACAGAGAGATAACTGGTAAGGGTTGAATAGAGGAAAGGAAGGGGAAACTGATGTAATTCTATTTCAATAAAAATGTATTAATTTTTTCTGTCAACTAAACTTACAAAGAGTAAAAGGAGACAGAGGAACTTAACATTTTACTTAATCATACGTATATAAATTTTTATCATCATACAATCAACAAGAAAATATGAACTAAGTGCCTTGGATGTCCTGCTTATAATTAATACTCATAGTATATGTTAATATAAATAAGTCACATCTCAAAAATTTAATCACCCTCCATTGCTAGCATGGGACAGTCCAGATCCATAAGTCTCTGTCTGACACTTGGTACAGTGCCTGGCAGAGTACTTTGGATAATCAGGGAAACCAGGACATGTATCTTGAATCAACACAATGGCCTGGTTGCTGCTCAGTTTTGGAAATTGCACTTAAAGCCTGCCATTTTGTTGAGATTATTTAAATCCATGAACTCAGCCAGCTGACATGATTTAACAAAGCGAAATGTAAAAATGTTTGTGCCAGAGACACTATATAAGCATTCTTTTAGTCAAAAGGAAGAAGTTTTCTAGAAACTCAAATTGAATTTATTTGATGTGCATCTTTAAATGTGCACATGAACATTTTTGTAAGTTAATTCATGTTCCCCTCAATCAAAGTAGTGTGCACGTGCTTCAAAAGCAGTCGGTAAATGAGTCAAATGAACCCCTTCAAAGAAAATAAATATATATAAAAATCTCCGGCTACCTGTTAGCACCAACTGTCAGCTAAAGATCATAATACAATATGATTAAACAGAAACTAGACACTAAATAAGGCAGTATTAATTAATTTTCTTTACAATGAAAGAAACCATTGTAATTCAGTATTTCTTATGTGTGACAGGTGGGTGAATGTGTAACAATAATGTTAAATAGAGGTAAATAACAGAAGTAACGTAATGTGGTTCTATGTTCATTCATATTCGTAGAAGACTTAGACAGAAGCAACCTCAGCTACAAACTGTAGTAAGTTGTTATATAATGAGGTATCTGAAGTATCCCAAGGTGTTTGTAGACTTGATGACTTGTGGAGAACTGTGCACACGTACCTCGTGCTATCTCTGGTTTTGCCTTGTCTCTACTGGCTTCATTTCTAGGCTTCTGAGCTGAGCTTCCCAGTGGTATCAGCCAGTGAAAAAACAGGATGCCTGAGGGAGACTAAGGTGTAGGCAAATGGATGGAACTAGAAAATATCCTGAGTGAGGACATACGTGGTATGTACTCACTGATAAGTAGATATAAGCCATAAAGTACAGAATACCCATGATACATCTCACAGACTATATGAAGTTTAACAAGAAGGCAGGCCCAAGTGAGGATGCTTCAGTCCCACTTAGAAGGGAGAACAAAATTATCATGGGAGGCAAAGGGAGGGAGGAACATGGATGGGAGAGGGGAGGTGGAGGGGAAACGGGAGAGAAGATTAGATATGGGGGGAGACATGAGAGAAGCCCAGAGGGCCAGGAGACTAAATGGAAGTATGCAGGTGTGTGTGTGTGTGTGTGTGTGTGTGTGTGCAGGAAACCTTTAGAAAGTCCCAGAGGCCTAGGGTGTGAGGCTCCCAGGACTCAATGAATCAATGGGGATGGCCTTAGCTGAAATGCTTAACAGTGGGGAGATAGAACCTAAAGAGACCACCTCCAACAGATAAACAAGGCCACCAGTGGAGGGATAGGGCCACTGATACATCTTCAATTTTTTTTTTTTACCCAGAATTGTTCTTGTCTAAAGAAAATGCAGGGACAAAAATGGAGCAGAGACTAAAGGAAAGGTCATCCAGTGACAAGCCCAACTTGAGATCTATCCCATGAACAGGCATCAAACCCTGACACTATTACTGATGCCATGTTGTGCTTGTAGACAGGAGCCTAGCATAGCAGTCCTCTGAGATTCTCTACCAGCAGCTGACTGAGACAGATGCAGATACTTACAGCCAACCATTGGACTGAGGTCAGGGACCCCTATGGAAGCATTAGGGGAAGGACTGAAGGAGCTGAAGGGAATGCCAACCCCATAGGAAGAACAACATCCACTAACCAGGACCCCTCCGAGTTCCTAGAGTCTAAGCCACCAACCAAAGACCATACATGAACTGGTGGATGGCCCTAGGCCAAAATGCCGGTCTAGCCTCAGTGGGAGATGATGTGTCTAATCCTGTAGAGACTTGCTGCCTTAGGGAAAGGGGGTTTGGGGTTAGTGGGTGAGGTGAAGGTGTGTGAGTGGGTGAGCACCCTCTCAGAGGCAAAGGAGAGGGGGATGGAGTGAAGAACTCTGGGAGGGGAGAACCAGGAAGTGGGGCAACATTGGAATTTAAATCAATAAAATGACCTAATAAAATAAAATGAAATGAAAAAGAAGAGAAAAACTCTGTTACTTGTCAATCTCTCAGTGCACAGATACTTTCTTGGCAGTTTCTCCAGTAATAGTCCCTCAAGTAAGACTCTTGTACGTGTCATAATTTCTGAATCTTTAAGTGACCTTGACTTCTGTCCTTTCTTGTCCCCTCCAGCCTCAACAGTGTTACTGGGTTGCTACTGCTCCCTCTGAACCCTGTTCAGTAAGTTTTGTCTCTCTGTAATCAGGTCCTTGGGTTAACTGTTCTCCCAAATTTTAAATACTGAAGTGGAATATTATCCCCTTATAGTTTAGCTGTGACTGATACAGAGAGAAAGATTGATTTTGGAAACAAAATGAGCACAGTTCCTATTGAATTATTAAACAGATTATTGTGTGCACTCAGAAATAGGCAGGGAGTGCTAAGAGCCAACAAGAGTTTCTTAGGAGCGATCATGACCAATTCTCCTTTATTAAATTGGTAGTTGAAGAAATGTTGGCATTCATACATGAGTGAGGCCTTTGAAGTGATCTCTTATGATGTCCTTGTGGTTAATAGACACATGTGGGCTGGATGATACAGCTTTAGTCAGGTTTATAGGCTGTAGGAAAATACCTAGAGGGAATCATGGCTGCCTTTCAATATTTGAAGAGGGATTAGATTAAATCTTTGAAACACTGGAGGCTGGAGCCAGGATCAATGTTTGAAGTTCAGGGAATCTGACTTTGGCTCAGTAAGTGGAAGTGCCTTCTAAGAATTAGACGTCCTGTGAAATGGAAACTACTCTCTAGAAAGAAGATGATTTCTGCTCCTGGTTACATTCAGGGCTCCTTAGGAATGAAGGGTGGGACTTCTTGCAGTAGGGAAAACTTGAAATACATTATCCCCAAAGTTGCTCCCAATCCTTGAAGCCCATGAGTCCATGAGTGTAGCCATTCTTGTTTCATATCAGCATGACATCACACTTAATTCTCCACAGATTTCAGAAGAAGCATGCACAGTAAAGCAGATTGTTGTCTTTACAAAGAAATACTCAAGAGTCCTCCTATATATAAGGACAAATATCCCATTTAAATGATAAAGTTCATACTTTTTTGAGAAGTATTTTGAGAAAAATTAGGAAAGGTATAAAACAAGCACAAATGAGTAGTATTAAATGATAATTGATAGACATGTGTTTTATAAATATGAGATGAATACAAGACAAAAACTTAATGCTTTTACCAGATACACTGAACCTGATAGAAGAGAAAGCGGGGTATAGCTTTGAATGCACTGGCACAGGAACTGACTTTGTTAACAAAACACAGTTAACATAGGCACTAATATCAACAATTAATAAGTAGGATCTCATGAAATTGAAAAACTTTTATAAGGCAAAGGACACTGTCATTCTCACAAATCAGCAGCCTACAGAATAGGAAAATTATTTTACCAACACCACATCTGATAGAGGACTAATATCCAAAATATATGAAGAACTCAAGAAACTAGACATCAACAAAACAAAATGATCAACTAAAATGGCGTTCAGATCTAAACAGATAATTCTCAATCCAGGAAACTCAAATAACTGAGAAACACTGAAATGTTCAACATCTTTATCCATCAGGGAAATGAAAATCAAAACAACGTTGAAATATCATCTTATATCTGTCAGAATGGCTAAGATCATTAACACAGGGATGGAGCTCACCTATTGCTGGTGGGAGTACACATTTTGTATAGCTGCTATGGAAATCAATATGGAGATGTCTTAGAAAATTGAGAATCAATCTACCTCAATATCATGCTATTCTATTCTTGGGCATATAAGCAAAAGACACTCCACCCTACCATAAGGGCACATGCTCTGCCATGTTCATTGCTGGTTTACGCATAATGGCCTGAAACTGAAAACAGCACCACATAGATGTTCCTTAACAGATGCTATTAAAATAATGACATCATGAGAGTTGCAGGCAAATGGATAGGACTCATCCTGAGTGACGTAGCCAAGACCCAGAAAGAAAAGTATGGTATGTATTTGCTTATATGTGTATATTAGTCATTAAGTAAATTACAATCTGTAAACCCAGAGAAGTTAGGTACAGAGGAAGGATCTGGTGGGGGAAACATAGATCTTCCTAGAATGGGGAAGGAAAATAGACTTTATGGGAGGACTGAAGGTAGGCAGGGATGGGAATGAGAGGATCGGGTAAGAAGGGGAAGAGAAATTGGGGAGAGAGAGAATGGGTGAGAGCCAGCTGGAACTGCGCTCATTCAAGGGTTGATATGGAACCTACTACACGGGAAACTTCCTAATGCATATGAAGGTGATTCTGATCTGGTTTCCTAATATAGAATTGTCTGTCTCTTGTCACCAAAGGAGGCTTCTAGTAACAGCAATAAAATGCATTTGATTGAGTTGTTGGCCAAGGGGTTCCCGTGGAAATCCCCAAACATCACAGGCTGTTGCTGAAACAATGGGTTGCTCTCTGCAAATGGATATAGACAATTTCTATGCAGTAAAATTTTGGTTCTTTTCTACTGCATAGAATCATACATTTGAAACATTTCAAATAAGCTTCTACCAATAAGAACAAGACATATACTAAATAGTACCACTTTCAAATTTAGATATGTATGAGTGAATGAAAAGGGTTTAGGTAATAAATAAACAGGCATAGTAAGAGTTTTACTCATTTATTTCAGATGAACATTTTTTTTTTTTTGAGTTCATAAAACCTGAAGAAATTGCACATTATGCTCACTTTAAAAGTTTGCCCTTGGGCCTGAGGGTGTTAGATGCCCCAGTATAGGGGAATGCCAGGGAGGGAAGACAGGAGTGGGTGGGAGGGTGGGTGGGGGAGAACCCTCATAGAGGCAGGGGGAGGGGACAGGGGATAGAGAGTTTCCAAAGGGGAGACCTGGAAAGGGGAAAACATTTGAAATGTAAAAAAGTATCAAAATAAATAAATAAATTTAACAACAACAACAACAAAGTTTGCAGGGGCGCAATTATTTGGTTATTTATCTCTGTGCCAAGACTTAATTATCATAAGACATTTTGAATAAGGTGCTGTAAGTCCTCACACAATGCTATGGAAACACAGAGGGACACATGGTGAATTTGTTAATTCTGATAGTGCAGGCTGAATGACTGGAAAAAAATTGATGGGGAAAAACGTCAGAGGTGAGATGATACTTAAACTGAGAAAAAAAGAAAAACATATTTTCCCTCAGGAAAAAATACAAGAAAAAGAAACTCATGAGCAGAAGAAACATTGTGAGGAGACTTAAGGTACTGTTTTCTTGGCACACTAACCAGTTAAATGTTAAATGTTAAATGTTAAATGATTACTTTGGAAATCCAGGAGGCATTGTTTCTGAAAGGTTTTGCATAGAAAATTGCTTATTTTTATTGGCTCAGAGATTCATCACACAGCATGTTTTAAAACTAGATATATTTAACTTAAACCTTAGAAAATAATTCTTCCTTTCAAAAGCAACCTACACTAGGACATTTTTTCCACCAAAGAATTGATTTTGAATATAGATAATCACCCATATAGTATGGGACATGATAATACTGATATATTATTATCAGGGTGTTTTCTTGAAAAATACATGTTGTAACTCTAGCATTTGGATCATTCAGCATTGACAACATGTCACCATTTATGACAACGCATAGAGTAAATGTATTTTTCTCTTGCCTAGCTTTACCTTTTCATGAACAGTCTTAGACAAAATCATTAAAAAGAATAACTTTCAATTAGGCAGAATAAGGAAGAAGGAATTTGGATACTCATACCTAGGTGGATTCGCTTCCCCAAATTCACAGGAGTCTTTATTTAGTGATTCCAATGGTAATAGCTCAAAGAATTTTTGCAATAACTTATAAGTAATTAGTTAAAAGAAAATACTAATAAAATGTTGAGGTTAGAAATACAGATTAGTGGTGTGAAATTTATAAAAGGTATGGTCCTGAGTTTGGTACCAACATGAATAAAATAAAAGGGGCAAAAAAAAAAAAAACGTAGGGAAAAATAAATGTTGGCTAAGAAGATATTATATTCAGAATTTCCCCAGGATTTTAATATTTGCAAATAACATAAAACGAATTTAATGTTGCCTTCGTTTGCACTGTTGAAATGCTCTTCTTTGGATCTACTGATTTTTCCATTACAGAGTCAATGTCTCTTTTTCAGGGTAGTTTAAAACCAATAATTTAATCCACATTCTACTTAAAAAATAATTTAAGTGCTTTGCCCAGATGTATTTTTCTTCCTTTAAAAATCTGATTTTAATTGCTAACCTCATTTTAAAAAGAATCAATTCAATGAGGAAAAATTGCTTCTACTCCCTCCCCTTAAACTCAAGGGAAAACATGGAAGAGCAAACAAATGTGCTCTGCGTGGATTCTTCTTTAATGTCTCACTTTTGTGCTATATGAAATCAAAACCAAATTGTTTGAACCAACTCAAAGTTTTATGTTTGAATTTCTAGAGTTCTTGAGTTTTGCAGTCATTTCTTGTGATGATTTTATTTTGTTCTTCTGGTATGCACCATCGTATTAACACATGCTAAGTCAGGGGCAGTTTTAAATAGACATGCCTTTTGCTAAATCTGCCTCTAGCTTTGTCTGGGCTAAACGTTATTCTGGAGTTTCTAGTAGGAATGGTTAAGACAGATGAAATGGACAAAGAAGCTTACATGAGACAAAATGAATTTTATTTTACACATAAAGGTCATCTTTTGTTGCTCTGGCCCTTTGCGTGGATATGTAATATTGTTTTCACTTGGCTATCTCTGTGATGCAAAGCAATTCAAACAATCAGCAAACATATCAAAGAACCTAGTACTCATCACTGGGCCTGCCTTTGCCTTCTCCAGGCTGCTGAAATATCTGTAATCCATTTATTTTCAATAAGTGATCACATGAAATGCTATGATGCAGGACTACTTGTTGGAAGTAGATTTTTAAGTGAAATTTCTTTTCAACGTTACAACTATATTATTTACTTAACACCTTTGGTTGTATTAGCACAAATACATCAGACCAGATGAATTAAAACATGAAAAATTGTGAAGATACTCCACAATGTACAATGGAAGGCAGAACATGCATACCCATGGCCTTGCCAGGGACTATAATTGCAACTCCAGAAAGTTTAGGCGATTCTCCCATGCCTCTCACGAATTCATGAATTCGCGCACGCGCGTGTGTCGTTGTTGTTCTCTTGGCTTACATGTACAGGCATCTCCACTGCAGTGTTTTCTCTCTCCTGAGTCTACATACCTTCTTTACCTGAGCATCAACACTCACAGGTTTCTTTTTAACAAGTCCTATGTTTCTAGTTTCAGGAAAGACAATCAGACTCATCCTTGCTTAAAGCAGGGTGTTTGTTCTTAATTACAAAGGTTAATCTGGGGTTTAATGTTTATTTAAGGTTACGAGGTTTTCATTTCCAGGAGAAAGAGTATTGATTTCAGAAACAAGGAAGATATAGGCTCAGCATCGACCCATTGAAAAACAAAACAAAACAGCTCCCTTAAACATGTTACAGTTCAGTTGTGGGTCTCGGCATCTGTTTCCATCCCCTGCTGGATGAAACCACTCAGGAGACAGTTATGCTAAGCTCCTGTTGGCAGGCATGACAGAGTATCATTAATACTGTAAGGGGCTGGATCTCTCACATGGGCGGGTCTCTTGTGGCAGTCATTGATTGGCTGCTCCCTCAATTTCTGGTCCATCTTTATCCCTGTGCATTTTGTAGATAGGACAACATTTGTGTTGAAGATTTTAGGAGTGACTTGATGTACCCCTCCCTCTACTGAAAGTCCTGCCTGGCTACCGGAAATGGGCACTTCAATCTCCATATCCTTCCAACCCCTGCTGCCAGGAGTCTCATCTAGGGTATCAACTTAGTCCTAGAAGTGATTCCTCCACTGATTTTTGTTCTCTCTCCCAACCCTCTCCTCCGTCCTCTCCCCATACCTGACTCCCATCCCGTCCCCCTCCTCACTCCGTCTTCTACCCAGTTCCCTCCATCCACCCACCTCCAATGTCTATTTTATTTCTCCTGAGTGAGATTCACATATCGTATCCATCCTTAATCCTTAGTTTCTTTGGGTCTGTGGATTGTAGCATGGTTATGCTTTATGGCTAATATACACTTATAAGTGAGTACATATTCAGGCACAGCTCAGGGAGTCTTGTGGAGGAGTGGGGGATAAGATAAAGCAAGCAGATGGGGATCAAGGACACCACAAGAAGAACTACAGAGTCAACTAGTGTGGGCTCATGGGGGCTTGCAAATGTTGAACCATCAACCAAAGAGCATGCAGGGCCTGGACCTAGGCCTCCTACACATCTGTAGCAGACGTGCAGTTTGGTAGGTCCCCTAACAAATGGAGCAGGGAATGGGGGCCAGGCTGTCTCTGACTCTGTTACTTCCCATTAGATCTCCTTCCCCTGGCTGGATTGTCTGGTTGGCCTCAGTGAGAGAGGATGCCCTGAGTCCTGCTGGGACTAGATGTCTCAGGGCATGGTGGTACCCAAGTGGGGTTTCCTTTTCTCTGAGAAAGGGAGGAAGGATGGAAGGAGGTTTTTGTGAGGGTGGGACTGGGAGGAAAGGAGGGGATAGAGTGTGACCAGAGTATATAGTGAATAAATAAGTAAATTAATGAAAAATGTTACAGTTCCATTCGCATACATGCACATAAATACAACCTCTGATTTTCTACAACTGTCAGGTATTCACTGAAACATTGCTATGTAAAACATTTAAAAACATCTGACAGCGAATTTTAGGATATTTGTATCTATTTTTGGTCTTCATGTTTTGTAAGTTTTGGCACCATAGGTCCTCATACCCACCACCTGGCAAATGGAGGGATATTGACCAGCATCTCACAGGAACCGTGCCAGTTAACAAAAGCACATGCAGATCTACTGAACGCAGTACTGCATCCTTCACACTGATAGTGAAAGAGCTATTATTAGTGTCTTTATATTTAGAATGACTTAGTGTCACACAATCAGCATTTAACAATCAAATGAAGTCATATATTGTAAGCACAAGAGGAGTTACTTTCAGGCACCCCATGAAGAACTTAAAATATAGACATGAATACTACTTTTTCAAAGTTTTACCATAAAGTCAAATCATAATAACAACTGGCAAAGTAAACCTCAAGCCGTCTTTCCCAAATTTCGTCATTAGTGAATTCTTCTCAGCTATTGGCGGTGCCTGTTTAATAACTGAATGTTAACTCTGTGTTATGTGCCTCTCATTTAGTACACTTTGGGTCGGCTCATCATTTAAAAGTATTTGACCTCATGTTTAGAATAGTATTTTTGAAAAATTCGTGTGTGTGTGTGTGTGTGTGTGTGTGTGTGTGTGTGTGTGTGTGTGCGTGCGCGCGCATGCGCGCGCGCTTGTGTATAAAAGGCTGACAGTGACTATCTTTCTCATTCACTCCTGCTTACCCTATTCTAATTCTAATACACTGAACTCCAGTTCTCAAGGTGATAGCATTTGGAGGTAACTCATGCACAAGTAGATATTGGTAAGATTATGATACAGGTCCCCATGTGATTGGATTAATTACCTATAAGTGACATGAAGTTACAGCAAGAAGTTAAACCCCAAAGGGTCCTTTCCCAGGGGTAGAACTGGCCCCCACTTAATCATGGACTATTTAGCCTCCAGGACTAAAGAGAAGTTTCTATTGCTTCAGCCATCAAGTCTATGATGTTTTATTGTAGCATCTCGATTGACTAGGAGTACCTTTAATAATTTTTTAAACAAAAATGTTCCACATTTTTCTAAGCCTATACTGAGTAGGTAAAAGTGACTAAGGCTGTCTGGATTAATTTTCTCATGGAAAGCTCTCTAACCTGAAAAGGAGAGCTTGCTGGCTTACTTTGTAAGTTTTCTTAGATAGGTCATAAAGTTTAATCAACTCTGGGAGTTGATACAACTTCAAACCCAAGGGATGTGTCTGGACAGTGGCAGCCTTTTCAAGGTAAGTGCTGTTCTGGACTCCTCACGAACAACTGAATTTCTATAGGTATTAAGTATAAATGCTTTTAACTCTTGTACTATATAGAAAAATAATTTATGTACAGAACTCCAACTATAAATATGACATTGCCTATTGGAAAATAAATAGAATTATGTGTTCAAGAGTTTATCATTTAACTAGCATACTCAAAAGGCAATTCATGGCGTTTATTTTAACAACTATGAGTACTTATCCAAGTATCTCTCCTAATAATCCAGTGTTATGACTGAAAAGGCAGAGTTACAGAAATCGAATGCAGAACAGAAAGACTATGATGAATTCATTTTCGTTGTTGGAGCTAAGGACAGACTTCAACACCCCGAATTCTTTACCCTGTGAATCAGGACCACAGGACTGTCTCTTTCACTGTGCAGATACCCAGTTTTCTCCCACAGTTACTAGACATTGAGTAATTTCAATAGAAGACTCAGAAATTTGAATTTTTACATTACAACTAAAAACAGATTTATAATCATTATCATCATTTATGTGCATATGTGTGTGCCTGCATGAGTTTATGTGAAGATGTCCAGGGAGGCCAGATAAGGGTGTCATATTCTCTGGAACTGGAGCTCTATGAGTTTGCCATCTGCTTGCTGTGAGTTCTAAGATGAACCTGAGTCCTTTACAAGAAGAGTGTATACTCTTAATTTGTGGACTCATCTCTCCAGCTCTAGAATCTGTATTTTTTCATATTCCACTTTAATTTTATTATTGGTTTAATGTGTTTACTATTCAGATAATATGAAAAATAGGTAATTCAGATATTTGATGATAGAGTAGCTGAATGTTGGATTCTTTATCAGTCATAAGAATTCTGATAGGTTTTACCTGGACTTCTTTAATTAGTTAATTGTATCATAAAATTTGATAATAAAATTACCAAAAAGCAAGCAATTTCTCAGCTTAATACCGAGTACCACCAGTACATGTTAAAACCCTTCTTGGCCTGTGAGTGAATTGGAATATGAACTAATTATTAGCTTCATTGAAATTGAGAGGGAACCTTGCTTTCCCCTCCCTTTTTAAATTTCTTCTTCTCGCAAACAGTACATCCTGACCACAGCCTTTCCTCCATCCACTCCTCCCAGTTTCCCTAATAGAACCTCTAGGTAAGTCAGGTGCAGACTTTCTGCTTTGATACACGTTGCATTAGATTATGCAATGTCCCAGTAGAGAAACCTGAGAATTGTAAAATGATATGCCAAACATATTAAGATGCTGGAGTATTGGATTGTGTTGGCAGGCCGGAGTCAGGGAAAGGGATGAAATCCCTTGTGCATACTGGGGCTGACCAGGCATAGAAAGGGGACATTGCCTTGCGTTCCTTCAGTAATTTGGACAAGCAGTCATTACTGTGCTAAGCTCACACAAAAAATCCCAGGAGGATTTTACCCTAAAATTCTTTTTAGTTCCTCCTCCTCCTCCTCCTCTTCCTCCTCCTCCTCCTCTTCTTCTTTTTTTTTTCAAAATAAAAACTGGACATAAAATGTCTTAAATTAGGGAAGAATTCAGCATCAAATGTTTCTCTTTGCCCTTATATGGATTTTTTTGAAGGCTCTGTCTAAAATACCACGTTCTTTCTATGCTGTCTTCATTGTGAATGCAGGCAGCAGCTTCAGCCTTTGGATGGCTTTCAAGCGAAGACACAGAACATAACAACAACACACTTTGTATTTCTTTGCAGTGACATGGAATTTTATCATGTGAGGGTCAGGCTTGGGTTCAAAATGTTGCTAGCTTACGGGAGAAGAATTTCTGTTTCTCAATGATAAAAACTCAGAGGGTAAATGAAGTATAAGGAACGCTGATAGAAACTTTGCAGCAATTATGAACTGGAAACGTTTAGAGATCACATTGTATCTGACTGAATGCTTAAGCGTGAATGGTTATCTTACTTCATCTCTCAACCTCCAAGTAGATGCCCGTGAGTGCGCAGCCAGGCATCTATTCAGAGCCTGGCTTTCAACATAGCCCCTACTGTGTATTAAGACGCACTATGGGATCCCCTCAGGGGCCTGGGAAATGGCAGGAAGTGACCTCTCAATTGGGCCATTGTCTAAGGAAAACTTTCAACATCTATGGAGCCATAGCCTGGTAAGAGACACAGAGTCAACATAGTTTGACCATAATGAGCCTAAAGCAGCCATGTCCCCATGAATCCTTCCTCTCCCTCAGCCTTCATTTTGCTTTGGAAAACAACCATGGCTAATTTTTGTTCCCCAAATTAATTTTTCCTCACCAATTTGGAAATATTTGTTATTTCTGACTGACCACATTCTAGAAAGCAGAGCATGTTAGAGATTTCTGCTCAGTCAAGGCCAGGGCATTTGCTGTGTGTGCGTGCTCTGCTTCTGACCCTATTAAACTGTGCTCACATCCACCAAACTTTCTCCTAAGTGAAGCACAGAATGTGGCAAGATGAATCTCATTTATATAATTTTGCTTTATTTTAGTTCAGAGCTTCGTAATTAGCAAGTTTGGGATAAATCAATTAATTAACAGGTATAGCAATAGCTTTTTCTCCCTCTGCCTTATACTCCAGGAAGGCATTCCAGTTGCTTTACCTTAAAACTATATGTTTTAATACTGTATGTTTTAATACCTAGTCAGCCCCGGAAACATAAGCATATATATATACCATTAAGATTATATAAACTGTACAGGTTATATTTATGTATTTAGGACTGTATACATGCATATGTAATAACCACTAATAAAACAAAGTGTGACTTTGAAAGAGAGCAAAGGGGGGCATATAGAAGGGTTTAAAGGGAAGGGGAAATAATGTAATTTTATTATAATCTCAAATAGTAATTTAAAAGCTGTATCTGGCTTCAGCATGTCTTTACTTCTGATGGAATAGCAAGGTTGATGAGTTACAAACTCATCATGAGTAAATCATGACAGGGAGATCATGACAGGTAAGAATTGTTCATTCACTCAATCATGGTAAACCTATTTCTCTTGGGTGAGTTTGTAGTGTGTGTGTGTGTGTGTGTGTGTGTGTGTGTGTGTGTGTGTGTCTGTGTGTGTGTGTCTGTGTGTGTGTCTGTGTGTATGAATCTGTGTGGTATACATATGTGTGGGGAAAGTGTGTTCATATGTGTGGACAAATGGGTGTAGTGGCTATGCCCAAGGTTGTCATTGGGCATTTTTTTGGATTAGTCCCCATTTTATATATGGAGAAATGATCTCTCATTGTTGGACCAAGAGCTAAAAGCTAGACAGATTTCTGTAGGGATCCCCTGTCTCTTCTTCCTATACACTGGGCTTGTAGGTGATCATAATGCACTCTCTGCTACAGGGCATGAACTAGATAACTTATCATTGCTTAAGTAAGTGATAGTTACTTATCATAGTTATCATTGTAGTATCTCTTCAAGAGTCAACACACCTTAGCTTGGTTTGAAGGCTTTTAAGAAGCTATCTATGCTGAGCACATTGATTTGTTTGTAAAAATTTTTAAGGCTGTTCCTTCTTTCATGTTTGCTGTGTGAATGTACTGTTTCTGGCAAAGGTTTCCAAAGTAGTTTTCTTGATTCTTTTTTAGGAGCCTATCCTGTGATACGTTGCCAAATCAATCTTTGAAAAACCATCTCTGTTTATCATGTCATTCCTTACTAAAGTTGACCTCCTTGACCTCTCTCGTTTATATTCTCTGGGTGGTGGGCAGAAAACTTAGATGCCACTTCTTCCTCTGTCCTCATTGCAGACATTAATAATCAATCATCTTTGTTTTCCTATGAGTCATGCATCCCAGGATGCTCAGTATTATCACATTCAATGAAATACTTTTCACTGGGCAGAAATAGCTTTCTATAGGAGATTTCCTTCTCACATTTAGACCATGGGGGAAATTTCCATTCTGCCACCAGCGTGCATAACCTAGACTGGCTCTTCAGTCCTAAACCTTCCTGCTCTTTTTTAGCATGACTGAATCTAGGTCCCGGATAATCTTTGTGCTCTCCAGACTCTTGGTCACAGTTTCTAAACTTTTTCTTTATCCTGCTGCTGTATTGTGCTTGGCCTTCATTGTGTCAGGGTCTAGATGTTGTTCTACTGGCCCGCTGAGACCTTCCTGTGCCAATACTCAAAACGTGTTTCAATACTCAAAAAGGTATTTGTGTCACCCATTTCTTCGATACAGTTTTGCCAGCAGGCTGTTGTGCAGCTGTTAGTTTCATCTTTGAGCAGGTGTTTTCAGGTAGATTTTAGAAAGCAGGGATCTTATTTTTATAGTATTTATTAACTAAACACTATTGTGGAATGCAGACAGTTTTAGTTTATGTTCACAAATGGACACAAGTGAGTAGAGATACACCAGCACACATACACACTCAGGTACACACATATGCAGAGTTTCTCAGATTTTAACATAAAATGTACTTCCCTTTATTTTCTGTGACACATTCTTACTGTATAGTTCTGGCTATCCTGGAACTCATAGAGATCTACTTGCTTCTCCCTCCCAAATTCAGATATTAAAGTTGTTCACTACCCCATTCAGCAATATTCTTAAAATAGGCAGGGGAAGGGAGCATGGGATGGGGAGTGTCTGGAGGGGAGACCTGGAAAGGAGATAACATTTGAAATGTAAATAAAGAAAATATCCAATAAAAGAAAAATATGGAATAGTAAAACAGTGTGGTAAACTTTAAATTTCAGCTGGGACTGAGGAGGAACTTGTAATTAGAATCATAAAGCCACTTCTAGTAGTCTATTAAACGAACACAGCAATCAAATGACCCCCTATGACACATTGCTGTAGCCATAGTTCAAGGCATTACTCAGCCATCATCAGAGAGGTTTCTTCTTGCCATACATGGTAGTTAACATAGAGACAAAAACTGGTCAGTGTGTGGACTGTGTGTAATTGGTTAAAAACCTGGGCATACTCAGCCTGAACGTGAAGGTTCTTCCTTGAAGGTTCAGAGCCAGAGGTGGAAGGTGGCTCTTAGTAAGCATTGTTCCCTGACAGAACAGGGCTGATGCATGCACATATAAATTCAGAGACTGAGATGGCATACGCAAAACACGAACAGGTTCACACTGACAAAATTCCAGCACTGAGAAGAAAAAGTGGACACAAAATACCATCCCCACTGAAAAAACTCTTTGCAATTGATACTAGCTAAGAGATTTTTTAAAAAATCTAGAGACATTAAATAATCTAAGGATTTATGCATTAGACCCCCTCACTCTTCACAAGTGACCTGTAACAGTAAAACTTACATATGGGAAAAATAGAGGTATGAAGTGCGTACAGAGTGCGCCTAAGGCGGCACACACAGAGGACTTGTGACTTCTATCTTCTGCCAGCCGCACGGCTATCAGAGTGCTTCTTTTAAGTGTGACAGACATACTCTTTTCATGCAAGTCTCCTAATTTTCATTTTCTTTTCCACCCTGCCCATAAAAGGCTGATTTGTTGATGGCTTTTGAGTCATATGAAAACTTGAGGAAAAGTGATACATGTCTGGATGAGAATGTAGAACAAATATGATTGGCTTGGCATAAGCAAGCAAAGGGTGCTCACAGCTATGGAAGGGGAACAATACAGAAGGCACAAGAACTGTGAGATGACAGCATAGAGAGCTAGAAAGATCTCAATACCTTTGCAATAGGTGGTGACAGGATAATGGAGGAATTAGAGTCGTGAAGTTTTAAATGAAAATTGCTAAATGCAGAACGGTGGAAAAAATTGGATGACAGAATGGATTGCTCAGTCACCTTAACTGAGGACAGTTTATACCCTCTTTCTGTCACACCAATAAAATTATGGTTCCGTAAACTATTAAGATGCTTGCTCAATGTCAATGTTTAGAAAGCCAGAGTTGGGGAAAGACTTTAAACTGTAAATATCCAGTTGGGTGAGAGAGATCCTTCCAATTTTAGTAATTAGACTTTATTTCTGAGGTAACTGAGCCTATATATCACTGCCAAATGAGTGAATTTGGGGCTCACCTTCCATGGTTTCTGTTATACAAATGCACAAGAGTACTCCTATGTAAGGCTGGTCTTGGAAGCAGACTTTCCTAGGGAGAAGCGGGGAGTAATGCCTCCTGTTCTTGTGCCAGGTAGTTTTAATTGGGTCTCAAGAGAACTTCCTAGAAGTCAGTGGCTGCTCCAGATCCCCGAAGGGAGAGAAACCTGTGAAACAAGAGGTGGAACTATTATTCTCAGGCTTCTTCTGACTTCTTTCAGATACTGAGGATCGAGCAGTTTGTTGTAACAAAATATCCAGTATCAGGAAGCTGAAACATGGATTAAACTAAAAGAAAATAATAACAACAACAACAACATAAAAAGGCTAAAAGCTAATATTAGCACATTCAAAATCCATGTTTCTATTTTTTGCTAGGGAGGGGATAGAGTTGGCTACTGTTTGTAACATTTTATAATTAATGGGCTGTGATTAATGAATTGATTAAAGTCATTATGTAGTAACACTACAGTATAGTTTTGAAGTTGTTTGGACTTACAGAGGATCAAAGTACGTCCTTGGGAATGCTTCGCTCCTTGCATTTGATGTACTGATTATGGACTTTTGTACTGAGAGCACTTTGTAGACAGACAGAAGTGGATCTAAAGTCTTGCCTCACAGTTAGCTATTTCACTTGGATACAGGTGCATCTTGCCAAAATATACTGAGTGCTGAAAGACTATAGTTATTATAGCTTAAAAGCTTTTTCAGCTATTGATCTAAACCCTGGAGTGTCCCTCCTTATACAGACAGAAGACTTCTGGAGACTAGAAGGAAGTGTATCAGGAAAAGGAAGATAAACATTGAGACCGTTTTTTTTTTTTTTTTTTTCATTTTTTTTCTTAATATGGAGTTTTTTCTCCTGACCAGGAATGAGTTGATAAGACCGCTGCAAAGTCTTGGTGTGGACAAGGACTAGTTGGGGACGTTTGTACATAAAGGTCCTGCCTCCTACGTCTTCTCTGTGCAGGAGGTGGGCAGATGGCAGGCCAGCTTGGGGGGATAATTGGAGAACAGAATGAGAGGACAGAGCCTGTGTATAATGCTAAGCTGAGATAACACATGCAGAAATCTCCAGCTCAGTGTCTGGCACAAAATAAGGACTAAAATGTTCATTTGGCGTTTCTATTGTTGCCGTCATATATATTCATTTTAGTTCAGTGTTCAGAGTTGTTTGATTGCTGTACCAAAAATCTTGACTTAACCTCTAACTAGTAGTTTTTGGATCTGGGCAATGCTGCACATATAGGTATTATAAGCAACATTGACCCTGGCAGATCTTCCTTGATTTCAGAAGAGTGCTAAACATGTGTCTTTGCAAACTCTCTTCCAGTTTTCTGAGGTATAAATCTGGGTTGCCTTGAGGCTGATTGCTATACCTTTCAGTAGCACCAAGTTAGCAGTTGGTCTTCAAAGGAGACAATGAGAGAATAAATTCCCTTCACAGAATCTTTCTCGATGAAGTGAGCCACAGGTACATTCTAGACTAAGTCTGTGGGAAGAGACTGCTTTCTCCAAAGCCACAGTACTAGTTAATGGTAGAGAAGGAATTAAAGGCCAATTCTTTTGACTTCTGAGTGCACATTTGCTTCCATCAACATAAGATAAGAAGTATTTATCTCCTGTCTAAGACTTCTGGGTAGCTTTCTCACACCAGGTAAACTGTAAGGTGGTCAAAACATAGGCTTTCCTAACAGGGGAATCTTCCTCTACGGGGCAGTTGTGAGAGGTCATTACGGTTGAACGAAGTTTTATTACAATTTCCCCAGACCTACTTGCTGGCTGTCACAGTGCTAGCCCAAAGGACCAGACAGCTGTGTGTGATTAAGGTCTCTATCTCTGGTATCTACTAGGACCAGAAAAACATGGTTATATGATCACAGGTGTAGCTTTTCTTATACTGCAAATCAGTTCAGAGTGGATCTCGTATATGCTTGGGGAGGCCAAAAAGCTGTGATAGACAGGGCAGCTTAACATCCTTAGGGGTCTGTAAGATTAAGTGTGAAAAGGTTCTATCTTTACTCATCTTCAGTCAGTTTTAGCTTCTGAAAACTCCAAATTCCAGCCACAAAAGGCACAAACCTGCTCTAGTCTGTGAATGCTTTCAAATCCGTGGAGGAGAAAGTGATGAAATTCTCTTCATTAATTTTAAGCAATGATTGCAAAGGCTTTTACTGGGGGGAAATGAAGATTACACAAATTGAAAGGTAAAGTAGTCAACAAGAACCAGTGCTAAAAATTATTTATGATTTTAATCACTAAAAAGATGATTAGTTCATCGAAAGAATGAAGCAGCTGAGCTCGTGGGTAGCTACCTAACAGTAGCTTTTCAAGACCACAGTGTCTAGTCACTGGATTCTTCCAATAGAGTTAATTAGCCCAGACTCTAGCTGCTTGTTGCTTTAGTTGTCTTCAACTTGAGTTTTATTTTTTATTTTTTATTTTTTTGTAAATACATTTAAAAGCTAATTACGATACACCTGGGGCTCAGGGATAATACCTATGCAGAGTCCCCCAAGAGAATTATTTTCTCACACACCAAAAATATTTAAAAGAAAGAATGTCAGAGGAAATATTATTTTATAGATTCAGGGGTTGGGATATGTAACCCATTTTAACTCAGTAGACAAGAAGGTGTAAGAAGCTCTGTGGAATTGAATGCTCTGTGCTTCTGCTGAGAGGATGGGGGTGGGGGCTTGCGTCCAGATGTTTTGGAGTACCCTCTGCCCTATGCTCATAAGCTGCTCTAACTCAGGACATAGTGTAGCTGCTGGTAATCTGGAGATGGCCTGTTTGTGCTCACAGATCTGTGAGGAGACTCAGCCGCTGCAAATGATGCTTCTAACTGTCTGGGAAACTGGGAGAGTGCTACTGGGCGGTTCCTTGTTCTGCTGAAAGCTGTTTTAAGTTTAACGATCTTTTCTCTTATACAGAAGTGGTGTGCCTAGGTGAGTATGTACACTCACGGAGATCTGTCTGCTCTCTAGAAGAGGCCAACGCTGGTTTCATTTGTGTCCTAGTGAGGACAGAACCTTACTTGCTGAAAATTAATGCTTTGTAGCAGGGTCAAGGGATGAGGAAGCTTACACGACAGACTTTGTATTTGCCCCATCATCAGGAAACCAATAAACAAGCCCCAGGGCCTGATACCCAGAAAAATACACAGTGAGAAATAATAATGGATATGTAAAGCTCACTGCGCATAAGATGCCACATGGTCTTGCACATCACTGTACTGTAGCAAGGAAGGAAAAATCCAAGGCAGGGCAGGACAGTGATGTACTGTTGAAAGCTTCGCCTTACATAAGCAGTCTACGTGCATACAGTTGACTTTCCCCAAGGGGGAGCTTTGCAAAACCAGGCTGTATTTATCAGCTCTATCTTTTTCTTCCTTGTAGGCCTCACCCCATAAGAGGGTGTGCGGTTGAACTCGGGCTAGGAGAATGCTTGGCCATGGAGGACCACCCGGGCTGTTTAGCCTGTGACCACTGCAGAGTCGCCGCAAGAGCAATAGGAGCAGGAGGAAGAATCTGGTAGGCTTTGAAGTTCAGGGGTGAGAAGCCCAAAGCTATTTTGGGTTTGACCCGAAGCAGCTTATACTTAGCACAACCTCTGCCCCAGTATGTGGATAGTGGGAACATCAGACTACCTTGACCAAACAAAAACGAAATAAAAAATATAAATCAAAGAAAGGCTTATAGCATGGGTGTGCAACCAGACTCGGTCTTTTTTTCCTTACAGCTCTTTGATGTGGTAATGGCAGAGTGTGAGTGTTGGTCACTGGCTTCGTGCTTGGAAACACTGGGCCTCTCATAGCACCTGAAGGTGAGTAGGAAATCCTGGCTACTCTTGCCATTTGCAGGGATAAGAAGCTTCCTAAATGTCCCAAGTGTCAATCCTAACTTGTCCAGCCTCAAGGAACAGCTATGCACCTTGTGATTCTGTATCGCATTGAAGGTTGCCAACTAACTCCACAGCCTCTGCTTACTATTTCTCTAATCTTGGAAAATTTGTCAAATGGATCTGATGCTGCTGCCCCAAGGAAACTTAGTGCATATTGTACACAGAGGTTTAAGCTCAGTGAAAGGTTCATAGAAATTCCTACCAAACATGGACGCTTTTTCCTTGTGAGATATAATTACATATCTCACATATCTTTGATAATTACATGATGCTTAATGTTCATTGATAATTAAGTTGGGTTTCTAGTCAATCTAGGTCACATATCACTGGGTACAGTTGTTTCCAGTGTACTCTCTTTAACTGAGGATGGAAACCCACTCCTGAAACTACTAATGGGCTGTGTGTCCAGGCAAAATTGAAGATGAGAGAGAGTCTAATGAGCAGCAGCATTCACCTTGCTCTGTTTTCTGACTGTGAACACGCTCTGACCAGCTGCATGAACTTCCCTTGCAATGCTTTGTCTGCCATAATGGACTGTGTCCTGTCAAACCTTGAGCCAAACTTAATCCTTTCTCTTTTAACATGTACTTTGTAAGATATTTGCTAATGGCTATGAGAAAAGCAACTAATTCAGTAGCTTTTTTTTTTTTTAATCCTATTTAGCCCTTCTTGAGAATAACTCTTAGTATGTGAAAGTCACTGAAAGTCCAGCCAAGCTCAAGTCTAACCAAAGGGATCTGGTTTGGCTATGTTTCTAAACTCTGAGCCAGGCCGTCAAAAAGGATTGAACACATATTGGGAGAAAAAATATTAAGTAATGAGGTGGGTGTGGCTGAAACCATGAAAAATCAATGCCACAATATTATTATTGGTTTGGCTCTTCCTCATTTACAAACGTTAAGTGAGCTTTAGTAGCTCAGTTTCAGCACCACTGGCAGATTCTTCATTTTTTCTTCAAGATTTTGGGAATATTAGAAAAAAATTTTACACATTTTTGTGCACATATTTGCTGCCATGGATGTGTCAGATGCACTTTATGTCTTTGCCTTGCACTGTTGGTGCAAGTCTAGGTCTTTGATCTAATAAATATTGAATTTTTCAAATCAAATGCTATGTGAGAATGAATTAGATTAGATAAAGAATAATGAAATGGCTTGCCCATAAAGTATCGTAAGATTTGCCCTGAATTTTCTTCTTTTCTGAGCATCTGTGTTTCTTGGAATTGGTGTTAGCTATCAGTAGGTGCTTCTGGGTTCTTTTGAGAAATCAGAATATGTCGAATAAACTAATGTGCTCCATAGATGAAAAGCATTGGGCTTATATTATCTCGGACTTGAACCTCTTCTAGGGACATGTAAATCTTCTTTAAGTCAAGAGCTAAAGGGATATTTAAGGAAAAGAGAAAAAACAATGATCCTGACCTTGGAGAAAAGTGAGATCACTCTAACCATTGAAATAATCAAAGAGAGAGGAGAGGAGGAAATAACAGTCTCCCACTGAGAAACTGGAAAATGTAATATGTGTGTGTGTGTGTGTGTGTGTGTGTGTGTGTGTGTATGAGAGAGAGAGAGAGAGAGAAAGAGAGAGAGTGAGAGAAAGAGAGAGAGAGAGAAAGAGAGAGAGAGACTAATAGTATCAGCTCATGTTGTCTGGTTACTACCATATTTGGCACTTGGTATTTGCTGAACTGTAATCATGGATAAAGAAAACCCTTTTCACTAATGACAAACACACACGAGGAAATTACTATTATTCATCCCACTGATCTTCAAATTATGAACAAATTATTGATACATTTAAAATATTTGATCTTATATTTCAATCCTTCCTATTTACTGTTGACAACATGTTTTAAAATAACTCTTGACAAAAGAAAGATCCTAGTTATCTTACCAAGCTTCCCTTCTATAAGATCCACAGCTTAGGAAAAGTTTTTGTTTTTATTTATAGATAATATTTTACATATTAAGTAATTTGTTAGTAGCCCAAACTACTCATTTTGTTTCTAGTTCAAAAACAGTCAGCACCAAATTCTCTTGCTGCCAGAGTAAGGATGACTGCTGTTCCCTGGTCATACCTACCAAGGGAGGATCACTCACACAATTGACAATACTCCAGTGGGTCTCCTGACAAAGGACTTACATGATGCTCAGTTTAAAATGGTTTCAATGAAATTATTGTCAGGATCGTGACACTTGCCAACAATCATCCTTGAGAACTGCTGTGTTGTCAGACAGATTTCTTTTTAATACTGTCTAGATCATACTTTCTTGTGGGGTTGAATATGGGACGGAAGGTAGATTCCATGTGACAAGGTGAGGCTATTTTCCTTTCATGAAATGAAATTACTGCTACATGAAAACAGGGCAGAAAAACAAGGGCTGTCCCAAAGCCTTTAGACATTGCCCCACCCCTGTGTTCCTATGCATTCCTGTGGGAGAGTTACATTCACAGAATGTGTATTTCAACTGTCAATCTAGTCATGAGTTGAAAGTCAAATATTTCGGATGTTGCATGAAGTTGTATATTTTAAGCAGGTTTCCCAAAGAAACTAAACCTGTTAAAATGTTACCCAACTCTGGTATGTGTTTAAAATTTCCAAACTATTTTTCAATGACTAGTTTCATTAAATCTATTCACATCCTTCTGCACGTGCAAAATTATTTTAGTAGGAATTCTAACTACTACTGTTAATTCAGTGTATACTAAATGTTCCTCAAAATCTGGAAGGGATTCAAAGTTGCTGGTAATCTCCTTGCAGAGACGGTAAAGCTTCATATTGAAGCTCCCCGCATGTGATGAAGACTGACAAACTTTAAGGTCTTTGATTCCAATTTCAATGAAGTATTCACGATAAATATAGGCTTATTGACTGAGAATAGACTAAAGGCAGAAAGAATTACATATATTAGTTATAGAAGAGGGCTACAGTGTATAGAATAACTGACTAATTAACTCAGCAGCCAGAGTCAACTCCATCAACAGCGATGTGTAAAGAAAAAACATAGTTCTGGCAGAAATTTGGCTTGGAAATTTAAACCTTGTATACTAAGATGTTAACCACCTCTTTTGAAGGACCAAGTGGTTCTCATTGTTCTCATGGCAAAAGTTGCCATATTTTGGTGCTTTGATTTTACAAGGATAAGGAAATCATAATTGGAATGGGCTACCTCAGAGAATTTCTTTTGCTAGCAATGAATATTATCCCTTGCTCCCCTGACTTTGATAAAGTTTATCACTATGATTTGTAGTACATGTATTACAATTTTGTGTATAGATGTCATGGAATGGTATGTTTAATTTTCCAGAATAACAGTAACGTGAATTCTTAATGGTAAGTCTTTGCAAAAGCAAATGATGGGCATAGAAAACCATAGGTTACTGTACCTAAAATGTACTAAAATATTAGCATTCTTTTCACAATGCCTTTGAGTAGACTTTTTTTTTAATTCATTGAATCTTATATAGCAGATGGCTGTTGGTGCTTATAGACATGATCCATCCATCTATCTATTTATCTATCTATCTATATGTCTGTCTATCTGACTGTAGAACCTATGCTGTTTCAATAACCACATTATTACAGGAAATTTAGCTTCTTTACAGAAAAGAATCAAAGTAAGGATATGCCTGATTGGTGTGGATCGGTTTGATATGTGCTAAAACTGACTTCATGAACACAGTGAAACATCTGCCAACAGACCCAGTCCTATATTTATAAAAAGTTTGCATTGACTAAGAAGGATTGTAAAACCAGAAATGATGGCACCATAAAGGCTAAGGATATTTCAGAAATGTGAAGAAAGTTCCAATTCTCTCCAGTTTTCTTTAACTGCTGCTTTAAGTGTGTTCTGTAGGATATGTGTATTTCCATTAGAACTTCTATTATCAGTCATGAATGCTGTATACTTTACAGCTTAGAATTAGATCTAAACACCCTATCTACAGGTTCAATTTATCAAGTACCAACTAAAATTACTTTTGAGTGCAGTGGAGTATCGTGACTTGGTTGTAACCAATGCCACTTCTAACCCTCCCATTACTTTAGGTAATGTGGGTCTCAAGTTCTATCTGAAATTAGAATTCTAAGCTATTACCTCTGAGCTATTATCGCAACCTTTGGAACTGAGGGAAGAAAGTCCATCTATACTTAACTCTTTCCAGGAAAACAGATATCGATGTTGAAAGGTGACATCTTCACTTTGAAGGTGCTTGTCACTTATGCTAGCCCTGTTGTACCCAAGTCTTAGTGCAGATAAAGTGTGGAATGGGTGTCTGAATTAATTATGTAGCAGTAGAGTTATACATCCTTAAGTGAAAGGTATTGAGAGACAGACAGTGGTGTTTCCAATGGTGTTTCCAGATCTTGTTCACATAAGAGAGTTCTTACAGTGCCCAGGAAACAATTCATTGTAACTAGGAGGAATGTGCTATACACAGGTATGACCTGTCTGATTGGCTTTGTCTACCTGTATGTAAGAATATAGAAGAAATCTAAGACAGTTTTATATTGAGTTATATTCAGAAAGCAAGGAGTTTATCATGTACCGGTTTTGAGAACCCATTAAGATAGTGTTGAGATGAAAACAAATTTATTATATAATATTTTAAAATTGGAAGATGATAAAACAGATTATGAGAATATGAGTGTAGTCAATATGCTCCCCTTCAGTTGTAAAATTCATATGGAAATATAATCAGATATTGATTTTTGATTTACTCAATGTTCAAAATAGCTAACTGAAAGGTTTTGATATTTTCTGGATAGATTTGAATTAGTAAAATTCAGTTTTGAAAGCTCCTGTTCCATGCCATGGAACATACCATTGCATTTCAATGTCTACTGCTTCCAAGCACAAAATAAATCACATTTCGTATTTTAAGGAATTGTTTTAATCTTTTATAACAGCATGCATCTTTCAGGATCTGAAGAATAAATAGAAGAAAAAGATTTACATTTTGAATGTCAAATGTGAATATTTTCAATCTTTTATATATTTTTCTTTCTCAACCAATTGTACTTATAGTCAAATTGGAAAATTGTACATGTACTGTTTCTAGTGAAATTGTTCACAATGTTTTTCTATTTTGTTTATTAATTTTGTTGTTTGAGAGTTTCATACAGGCATATAATATATTTTGGTTACTAGATCTCCCCATAGATTCTTATCTCCATCCTATTCCTGTCAAAATCTCATCATTGCTACCAATCATCTTCCCAGAAGCATGACTTTGGTTTTGTTTTGTGACCAATTCATTCATCTTAATCAAGGTTATCAGTATGACCATGGGATGTAAAATAATTGTGTCTATTAGAAAAATAGGAACTTTCTGTGCTATGAAATTTCATTACTTAGATTTGAAAAGGTGAAATTGTTGTGTTTCCTTCCTCCTCATAAATGAAACATTGTCACTCTTTTACAAACGCCCAACAAGGAAAACTGGTGAAGGAGAAATGTCTGCAAGACACAAAACAAAGAGAGATGAGTGGATGTATCAATGTCATGAGACTTCACATAACAGCTTCTGCTTTTATTTTATTATAGGTCTGTGTGTCCAACAATGACAGGGAATTCTTGCTAGTGCAACCCAAGGGCAATCCTGCACATGTACTTTGTATATATTAGTGAGCTAATTACAAGAGTGAGAGCAGACACAGACAGTGATGTTGAAAGGCAACACTTACCTTCTATAAGGTAGTGAGCTAATTACAAGGCCAATTTTTTCAGAAATTCCTCCCCCTCCCCAGCCCAGGACTTTAGAGGAGTTCATCAAAACAAATCATACCCATCCCTGGGAATTCACGGCATATCAGAAGTAAGGGCAGTACTTGGTTAATGTTAAGTAGTTTCTAATGTGTAGCAGGAAGAACACAGACATGGAAGGGCATACTGCATCAACTGTAAGTACCTATCAATAATGGAATCGTCCTTTGCTTCCAATATCTCCTAATTTACTTTGTATATTCAGTTTTGAACAAAAGAATAAAAGTGGCTTTTAAAACAAGATGTATTTTTCTCTATTAATATTAAATACTTCATTCTGAATATGGAGTTATCATTCATTAATTCTGGAATAGATAACATATTAACTTATAAATTCAGAAACATGGTCCAAATTACTCATGACTCTTTATTATCAGTTATAGTATACACTAAAATGTTTCTGGGCATGAGCCATGCTGATTGGAAAAAAAAAGATTTGATATGATAATTTCACATCTTGATTTTAAGTAATTTGCTTAATTAGTTGAGAATATTTCACTATAGCCAGACAAATAATGAAAACTTTAAATATGCTAGAAGATGAAAAGCAAAGTATGTCCATTATTAATATTTGGGTTTTCCTAGAGTTTCTGAATTTTTCATTTTAGGCAAATAGGCACTGACCCAATAGCTTGGCTTTCAACTCTATGTGGCAGGTTATTTTTATCTGTTTGGCCTTCAGTGATCACATCCATATTTGTGCTTTCTGAGGTCTTCAGCAAAATGCTTCTCAGATACTCTGTACTCAAAGCTAATATCAGGTTTGCCTTTTTTAAACATTGAAAAATTTACCTCAAGTGCTACGCCATAAATTTACAAGAAAAATTTTTTATTGAATTATAACTGAGAGGAGCTGATTTTTTAACCTAGCAAACAAAAAATTCCTTCATGTAAGGTTATAAAACCCATATTATTTACCAAAGAGACCTTTCCTGTCTCCCAGGTAAACACTTACAGTGTGTAGACTTGTGTAAATACATATTTAGGAGTGGCTAAATATGGCAAGGTATTTTTAAAGGCATATTTACAAAGCTGAATACATATACTGGCGTTTTGGTCTGTGGAAGCTGTGCACACTGCTCTGCTGTCTATTCAAAATCCCAGCAGGACTATGGCAGCATATTCTGGTTACAGGCGTTGGATTTAAACATTAATTTCTAAGCAAATTGCTAAGGACAGGTCCTTAATTGTTTCAAAAGTGTGACAGGAAGATCAGGGTAATTTTTTCCTCTTTCCCTTTTTTTCCAGCATGACTAGAGGAAGATTGCTCAGAAATTCAGGACTCATCTGTGAACATCAAACTGCTTTCTGAGCATCTTCTCTTTAAAACAATCGTCATTTCACCTCAGCTCAGAGAGGTACATTACAAAATACTTAGGGAGTCTGCATGGTAAATGGGGTCAAATGGGAAATCTTGCTTATAGAGAAACCATCCTTAAGACATTAGAGTAACTGCTAAGACCCTGTGGAGATGTAGGTTGTTACTGTAGCAGTGACAGGAAGTGAAAGTGTCCTGAAGAGTCATGGGGTCTCTGTGTATCATCTTGTGAGAGGTTTTCTTTTTCTCTACTTTGTTTCCTTCCCTTTCCCTTGTTCCTCAGAACCAATATGGATCCAGCCCTGGAGGAGACTTTCAGATGGGGACTCTGAGAGTCTAAATAAACTGTAGAGCTTTAGGTAGCTCAGAAGCCTTTGGCTAAGGCATCTAAAGGCTGCTTTTATTTCCTTTCTAATGTTGTATGCCACTATTTCTAAAGTTTCTTAACACACTCCAATGCGATAATTTAAACATCTTTTTACACTAGGCCATATTGGGTCAAAGGATATTTATTCAGTTAAATGGTTTCTCCATTAAAATGTACCTTGAGCTGAATTTTTGACTTCCCAAGATGTTCATCATATGAATCAGTTTTGTTCCAATGATACACACCCCTTAACTTTTGCTTAAATATTTTAAGCTATAAAAACGAAAGTGTCTTGCTAGCTATAAAATTTATTGTGACAGAGTTGTAAGGACCCTGGAGTGGAGGAATTTCAAACGCAAGCGCTGACATGGTGCTCCTTTAATCCTCACAGAGTGCTCCACATGCAGCACTGCCGAGTGCTCAAAAACAAGCCTCCCCAGCAAAAGGCAACCTTCATTTTTGCCCCCATAGGTCTGAGCAGGTATAGTGCCATTTTTATTGGTTTCTCCCTCCCTTGACTCTGTTCTGTGGGCTAAGTATCTCATTTCCATGTAAACTTCCAGTGGGAACACAAATCGCTGACACCACATCTACTGACAGCAACGCCACAACATAAATTACCCCGAGAAAATGCTGCTTTGCTGGGTGGGGGCACAACAGAGGGAACTAAGCTAGATAAAAAGCCACTGTGCTGCTGCTCAGGCTGCAGCCTGGTCCCGCTGACCACTGATAAAATTTATCACTGGGCCACATATGGGAAGGCAGCTGAAAGAGGAGTCGCCTGTGGTAAAACGTGTAACAGTAAAACAGCTAATAGAGCATTGCTACTTCATTGGAAAACAGTATCTGACACTTTGCTCTTCCAGCCCCAGGGAGGGAACGGGCTCCTGTTCCTGTAGAACTGAATAGTAACTCTGTGCATCCTTAGAGTTCACTCGTGCACCTCCTCTGTCCAGTGTCCTTAACCACAGAGTGATGTGGTTACCCTAGCCCAGTAAAACTCAATCTGAATCCTCACCCTAGAACACAGGGGTTGCTGGGATACAAAGGGGAATTTTGTAAGGAACAGTCCTGTATATTTTCAGATTACTTATTTTTTTCATGATTCTGGTCGGGCTTATTTGAAAATAAAAATACTCGAGTTGTAAAAATGAAATCTCACTCGCCTGACAAATTCTTTGTTCTTGAGCGAGCCTTGCTTATTCTTTCAGGTTTGAAAGAACTTGGGGAAATTTACACTGCCTTTGCTTTAAGTCACTGTTTAGAATGTTTTTAAAATAAAAGTGGTCAGCATATCAGAGATTTTGCTCTTTTGATCACCTCTGCTCCCTGTAACCCATACCTAAAACACCTATCAGTAGACATGAAGGGTGCAATTGCACACACCACTCTCCATGAACGTGAACCCTAGTGGAGTGATGTCTATTTCTATGTGTGCACTGAAGAGGTTACATACTTTGGGCAGACTCCTTCAGCTGATGCTAGAGAAAGTGGTTTTTTGTTGTTGTTGTTTTGTTTTGGTTTTTTAAAGATCTATTTATTATATGTAAGTACACTGTAGCCGTCTTTAGATACTTTTTTCTTTTTTTCTTTTTCTTTTTTGATACTTTATTTACATTTCAAATGTTTTCCCCTTTCCATGTCTCCCCTTTCCAGGTCTCCCCTTTGGAAACCCCTCCCCCATTCCCCCTCCCCCTGACTCTATGAGGGTGCTCCCCCACCCACCCACCACTCCCATCTTCCCTCCCTGGCATTCCCCTATACTGGGGCCTCTAACACCCTCAGGCCCAAGGGCCTCTCCTCCCACTGATGGCCAAACAAGGCCCTACTCTGCCACATATGAAGCCAGCACCATCGGTCCCTCCATGTATATTCTTTGGTTGGTGGTCCAGTCTCTGGGAGCACCGGGGGGCCTGACCAGTTGACACTGTTGCTCCCTCCATGGGGTTGCAAACTCCCTCAGCTCCTTCAGTCCCTTCTCCAACTCCTCCATCTGAGACCCCACGCTCAGTCCAACAGTTGCTGTGAATTGAATCATGGGTATTCCGAATTGAAGGTTACTTCAGGCCAAACGTGAGAACATTGTTAGGAGAGTGGAATTTTAATTTCCTACTATCAACTTTGGTTTCTCAGAACTTCATAAAAACCTCTTATGGCCAAGTCCATTCTGTTTGACACACTGATATTACCCAGTCTCAAAGCCATTTATGTACCTTGTCTTTTTAAACCCATTATGCTAGTGTTCAATGTTTTCTACATGTAATCTGAAGTGTTGTTTTGTTTTCTAAATACACATTGTTCAGGTCATAAAGAATGTTATTTAAATACCTAATTCATCAGAGTGTGTTGAATCAGAATATCACTGTCTATCCATTGCCTAGAATATGCTAGCTATTATTTAGGGAGTTTCTATAAGTTAACTAATGTGTAACCTTACAAATTCTTTGAAAATGGCTATTATTTTATTTTACAAAGATGAAATTTCAGATTTACATGTAGCTGGTTAACACCTTTACTGGAATATAATATTATGAATTGCATATGAAGACAGTTATTTTTCAAAATTTCAAACTACAGAAAGCACAAAAAGCCTTTGGTTTTGACCTTCACTGACAGAATGGAATCATATGGAAATGGAGTGGAGCCTGTGCAGTGCATGTTTTCTTTCGTGGTTAACAAAGGGATTCTCAAAAATCATTTAACCCCTTCTATCCCTTTTGATTCAAATGTAAACCCAGTGATTTAACAGTGAAAGAAAAGCAGTGGGCCAGTTATCTTTACGGATTCCTTAAATATTTTAAGAAAGTTCTTATAAATGGATCAAAAAAGAAAAGAAAAAATGAAGAAACAAACCACCCCACATTTGTGTTAAGACACAGAGCCAAGTCACCAGAATCCCCTTCAGCCTCTGGCATTGATTTTGCTACTGTAGTCAAGAGTACAATGCAATTGAAAAATAGTTTCTTTATATAAATTGACAAAGCAACCCACGGAAGAAAAAGAAAAGTAGGTAATGAATCTGCAGAGAATGCCCATTATGATAGAGTCAGCATCAGCTGACTGAGGAGCCCTGATCAGTGTGTTCCCCTGTCTTTGAGAGTCTCTGTTTTGAAAATGGAAGAGGAAACAGATGATGGAACACTTAGCTGCTTTGACAAAAACGGATTATAAGGAATGAGTAATGTAGACTTTGGGGTACGTATTTCTGATTGCGAGGCCCATTTTTAGTAAAACAGAGTCTTTGTGCCAACTTTTATTATAAGAAGTAAAACCAATTTATGATCTGGACTGAAAGAGTCTGATAGATAAGATTGATGGTTGTTGCTGAAGATGCTGAGAGGAGATTGCTCCTTCACTAACAGCAAAGGCAAGTGAAGGCCAGGGGGCTGCAGATAGAACAGCCAAGCCCCAGCTCTCTAAAGATAGCATCTAAACACAGTTCAGCTTCTCCCCCTTCACAAGTTCTTGCTTTTACATTCTTCAGGATCTTGTCCAAATACTCATTATTTTAATATTTTGAGCCAGAAGAGAAAATGACAGAGAACACGATGGACATGTGTGTTCAGGGAGTATCTTCAATCAGGAATGAAGTGCTCCAGGTGATCCTTTTTACTAAGCCCAGATTAGCACTCTGGAGTCAGGGGCTGGTAGTATACACCTTGTTTCTTTAGGGCCCTACTTAGTAGATGTTCACTGGGTCACTACAGTGGAATCTGGCTAAAGGATTTAGGAAAAGATATTACTTAAACACACTAACAAATTTTTTGAAGCTAAGAGATGATAGCTTAAGGCAAATAGATAGGAGGACAGAAATGATAATAATATTAATAAAAACACAGGCTTAGAAGTATTAGGAAAAATATAAACACAGAGACACAATGCAGGTATTTACAGTTTAATTTTTATGAGCATTAAAATAATATAATCTATTGCTTTCATTCCTTTACGTAAGACTATCTTAGTAATAACAAATTCTGGAAATAAAAATAAGAAAAAATGTCCTCCTCACCTACCCCCCAACGTTTTTAATAGACTGAGAATTAGATCCATTATTACTTGGAGGTTTGCCTCTTATTGAGAAACTTGAAACATCTGATGTAAGCACAGAGAATCAGCCCAGAGAGGCCTCACATTAGCTGTCTTGTTCTCCTTTAATTTGGGAAAGATAACCTTTGAAAATCAGATACCCAATGCTAAAATAAGGCCTGCAGCCCAGCACAGGTCGCTCCTCATGTGTCTCTTGACAGTATATGGAACTATAACCTCAGTCTGAGGTGAGAAGACAGACTTCACACGAGTTGAGAGGTTTGGAGTGCTGCCTTAAGGAATCTCAGGGTCGTCCCAGGAACAATGTGACCTCATTTTGACATGGCCAATGTACTTATCAGAAGTATCAGAATATTGGAAACAAACTTATTTTTTTCTAAAAAATTGGCTCAGCTGTGTATTATTCTGACTTTTGTAGTTAAAAACATGTCATTGCATTTCCTACTTCCTTGTCAGTTGTATACAGGCTCCCTTAAATAATTTTTTATCTAAAAGGAAAATAGCATGCCTTTGGCTAGTAACCTGACTATAAAGTTCATGGTCTTGTCATTGGGAATTTTGGTTATGGAAAAAAGGGAAATTGTGGCTTATGAAAAATATTGAGACAACTGAAACAAGAATTTGGATTTCCTTTTGAAAGTAAAACATGAAATTTTTAGTTTTGCTGTGTCAGAAAATGAACTCAGGGATCTGTACACATTAGTTTTCCAAATCCCTATTTTTGACTCCAATGAAGAGAAGAAAAATGGTCCAAATTGGTAATTGGAATGAGAGTGGCAACTTAACTACTGTGTTCTAAACATTTTCTTTTCTTTCTTTTTTTTTTTTTTTTTTTTTTTTTTGATACTTTATTTACATTTCCAATGTTTCCCCTTTTCTAGGTCTCCTCTTTGGAAACCCACTATCCCCTCCCCCTCCCCGCCTCTATGAGAGAATTCCACCTCCCACCCACCCACCCACCCATTCTCATATTCCCACCTTGACTTTCCCCTTTACTGGAGCCTCTAACACCCTCAGGCCCAAGAGCCTCTCCTCTCCCTGGTGGCCAATGAGGCCATCCTCTGCCACATATGTGGTCCAAACCATGGGTCTTTCCATGTGTATTCTTTGGTTGCTGGTCCAGCCTCCAGGAGCACCAGGAGGTAAGGCCAGTTGAAACTGTTGCTCCCTCCATGGGGCTGCAAACTCCCTCAGCTCCTTCAGTCCCTTCTCCCACTACTCCATCTGGGACCTCACTCTCAGTCCAGTGGTTACTGTAAAGTGAAACTTGGGTATTCCGGACTTTTAGGCTAATATCCACTTATCAGTGAGGACATGCCATGTTCGTTCTTTTGTGACTGAGTTACCTCGCTCAGGATATTTTCAAGTTCCATCCATTTGCCTGCAAATTTCATTAAGTCATTGTTTTTAATAGCTGAGTAGTACTCCATTGTGTAGATGTACCACATTTTCTGTATCCATTCCTCTGATGAGGGACATCTGGGTTGTTTCCAGCTTCTGGCTATTATAAATATGG
>CM052716.1:63832703-63913104 GCA_028551405.1 Uromys caudimaculatus
CCAGGGTTGTCTCTTTTTGTGATTTCTTTATTGTTTCTATTTCTATTTTTAGCTCCTGGATAGTTTTGTTCATTTCCTTTGTCTGTTTGATTGTGTTTTCCTGTAATTCTTTAATGGATTTCTGTGTTCCTCTTTAAGGGCTTCTAGTTCTTTACCTCTGTTCTCTTGTGCTTCTTTAAGGGTGTTAATTTCTTTCTTAAAGTCTTCTATCATCATCATGAGAAATGATTTTTAAGTCTGAATCTTGCTTTTCTGTCGTATTGGGGAATCCAGGGCTTGCTGTGGTGGGAGAGCTGGGTTCTGATGATGCCAAGTAGCCTTGGTTTCTCTTTCTTAGGTTCTTGCCCTTGCCTTTTGCCATCTTGTTAACTCTGATGTTAGCTGATCTTACTCTGTCTGGCTATGGCTTGTCCCTCCTTCAGGCCTCTGTATCAATACTCCTTGAAGACCAGCTCTCTCTGAGAGGTGTTTGGGTTTGGAGTGCTGTGGCACCGGGTCAGCTCTGGGGTGCAGACAGAAACCAGAAGGGTCTTGTCCCCAGTTGTCTCTTGGTTCCTATGTCCTGATGGCTTTGCAAGGGTCCCTCTTGATCCGGTGAGTTTGAATGGAAGTGGTGGTTTTGCCTATGCTCGAAGGTGTGTCAGCACTCCTGGGATACCAGCTCTCTCCTGGAGCCCTGTGGCCCAGGCTGAGGTCTCCAGTTCCCGGTGAGCAGTGGTGCTTGTCTTATCCCCACTCAAGGCTTTTCCGCCCTCCTGGGAGGGTGACTTTCTCCTAGCACTGCTTGTCTATGTAACCCTGGTTGCTCAGGCACAGGTCTCCTGCCACAGATAGAAACAGGAAGGTTCCTGTCCCTTACTTTTCCTCCTCGGTCTCTGTGTCCTGAGGGCCTGGGAGAGTAATTTTCTTGTGGCGCTGCTTGGCTGTGGGACCCTAGTGGCCCAGGCAGCGGTCTCCTGCAGCAGATGGGAACCAGAGGGTTCCTATGCCCACCTACCTCAGTCCCTGTGTCCCACAGGTTCGGCGCGGTTCCTGGTGAGCAGTGGACTGTTCTAAACATTTTCAAATTAACAGTTTATCATTGTTTAAATTTTTATTGTAGTATTTATTTTATTTCAGAGATCATTCTATTAATAAGTGGATTTTAAAATTAGGTTTCTAGACATTATTATCTTCCTATTCATTTACAGATGCTAGTGTGATAAATCATGAATATAACACCTACTTTAATCTAATATTAGTGTGTTATCAAGTACTAGTAGGTAATGCCTGTGACTACCCAGTATTTCCCAAGAACTGGGAAACAAAAAGAAAGTCATGGGTGATTCCTTCTTTTATATTGTATTATCCAGGAATGTTTCACAGATGTCCCAGAAACACAACTTACTAGACAATTTATTATTTAACTACCTCTTGAATTGGAGCAGAGTGTCTAAATATCAAGGCTTTTCTGAAGGAGTGGTGTTCTAAACAGACAGAGATATACAATAAAAACTTCCTAAAGACAGTAAAGAATTGAAGACTTGTATCTGCTTTTCCAGTTACTTCATTGGAAAAACTGGGAGAATCTAGTTGGAATGTTTCTTGAAGTATCTATAATCAGATTTACACTTCAATTTTAGACTTAATGAGTAAAAAATAAATATCATGTTATCTTGAAAATAACATGTTATCCTAAGGTTTTCCATGTTGTCATCATGGCCACTTGAATTCCACGGTGTATTTTCCAGGAAGACCGTCTAAGCCACTGACTTCTCCTGGGATTTGATGTCCTTCTCACCATATAGGTTGTGCTTCATAAGAAAATACTCTGCAGGCAAAGCTCTCTGATAGAAACTAAGATGCTGTCTTAGTCAGGGTTTCTATTCCTGCACAAAATCATGACTAAGAAGCAAGTTGGGGAGGAAAGGGTTTATTCAGCTTACACTTCCATGCTGCTGTTCATCACCAAAGGAAGTCAGGACTGGAACTCAAGCAGGTCAGGAAGCAGGAGCTGATGCAGAGGCCATGGAGGGATGTTCCTTACTGGCTTCTTGCTCTGGCCTGCTCAGCTGGCTTTCTTATAGAGCCCAAGACTACCTGCCCACAGGTGGTACCACTCACAAGGGGCCCTCCCCCCTTGATCACTATTTGAGAAAATGCCTTACAGCTGGATCTCATGGAGGCATTTTCTCAACTGAAACTCCTTTCTCTCTGATAACTCCAGCTTGTGTCAAGTTGACACACAAAACTAGCCAGTATAGATGCGATGTTGAAAAGGGTTCCTCTTCCTTTATCTTTAAACATTTATTTATTCACTTTACATCACACACACTGCCCATCCTCCTGGTCACTCCCTCCCACAATACTTTCCCCCATCCCCCCTCCTTCTCTCTGTGGGGCTAGCCACATACATCCTCTCCCACTGAGGCCTAACAAGACAGTCCAGCTAGAAGAACATATCCCACATGCAGGCAACAGCTTTTGGGATAGCTCCCGCTCCAGTTGTTTCAGACCCACATGAAGACCAAGCTGCCTAGGTTAAGCCTGCATATGCTCTTTGGTTGGTGGTTCAGTGTCTGAGAGTCCCAAGCGTCCAGGTTAGTTGACTCTGTTGCTCTTCCTGTGGAGTTCCTACCCCCTCTACTCCCCATCCTTCTTCCTATTTTCCCCTAAGAGTTCCCAAGCTCCATCCACTGTTTGGTGTGCATGTGATGGAGTCTGAGTCAGCTACTGGGGGAAGCCTTTCAGAGGATAGGCTGTCTACAAGCATAACAGAGTATCATTAACTGGTCCTTGCCCACGGGATGGGTTTAAAGGTGGGGCAGTTATTGGTTGGTTATTCCCTCAGTCTCTGCTCCATCTTTCATCTTGTAGATAGGATAAATTTTAGGTCGAAACATTCTTAACTCTGTCCATTTAAAGTCTTCAATCCATTTTGTTTTTAGACATTTTTTCTTTTTTTACTGAGTACTTTTATATTTTAGAGAATAATATAATTATATAACTTTCCTTTTTCTGGTCTTCCTTCAAACTCTCCCATATATAAATCTATGTACACACACATATGCATGTGTGTGAATATATATATATATATATATATATGTATGTATACACATATATATGTATTTTAAAATTCATGGATTCTGTTTTATTGATTGCTGTTACATGAGCATATGTATGTACATATACATTTCTAAATATATAAACACTGTTTAGTCTGTATGTTACATATATGTATTATATATGTATTATATATGTATGTATATATGCATGTTTTCATAGCTGACATTTGTTTTCAGATGAGCAGTTGAAACTGAAGAGGACTATTTTCAGCATTCTTTAGTTGCCTGTAGTTCTTTGTGTGGGGTTGAGACCTTGTGGTCTTTCTCATCCACTTTGGCATGTCTACTGATGTTCTTGTTCAGCTCATGAAGAGAGCATCTTATTGGGGAGATTGTAGCTTCAGTCATTTCTAGGAGACACAATCTCACAGGAAGCTCCTGTTCCTCTGGTTCTTACCCTCTTTCTATTCCCTCTTTCAGAACATTCCCTGAGCCTTACGTGCGGGAGTTTCATAAGCTGCTCTGAAAGCACTACCAGCTGGGGCCCGACTGTTCAGATCCATAAGCCTGTGACGAACACTTCTTACTCAAACCACAACATTACTCTTACCTGTGTCCTTCTCATCTGAGCACTACAGAACCGTGTTACTCTTTCTCCACCTCCAGTCATAACTTTAGCTCTCTACATAAAAGGTATTTGCTAGTTTTTCAGTGTAAACCCTAAACATGTTCATTCACAGCTTCAAAACATCCAATCCCCTTTATAGACTTTTATAAGGATTCACCTGATTCACTTCTGCCTTTTTCTGTACCGTCATCCTCCATAAACTTCATGCCCGCTTGGCATTTTCACAGATTGCTTGCTTCACCTCCAAACCTGCAGTCCTCCACCCTTCTCTGGCTCAGCTGATATTTAACGTATTAGTGTTTATCCTGGATTTTAACGCCCATAGTAAACATGCATAAGCATTTCTTCCTTCTAAGCATGCCTTGACATATCTCATAGCAATTTAATTTTTCTGTTACTAGTCTTTATATTTCTTTTTATTGAATCTCTGCAATTGTTCATTTACTCCTCTGTCCATACCAGACAGTAGATAACAATAAGGTAATGATTTTATTTGCATTTCTGAAAGTTTCCTCCAAAGTATTTAGCTTAATATTCACAATTTAAAATGCATAGAACAAAGCCAATTGATGCATGTATATTAAGCTATAGGACTTGCAATTGAAATTAACTAAAGAAATGGTCTAGGCTCATTCTCTGGTTATGGTTTGTTTGTTAAATAGGACCATCTTGCATGCTGTTAAAATGCTAGCACAAATGGAGATCATAGAGTATCCTACAAGATGTGAGATGCTAAGGAGTAGAATCATGTTGTCTGGGGTGAGTCCCATCTAAGGATGGCTGAGATGCATGTTGAATTTCTTCCTGCCCAAATGTTTAGGTTTTGGGAAGCAACTCCAGCTTGCTTGACCACAGCCATATGTACTGTGTTTTATGTAGCCAGTTCATCTTAGTGGACATACATCTCAAAGGCTTCCATATTTACATCTGAAGGGAACATAGTTCTTTCCCACTCTTGTTCCTAGAAAGTTTTGTATAGTGTGGCATTGTTTTGTTTCTTTTCCTTTAGTCTCTGTTTTTAAAATAAGACACAATCTATTTCTATTTCTCCACAAAATGAAATCTATATAATGAGTTACAGATTTTCCAATTCTATGATGAGTAATTTTCATTTGGAACAAGGGTCCCCACACAGCATAGACTTAAACTAGTAGCATTGGTTTACTATTTCAGCTGGTTTTATTTTGACTGTTTTAGTTTGTAACCACTCATATGAAACAGGTTCATTATTATGGTTTTATAAAAGAATATTTACCTAAGAGACCCCTTAACCTTTGTACTCATTTACATTCCCTTTCTTCTCGAACCAAATCAAATATGGAGATCAGTTTTTAACATTAAATATTGTTGAAGAGAATTATTTAAAGAAAAGCAAGATTTTTTCTCTGTTCTACAAGTAGTTTCACACTAAATACTTTCCATTGGTTTTCATTTCCATTTTCATCAAGATTTGTCATATCCCCTAAAAGGAAATGGAAGACTTGGTTCTTTTCACATCTTCCATAATTTAAAAAACCCATATTACATTTAAAAGATAAAATGTTTATATAGCTGTACATTTGCATGTACATGCATACACACACACTTTTCTGTATGTAAATGTACAGGTATAGAGATATAAAATAAAATTATAAATTTGTATATTTGTAAATGTGAACATATACTATATATAATAATGCTATATGTTTTGTGTTTATATGTGTGTGTGTGTGTGTGTGTGTGTATATATATATATATATATATATATGTATATATATATATATATATAATGGTAATTGAATTTTAGGCCCTTATATATGCTATGGAAGTATTTATATATCAATATATATACACATATATGTGTGTATATATATACACACATATATATGTATGTGTGCATGTGCATGTTTGTATTTTCCCTATATTTGCACATATTCCCAATTATGTATAAATTCTTATTTGTACAGCAATATTTTAAATTTATATATAAGTCTATCTCTATCTCTCTCTATCTCTATACATACATACATACGTACATACATACATACATACATACATATCTGGAAATCAGGCAAGGAAATAATGTTTGATAACCAAGCTATCAAGCTATAATCTCTAGATTCACAGAGGTGAGGAATAGAGTAAGGACTATGGGATTTGGACAGAAAGATCTCCCTAGGAAAGAGAAATAGAATAGATAGTTATGAATGAATAAACAAAGCCAAAATTGGAGGAATAAGTTGAGAGAGGAAGGGAAGAGGACAAAGGAGGAAATATGAGGACAGATAAAATTAAAGGCCATTCGGAGTATAATGTAGAAACCTAATGTAGTAGAAGCTTTCTAAATTGTATGAAAGTGATGTAAATAAAATTAACAAATAATGGGAGAGACAGAAGCCCCAAATGACCACCTCCTATCACCAAATGAAGCTTCCATTATAGGGACTAGTTCAATGTAATTGAGTTTTTGGCCAAAGGAGTCCCAAGGGGATCTCTAAACAATCTAGGCAGTGGCCAAGACAGGAAGTGGTTGTTCTCCACATACTGACAGCAAGGTCCCATTGCTGAAGATAACACCAACACAACTCACAGCACATGAAGAAGGTGCATAGATAGATCTTTCACCCTTACATGTTAGTACCTTTGGTATAGTAATGTACTTGCATACTACCAAAGGAGAAATGTAAACACCAATCCAGCCCCAAATCCTTTGACCAACAATGATGTGATGTCTGCAGGATATTCTAGGGCAATGGTGCCATAAAGCTTGAGGGAATAACCAACCAATATCTGGTTTGACTTAAGGCCTACTCTAAAAGATGGAACCCATAGTAACCACTGCTTGGGTAACCAAGAACCTGAGTCTAGATAGCCCAGGGACCTAGTCCAAAACCAAATATTATTGCCCTATAAAACTAAACAAAACCCCAAAACATAGAGCAATAAAATTATTCTTATTGATTTTTTTGCTACACTCACGTTTCCGTGTCTTGCTCCGCCATCATCAGAGAAGCTTCCCCTTTCATCAGATGAAACAAAAACAGAGACCCACAGTCAGACATCATGCAGAGGATGAGAGACTTTGGAATACTCAGGCCTAGTTGGGATGTCTCCATTAAATCCCTCTTCAGGGCTCAGGGAACCCTATGGAAGAGGGGGTGGAAAGAGTATTTAGGTCAGAGATGATAGAAGACACCAAAAGAAAATGGCCTTCTAAAGCAACAGGATTACCTCACAGAGGTTGGGCCAGCAAAACAGGCCTGCACATATCTGTATTAAATGTGGTCCTAGAGCTGAAAGAAGCAGACACCTACCCTCATCCCTAATTCCAAAGCAATTTCTAATTAAAACCAAATTGGAAGTGAAAATTTAGTTTTCTTTATGAATGTTAAAGTGGAGAAATAAACTACTGTTCTTAATGGTAGAATACATGCTAGCAGTAGATGGCTAAGAGAAAATGAATGCATGACATTTTAGATATTTCTTCTCTTTTTTGTATATTTTTAAAAAATTCAATACTTTATTTACATTTCAAATGTATTTCCCTTTCCAGGTCTCCCCTTTGTAAACCCCCTATTCCATCCTCCTTCCCCTTGCCTCTATGAGGGTGCTTCCCTACTCACCCACCCACTCCTGTCTTCCCTCCCTGGCATTCCCCTACACTGGGGCATCTAACACTCTCAAACCCAAGGGCCTCTCTTTCCCCTGATGGCCAACAAGGCCCTCCTCTGCCACATATGCGGCCAGCACCAAGGGTTCCTCCATATGTATTCTTGGGTTTTTGGTCCAGTCTCTTGGAGCACCGAGGGGCCTGACCAGTTGACACTGTCGCTCCCTTCTTCTCTTGTAATGCCATGTCTGGGCTTCTTTCTTCTGTATCTTAACTTTTGTAGGGGGATGGTGGTTGTGTGGCTTTGATCGTGAATCTGCATGTCCATATGCTAAGATTCTTGTCCCCAATTGTCTCCTGATTGATCAATAAAGATGTCAGTGGCCAATGACTGGGAGGGAAGAAAGAGACAGGACTTCCAGGTTCCTGCAGGCTAGGAGAGAGGAGAGGGCAAGAAGAGGAGAATCAAGATACTTCCGGGAGAGAGATGGAACTGACTCAGAGCTGCTGGGGAGATCTTCCAAAATGGAGATGCAAAGGAAAAGTGGACCGTGGAAGGGCAGCAAGATCAACGAACTACACAGAAGGTAACTGGGCAAATAAGCTGAGGACAGATTTAGAGGTGTCGAGGTGGGAGTAAAGGTAACCAGGAAACTAAACTGAGGGGAGATTTAGAGGTCTTGGGCTGGGAGGAAAGGTAACAGCACACTGGCCTTGGGAGACGTAGAAGAACCCAGCCACTGAGTCAGTAAGGCAGTTTAAAATGAACTAATGTGTGTGCCTTTCACCCGTGGACCTGACATAGCTCCTGGGTAGGTGTGTGCCTGCTACTCGCTGAGAGCTCAAAGCGGTGCAGCCAAAACTGTCCACTACAAACTTTATTTTATTAATATTTTTTCTCCTTTTTTTCTTACAGGTACTTTGCATATATATTTTGGCTTGGAGTTTAATGCTTCTATGGGATTAATGAGTATGTGAATGATTGGGTGTCTGCATCCATATCTGTTTCATGGTCTCTTTTTATTGTTTTTTTGTTTCATTCTATTCTGATATGTTTGCTTTTGTCTTTTCTGATTGTATTATATTTTATTATTATACTTTAGAAGCCTGTTTGTTTTCTAATGATAGACAGAAAGGGGTAGATCTGGATGGAAGGACAGATGTCGAAGGAAGGAAAGCATTATCAAGTTACATTATATGAGAAAAAAATCTATGTTCAATAGAAGCAAAAACCCGATTTACTATATTTTAAGGAAATCCAATATATTATGCTCTGTGAAACAAAGAAAGTAAAATTTTAACACAATATGTCAGTGGTTCTTTCAGGTAAGAGAGTATATACCTAAGATGAAATCACTGACTTGTAAGGCATCTTCTTTGTCTTTCATTATGCTGTCCAAATATGTATTCTAAATTACAGAATTTGCTTAGTATGTCCTGGGCAGTAAATGAGTTTTGTCATGTAGAAATCATATCTATCTCTCTATCTATGTATATACGCACACACATATATACATATATTTGAAAAATGTTTCTCTCAATTTTTCTTTGCATGGTGAATTTGCATCCTTTGACTAACATAATTCTTTGAAGAGATTGCCATCTCATTCATTTCCTATGCAGCATCACTTTGCTACTTTATTTTGTGATTACATTTTATTATTTAGAGTGAGCATGTGTGTGGTGGGATGTGGTCAGTGAACAACTTTCCAGAATTGCCTCTCTCTGTCTAGGCTCTGGGGATCATCAGATCAAGACAGCAAGTCACCTCGCCCCCCACTTTAGTTGGTTTTTTGTTTGTTTTTTAATCTTTTTTATCTTTTCCACTAAAGTCTAAATGTATTATTCAGTGGAGAATCACAGCAAAATTTCTGGGTTCTAAAATATATGTCCATACAAAAGTACCATGAATCATAAAAACCTGTATCAAAGTTAATATTAATATTCTTATAACATAATTTAAGGGAAATATCACTCTTACTATGTATACTTATGTGAATTTTAACAGTGTAGAATTGCAAATTTATTTAAATATTGTACATTCCATTAAACAACTATGCAAACCCCTGAATGACTAGAGCCCTGATGGTCTTAATTTTCCTTTATGATTCTACTCTACTTTGGAAGTAAAACGTGTGATTTTTTAGTAATTCTAAACATTTACATACTGGTATATATTTCTAGTGTATAACAATACTGAAATATCAATGATAAAATGCCTAGAACTTAAAAGCAATCATGTTCCACGGGTTGAGTAAAAGTTTCTATTAAATATGTGGCTTGGGGCTGGTTTTTCAGTTGTTTAGAATGTGGCTTTGAGATTCCAATTCTGAATGTGCTTGTGGGTTTCCTATTAGGGGAATGATCTTCAGTGAGCCACAGATCTCATGAGGCAGAAAATACCCTTCCAGGGGGTAAAACAACAGCAAGGAATTTCTGGGAGGTTGACTGGAGAGAGATACAGTGTGTTAATCCTACGGTGTGTTACACGACGTGAAAAAGGTTTCAGTAAGTGCTGTTGTCATTACTGAAAATTAGAAAACAAGGAAACTTTAACAAAGTGCATTCCACCTAAAACATTAACTCCTTAAATAATATTTAGTCTTCCTAGCTAAATTTGGGAAGAGCTGAGATAAGAGGTTGCACGGTACAACTCTCTGTGAGTTCTCAATTGTTACCAGCAACAGATTGGGAAAAACATGTTAAAAAAGTCAGATTTTAAGGCTGTATGTAAATTTGTGAAAAAGTAGTGGTGATAAAAAGCTTTCTTCTTCCTAAGCTAACATGCAGGAAAACATTTTGAGGCTCAGATAGCAATACAGGCATAAGCCAAGCCGCTCTCTGTGACACATTGTCCTTGCTCTCCAAAGTAGGCCTCATCTCACTTCTAATGTGTGAAAGGGGAGATTATTCAACACCGTGGTAGACACAGTTTTGTTCTCAAGAACACTGCGATATCATTAATCTTCTGGCATGCCTGCACAGACGGGTTATGTGAATGCTAGTCTTTTGCAAGGCTATAAATAAAGTTTAGAGAGAAAAAGAGACAGAAAGAAAAGATGTTTTCCTGGAGCTTGTATTGCACAGTACGGTCCACATTAAGGGTGCAATAACTTACCAGCAATAACACTTTTAAAATCCTCTTTATGGGTTTTCAACATCTGTCTAGAAAAAAACCCTGGCTAAAAATAGAATCTGGTCTTAAAGCACATCTTTCTCAAATTGTGTCATCCTAAGCCTGTCCTCGCTGGATGGTCCCACATGACTATTTATTTGCTTTATAGAACAGTCATGTTTTATCATCTATTTAACATGCTAAGCAATACTCAAAGTTACTGCCATTAGTATTTGTATACCGGGACACGTGTCTATGTGTGTGCATGTGTGTATGAACTTACACGTGTGTGTATGTGGGGGAAATCACTCAGGATATGTGGGAAAGCTTCTAACCTGGACATCACAACGCATCTGTCATTTTAATATCAAGAATTTCAGTTTAATAGATGAACTGACCTAAGTTTCATAATTATCCATGTTAAAAAAATACTCTATTAAATAAAGCTTCCTGGCAAAATGTTGTTAGAACATGCTTATGTAATACTACTACTTAATTTTCTCATTTGATTGTAATATAAGACATTTTTAGTTGCAACAAGGCCTTTTGTCCTGATGGCACTCTCAGGGATCAGATTCTACTGACTTTATGAAAAGATCCAGCACCATGACATTAGTTAGTGTAATTGTTGTCTAGAGATATTCACTTGAAACAAATAGAACAAAAATTAAAGACAAATTAAATTGTAATTTCCAGCTACCATAGTCTCTAATTTTATACTGCCATAGAAGAACCTTGACAACTTCTTTTTCAGAATATTTTGGAATTTGGAAATTCCAAAGTGTTAATGGGTCCTGAGTGAAGGGCAGTGCGATGAAAGACTCTTGCTATTGTGATTTCAGGCACAGGTGCTGAGAAGCACAATTCTAGCAGTTTTCTCAGGTTGAAATCACTTTTATTTGGGACAATTTGCCAACAAATCATTTCACATGCTTTATAATTACCATAATTTTAGGGTCTTCACTAGAGGCCTTGTGATATCATTTATTCAGTGGTCTTTGAATGTGCCTCCAGTCTCACACAGTCCAAAAGTGGGACTCATTACATTTAATAACAGATTGGGCTAGGCCAGTTGATTGGAATGGTTCATCTACAATACATACATGTGGGGCTTACATGTAATTTGCCCAGAAATCTGAAATGTAAAATTGGCTTTCTCATTAAGGCAGAAAGTAGGTCTCTCACGAACTTTCTGAGAATAACTCATGACCTCCATGAGACACAAGACAGAAGTTAGATAATTTTAAAAAACTCATTGAAAGTATCAGTTTAGGAAATACAATGCAACATTAGTTTATTAAATAAAATACAAATCAAAGGAAAATAAAAAGTATACTTAACATTTATAATGCTTTGTACATGGTTATTTATCTCCTTTACTGCTTATATATTTTCATGAAATATATAATATTTCCCTGTGGATTGGTAAGGCAGTATACCGTTGAGACAGGGTAGGCACTTCTTTATCACCTGATGCTTATAAAATGTAGAGTGGCCTAAGGTGGAATTTGAATCTAGTTTGGCTTGATTCTAATTGTACTCAAACAGGACCAACAGGCTTGACCCCCAATCGGATGTTGCTTAGAGCAAAGCACTTGTTCAGTTCTTTTCTTATCGGTCAGTGCTTCCTCCTCCCTTCTGATGGCCCTGTCTCACTGTCAGACTCATCTTCATGGGCCTCATTGTGCTACATCCTTGTGCACACTTCATGAAAATGATACTAGATATCATTATTTATTATTTATTAATATTAATCAATAATATTATGTATTATTATTTATATAGTTGGTTCTTATAATTCTGTAAATCAATTATGCCACCAAAGTCCTTCAAGCAACAGGGCATTAAAGAATGTTGTTGAACATATATAAGAAATTGTGTCTTCTCAGAAAAGAACTTCAGCCTTGGGAAAACAATGGTTTCCCATTAAATATTTTAAACATATTGTTCTTTAAATGCTTAAATAACCATTAGAAGCACATTTGAAGGCATAAAATGTCCCAATGTAACATTTTCTAGGCTACTAAGCATTATTTTTTAACGGTAATAACTCAATTTCTTGGTTGATTCTATAATATCTATGCAACATGTCTAACCATAATGCCTGTCACATTGACCTAAAGAACATTCTTTGGAATTTCTGGTTAGGCTGAGGTGTTATTTTGTAGGATGAATGGGAATAGTACAGATATTCTATCAAACATGTAAAGCCATTAATTATCTATAATATATCCCTGTATGGATTTGACAGAAGGCAATTTAATCTAAGCACAGATTTAAAATATTACTTAGATTTGTGTAGAGACAGTATTGTGGCACTCAGGAGACTGTTACTAGTATCCCATTAAAACACCACTAACTTGCCAGTTGTTCATACTTAAGCAATTGGTTTGTTAACGCTGATGCTTAGAAAGAAAAGAGCAAATAAACTCAAATGAAATGTGAATAAAGAGTCACTGGTTTTAAATATTTCTGAAGGCTGCTTACATCTCTATTGCATGTATTTCATAAAAATTTCTTCTACACTAAAGAATGTTGCTGGGCCCTTTGCAGCTGTTGTAACATAGCCTTACCCTATTTGAGGCGATCTGTGGGAAGGGAAGGAGACAAATTGTGACACTGTCTCTTATCAAAGGACCACACAGTTGTTCGACACTTTGACTCCATGATGGTTTGTTATCTTGGGGTTTGACTGATGTGAGGCTAACTGTCTGGAGAAAAACAGCCCAGAAGCCCAGTAGCTCTGTGTTATTGACACTTACTTGATAGTGTGGGGGTCAATCAATCTTTCTCGATTGTCTGCAACTTCAGTTTTGTTTTCTGTTCAAGCATCATTTTCCCCACCTCATCAGGTTGACAGGGGTAAAAAAAAGTTAAGACTGAGAAAAAAGCAGGTCCCTGGTAAACACTGACACCAAAAGATTCAGCTGCCCTGAGTGTGTGTGCTAGAGACAGACACCACCCACAGACACTCTCTGTGGTGCATAGGAACATTTGTGTTTGTTTTCCATTTTAACCCAGTACATGGTGGTAGAAAAAAACTCTGATTTTTATAACCAAAACTCAGATGACATTTATCTTGAGGAAAGATGCAGTTCTTGAAGTAATTTATTTGAGAAGCCAAACAGTAGTATATATTACACATGCAGGATCATCCCTCTTTACGTTATTTAGTTTGTAGGATGTTTACATCGGGACAGTGTTTTGGGTGTCTAAATATAATGAATTCTTACCTGATTGTGAGAGATGAATGAGGTAATAAAAAGCCTGCTGCTTCCACTCTGTGTGAAGCTCCTAAGGTGGGAAGGACAGAGGGATGGGCCCTGGGCTTCAGGTGGGGAGATACAAGAATGTGAATTGTAACAATGAAGTCATTCTAAAATTTGCAAACATTTTTTTCTAAGATGTAGCTAGTATGAATGCCCTAACTTTAAACATGCAATGTGGGGAACTTGTACTAACATCAAGACATCAAACATTACCATAACCACCTCAATATTTCTTGTTGGTCAGTTTCAGTATGGCTCCCCACTAGCATGCACCCAAAAGTAGGAGTAACCTCACAGATTTATGTATTATCCAAGAGGCCATGCTAATCTCAATTCTGTTTCCACAGTAGCACGGCAATTCTTGAAGTGAGCACATATACTTTTCAAAAGTAAGGTAAGTCTGTGTACTAGTTTATAAAGTTTTTAAACTATTCTTTTATCAAGTTCTAAGGGTGTACTTGCTTTCTTTTTGAGAGGGACCTGGAACTGAGCATGCAGCGCAGACTGGCCTCGAACCCTTGGCATACTTCCCTTCTCTACATTCTCTGGGAGTAAATGTGTGACATTAATTTCCATTATGCACAAAGACCTTCTAAGAACATTGTAATTGTGAGCAATTACACAGCCTTCTTATTGCTGCTATCACCAGTGTGAATGCACTCTGGATAATTCTAGCTTCAGTTGGTATACTATTTCAACTATCCTTTGAATTTAGTTTTTAAACAATGAATAGATATACAAACCTGAATGTAGAATAAATGTGCATGTCCAAGTAGTTTAGACATGCTATGAATGTTATGTTGTGGTCATAACTTAAAGTCTGATGACAATTGATATATTAGTCACATAAAATTTATCGTTTCAAAGACATAGTCTACTATGATATTACCAAGTTATTAAAACATCAATATTAAAGCACATAGCATATATATTTTGCTGACATGTTAGGTTTCTTACCATTTGAAGGACTGTTCCACAACAAAAATTCTAGTCTCAAGTTCCTTCCCGAAGGAAGGAAGGAGAGTAGAGAGAATGAGTTTTGAATCCCAGCAAAGCATTCTTGCTTTGTCTCTACCTATATACCCCTCTGTATGCATAAGCCGCTTGTTCCCAAGAATTCCTAGAAACATCTATTTCCTCTTTGGCAACTGCAAGGAGAAAATGTCGCCCATATTACCTCTCCTAGAGTTGCTTAGAAAGGCGTGAAAGCTAATTGCAGCACTTTTGTCTATATGTTCCAAAAATGCTTATTTCTGAACCTCTAATCCTAAATAAAAGGTTTTCTAGTGATTTGAAAGAAATAAGAAGCTCGAGGTACTTCAGAATGGCAGATTATGGCCACTGCTATTATTAAAATGCAAGAGCTTTGAATAGAGCTTTATGTAGACACTGTTGGATAAACATCTGAAGTTCTGAATGTATTTGAAGCTATACTCTGAGTCATGTACAGACCTGTCAACCTTGGTTAGATCCTGGAATAGTTTGCTTTTCACTCAGATGCTCCCTTCTCTAAATCTCTTTGTGTTTCAGGTGATCTGAGTTTGGTGGCATGCACTGTTGCATGCCTTGCAGAGTGACAAAGCCTGATGTGGATGGTAACTACTAGGATTTCATGGAGCTTGCACTCTGTGCCAGTACTCGGCCACCCAGATCATCAGGATGGGTGTGGGCTGCATCTGTTTGGCTGTGCCTCACTTGAACCGAGGAATTATGTCTGAGCTTTATTGCTGCCACATGGCTGGCATTGTTATTTCACAACCTAGAGCCCTTTTCTTATTTCCCTCTTTGCCCTAAAACCTTCACTCCTGCATATTTCTGTTCTTCTTACTCCAACTCCCTAACAGCTGAACTACATAAATGCCAAACAGTGAAATGAATTCCTAAACAGAAGCTACTATAAAGCAGTACTGCTCCAACCAAGAAGCACACATATAGAGAGGCCCATGACTGATAGGGCTCAAAAGGCAGGTTTTACTAAATGGTTAGTGTGAAGTTCTTATTGTTGCCCTGGTTGATAGTGGTAGCAAACACACACACACACACACACACACACACACACACACACACACACACATACACACACACACTATTCACATTTCAGAAAAATTCAATGTAACTGGCAGCTAGGGAAAGAAAAGACATAAAATCCCTTAAAGACAAGGAAGAAAGGAGGAGCACCAAGTCCAAAGCAGTCACATACTTTGGGATATGTTAGCATCTTTTGATTAGGCTTAAAAGTATCAATAGTCAAAACTACAATTTGTTTTTTATTAGGAACAAGAGAAAACAAGAAAGTAAAGGAAGGAGCTGCTCAACTTATACATGTTCTTGCATAATTCTGTTCAGCATTAATTAATTCCTGACATCACATTTTTGTATATACACACTGCCATTACTAAAGGAATATCAATGATATGAAATGCACAAAGGAGATATAACAGATATCAATTAATTGTTGGTAATCTGTTTTTCAATATTTGCTAATAAGTTATTTAAATATTGCTTTTCCTCAGTTACAATGATGTATGAATTCTTATTTAGGAAAAGCTGTAATATTATTCCATGTTTCTTTACTAAAAACAAAATCATTGCTAGCTGTTTTTAAAAATTCACTCCACTGATAGTGGAGTGTCAGTACCCTGAGCATTACCAAAAGAATGTCCTAGAAGCCAGAATAATGACAAAGTAAGGATTAAGGGTAAAAATCACCTAAGCTAGATTAGGCACTGTGGCTAGAGAGAGAGAGATCTTGGTGGACACGTAATTCTGGAACTGTTGACAGCATTCATTTTGAAGCAGCAACACTGTTGACATTATTTACAGGAACCCAAGGCAAGGGGAGAAGTGTCTACTGTTGTATAAGCCAGTCAACCCTCTTCAGGAGCTCATTCTAAATGTTTGAACAACTGGTCGACCCTCTTCAGGAGCTGATTCTAAAAGTTTGATTGGCTATCACTAACCAGATGATTGATGCTCTGTTCCTACATAGTCATCTGTAAATTGTCATCTAAGGAATCTTTGTTTCAATGTAAGTGCCTAAAAGACTTGGAACAAAGAGCTTTGACATAATATCTAGCATAATACATAGGTTTAAATGTTTTTTAACCAAAAATGTCCTTACTTTTCATTAGGATAATCTTCAGCCTTAGTGACAGTTGTTCAGGGTTTGTCAAATGGTAAATCTAATCTACTTGCATTTGGAAGGTTATGTGAGCATAACCTAAGTACATTGCTACTATGGAATAATCAACAAGAGCTGGAGAGATAGCTCAAGTATAGTGATTGCTGTACAATCATAAACACCAGAGTTCCAGCCCCAGTAATCATATAAAACACATTGGGCCTGGTGCTGTGTACCTGTAATCTTAGTATGTGATAGGCGGAGACACACAGATCCCTAGCCTACTGGATGAGTTCCAGGCCAGGGAGAGACTATGTCTCAAAAACACAGAGTGAACCATGCCTGAGAAATAACACCCAGTGCTGTCCCACGGCTTACACACACACACACACACACACACACACACACACACACACACACACACACACACACACACATATACATAGTCTCCTACATACACAAACATACATACATGCAAGTGCATGTACACATAAGATAATGAATAAAAAATAATACTTAAGTGAAGAAACTCCTAGAAATACCCAGAAGATGCTCCAACATGTAATAAGGACACATGCTCCACTATGTTCATAGCAGCCATATTTATAATAGCCAGAAGCTGGAAACAACCCCAGATGTCCCTCAACAGAGGAATAGAAAATGTGGTACATTTACACAATGGAGTACTACTCAGCTATTAAAAACAATGACTTCATGAAATTTTGAGGCTAATGGATGAAACTTGAAAATATTATCCTGAGTGAGGTAACTCAGTCACAAAAGAACACACATGGTATGCACTCACTGATGAGTGTATATTAGCCTAAAAGCTCGGAATATCCAAGATGCAATTCACAGATCATATGAAGCTCAAGAAGAAGGAAGACCAAAGTGTGGTTGCTTCAAATCCTTCTTAGGAGGGGGAACAAAATACTTGCAGGAGGAAATATGGAGAGAAAGTGTGGATCAGGAACCGAAGGAAAGGCCATCAAGAGACTGCCCCATCTGGGGATCCATCCCATATATAGTCACCATACACAGACACTATTGCAGATGCAGGGAAGTGCTTGCTGACAGGAGCCTGATATAGCTGTCTCCTAAGAGGCTCTGCCAAAGTCTGACAAATACAGATGGATGCTTTCAGCCAACCATTGAACTGAGCACGGGGTCCCCATGGAGGAACTGGAGAAGGGACTGAAGGAGCTGAGGGGGTTTGCAGCTCTGTTGTGGGGTGGGAGCACAGTGTCAACCGGTCAGACCTCTGGAGCTCCAGGGGACTGGACCACCAAACAAAGAGCATACATGGAAGAACCCATGGCTCCGGCCTTGTACATGGCAGAGGATGGCCTTGTCAGACATCAATGGGAAGAGCAGCCCTTGGTCCTGTGGGGTCCAATGCCTCAGTGTAGGGGAATGCCGGGGCAGGAAGGCGGGAGTGGGTGGGTGGGTGAGCACCCTCACAGAGGCAGGGAGAGGGGCAATAGGATCGGGGGTTTCCGGATGGGAGACCTGGAAAGGGAATAACATTTGAAATGTAAATAAAGAAAATATCCAATAAAAGAAAAAAGAAGAAAACATTCTTTATACATTCTTTATATAACAGCAATAATGCAATTCTAGTGAATGTAGCAAAGCAATGAATCAAAAAGAACTAGATCTAATAGCTAATGAGAAAGCATAGTAAGCAGACAGTATCTCTGACTTAGTTAGGGTATTATTGCTTGAAAAGACACCATGACCAAGGCAACTCTTAAAAAGGACAACATTTAATTGGGGATGGCTTACAGTTTCAGAGGTTCTGTCCACTATCACCTTGTCAGGAAGCATAGCAGCATCCAGGCAGAGCTGAGGATTCTACATCTTGATCAGTAGGCAGCCAGGAGAAGAGGGTCTGTCTTCTGCGGGCAGCTAGGATGAGTGTCTCTTCTGCACCAAGTGGAGTTGAGCACTAGGAGCCCTCCAACCAGGTCACATCTACTCCAACAATGACACTCCTCTTAATAGTGTCACTCCCTGTGGGCCAAGCATTCAAACCTATGAGTCCCTGGGGGGCAAACCTGTTCAAACCACCATAATCTCCAACCTTTCTTGTAAAATAATAAAAAGATTCTTTAAAATAATTTGGTCAGTTACTTTGATTGAGAGACTCAATGTGAATATATATTTATTTACAGTTCTACTCCCTTTTTGTTTAATAACAGGGTTTTCTACCCCAACTTAAGACCCATCTCATATGAGAGAGACAACCCCTGACACAGTTAATGATACTCAGCTATGCTTGTAGACAGGAATCTTGCATAACTGTCTCCTAAGAGGCTTCATCCAGCAGCAGATGGCAATAAATGCAAAGACTGCAGGTGGATGCTAAACATCAGGTGGAGCTCAGCGAGTCTCCTCGAAGAGTGTGGGATAGGACTGACTCAGTCAGAGGAGTCAAGAACACTACAAGAAGATGAACCATCAGCCAAAGGCCATGCAGGTCTGGAGCTAGAACCTTTATACATTTGTATCAGATGGTCTTCATGTGAGTCCTCTAACAATTGGAGCGGGGCTGAGTCTGACTCTGCAGCCTGCCATTGGATCACCTTCCCTTCCCTGGACTGCTTGCTTGGGCCACCGTTGGAGAGGATGTGTTTAGTCCTGCTAGGACTAGATGTCCCAGGGTGGGGTGATACCCAAGGGAGTCTTCCCCTTCTCTGAGGAGAAGGGGATCAGATAATAGGGGGAGGGATTTATAAGGGCAGGACTGGGTCAAGAGGAGGAAGGGGCCTGTGATCAGAATATAAAGTGAATAAAAATTAATTATTAAAAAAAAAACATGGTTTCTCTGTATAGCCCTGGCTGTAATGGAAATCATACTGCAGTCTATGTTGACTTTAAACTTAGAGATCCACCTGCTTCTGCTTACTGAGCGCAGGAATTAAAGGTGTGCACCACCACAGCCTGGCATCTATAATTCTAAATATGGAAAATATTGTTATATTTTTATTGCTTTTGAATGCTCATGCTGTATGCATAAATCAAAATCTCCCATTTCATAGTTGATAAAATGGCCTCAAAGACAATATTGATTTCTATAGTGTGGTGAACTGGTTAGTTGTAGTTAGATTCCTGTTTTTCCCCTGTGGTCACAGTTAGATGTGGCCACAAGACTACATTATATATATTATAATCAAAGAATGTTGGACACACACACACAAATATACATATATATATACATATGTACATACACATATATATACATATATACACACACATATATATACATATACATACACACACACACACACACACATATATATATATACATATATATATATATGATTAGCCATAATTCTGGCTAATCATATGGCTAATTGGATATGATTAACCATAATCCTGTTTACCAGGCCAGTAAGGTTGAAGTGTGTTTATTCTATTAATATTGTTACCTTAATGATTGCATGTCTATACAGAACAAGCTTTCTTCCTTCTTTCCCAGTCAAGGAAATGAAATCAGAGATTTGTCACCTCTCAGCAGTGGAAGAAGGAATACATCCTCCGCCAGCTTTGTCGTAGACATAGTCTTCCGTGAGAGATTCCATCCCTTGTCTCTGGTCCTGGCGCATCTTTTGTGTTTTTTCCTTTCTTTTAGGTCTCTATTTTGGATTTGCATCATCTAAGCACTTGGTGAAGCAAGGCATTTTTAACTGACTTTTGAGCTCTTAAGATGTCTTAATTCTTGACAGGGGAAAATAAAAAGAATATTTTTTGTTCAGAAAACCCCTGATGGCTCCCATCTGAACCTATAGTAAGAATTAGAAGTTCGGAGGTCCTGGTGACCTCCACACAGCCTTCTCTTGGCTGATGAATTGTGCCTGTTTCTTATTTTTGGCAGTAATTACAACCTGAGATCATAGACATCCAAGGTTTCTGGTGTCTCTGGATAAATGTATTGTCTGGCAACACTGTCTCCCTGTCCCCCATGAGAGCTGTTGGGGAAACAGAGCAGACACTCTCCAATTTTCCCTCTTTCTCATCTGTATTGTTCAGGAACTATTGGAAATAAAGATACATACTACCAACATGCATGAGAGAGAGAGAGAGAGAGAGAGAGAGAGAGAGAGAGAGAGAGAGAGATTGCCAAAAGCAGTTATAAAAGCCAACAAATCCTCAGACAACAGAACAATCAAAAGTGACACTTGGAACAAATGAAAGCCATAGTTTTACTATTTAAAACACAAAACACAATTTAAGACTGTATTTAGGAAGAATGCAATCTATTTACCACTGCTGCTTAGACAAATACTGATTCCTACTATATAAATATTATGCTAAATTCATTATAAATATTATTTCATTTTATCTGTGAACAACTTTTTGAAGGTGTTACCATTTGGTCATGTTGAATCCAGATCCAGGGAGACTAACTTCAGAGTCAAAGATCTTAACTGGACATTATTGTAAACTATTGTCATATATTTAGGTATGATTTATTAATAAGTCCTAAAGTCAAATTTCAGTAAAATTTAATAAGATACAGAAACTGAGAGACTGGAATGATTTTGATTAGTTATGTTGCTTAACACATGGGAAATATACAGTTTCAAGTTACATAGATAATGACATCATCAGCTGAGAAGTTGAGACAGGGAAGAAGAGGAAGCTTCCAATCCAGCAAAGACCTTGTTTCCATCTCAGATAATTGTGAATCAGTGGCCCACCCATGATCACTTCTGTCAGTGCAATGAAGCAAAATAATGGGGTGTAATACCTTACTATGAGATATTAGAGTGTTGTGTGTCACAATGTTGAGATATCATATATATTACAGTACTGTGGCACACTGTAGAGATACTGTGCATATCTGAAGGAGGGAGGAAAAGGATAAAATTAAGAAAAGAATATAAGCTAATAGAAAAATGATGATAGTGGTGCAGTGTTCTTTTTCAAAATAATTCCCACGTCTATTTCTGAACAAATGAATATTGGCTTAATTTTTCATCACATGTCCTGTTACTGACAACCTGAACATTAAGGAATCTAAATGCTAGCATCTTGGTATTTGACAGTATCTGGCTAGGTAGGGCTGATACTTTGCTCTTTTACAATGTTTTTCTTTACTCATCCTGCTCCCAAATTGATAGCTGACCGATGCAGGCATAATGAGAAGGAATGTTATTATGGTGCCTGGCAGGAAAGAAGTAAAAAATGCAGAGTTTGAGGAATCTTTTAAAATGGCACTTTCAATCTCCCTACCATACTCCAGGAATGGTGACTCTCTTCTGTCCTAGTGGAGGAGTCGTAGATCTAGGTAATGACTGTTTTGAAAAGCGTTTGAAAAATCTCTTCTCTCTTTTTGCATCCGTCTCTCATATAATGCACTTATGAGACTGCAGAATGAGGTGAAATAGTCACTTATTTCTTGAAAAATATTATCTAGGACACTTGGGTATGTTATGGTGGGGCCTTCACAGTGGGATTGTGATTGAGGAGCTGTTGCTTTTTGCTGTAGGTGGAATTGCATAGTCAATGCTCATTAAGGTAAGATAACTAGTTTTACTACTTATGCTAGCCTGAACACTACATTAGTAATTTGCTAAATATTTTGGGAAACTAATTGGAGTATCCTATTCAAGATAGCTTTGTACTCTGTAGTACTGAGAAACGCAGTGGCAAAATTTCTCTCTTTGTGTCATATATATGTATGCGAATAATGTCCTCTCTTTATTTGATCTTTTGAGACATTTTAAATAAATTTAATTTTCTTTTTTCTATTTGTTCACTTTACATCCTACTCACTGCTCCTCCCTGGTCATACCCTCCCACAATCCTTCCCCATACCCCCTCATCTTCTCCTCTTAGCTGGTGTGCCCCCTCTAGGTATGCTCTCACCCTGACACTTCAAGTGTCTGTGAAGCTAGGCACTTCTTCTCCCATTGAGGTCAGAAAATATAGCCCAGCCAGAAGTGCATATCCCATGTACAGGAAACAGTTTTTGTGATAGCCTTGTTCTAGTTGTTCAGGTCCCATATGAAGACCAAGCTTCACATCTGCTACATATGTGCAGGGAGGGCTATGCCAAACCTATGTATGTGCTTTGGTTGATGGTTTAGAATCTGAGACCACCAAGATCCATGTTAGTTGACTCTTTTGGTCTTCCTGTGGAGTTCCTATCCCCTTTGGAGCCTACAAATCCTTCCTCCTATTCTTTTAGAAGAGTCCCCAAGCCTCATCCATTGTTCAGGTGTGGGTATTTGCATCAGTATGAATCAGCTGGGTGGAGCCTCTCAGAGGACAACTTTCTCCTGTCATGCATGTCCTTTTGGAACTGGGTTACTTCACTCAGGATGATATTCTCACTTGCACAACATTTTTGGATATCTATTTGAGTTTTGTAAAAGGAGAAGGTAATGTGGTTTTCTAGAAACATGTCAAGATGAGAGTGAATGGGCATTTATAATTTGTTTATATGTAGCTTTCTGAAACAAATCTAAATGATGTCCTTTAATTACCTATGCATCATCTGTCATCTCTCTCTCTCTCTCTCTCTCTCTCTCTCTCTCTCTCTCTCTGTGAGATGGCCAATATAAGTTGTTCCATGGCCAAAAACTTAGTTAAGTGTAGAATAAACTAATTTATTTAAATGATACATGGCATAAAATATTTATTGATAAAGTCTAAGATTCTACCTTGAGAACCAATTTTAAGTAGCCACCTCTCATTGATTTGGGAATGGTATGAAAACCATGTGAAAATTATTGAAACACTCCTTTGATTTGTTGCTTAGACCATTGGTTGCAGACAGGCATGTCTACACACAAGTTTGGAGTTTATTTCTAATTTCTCTAGTAGTATATACACCACAAAATACTAATCAAAAGTACAATAGGGAACTCCCTCCTTTCAGGTTAGAAAACTTTATTCTCATTGGCATGTACCATGTTCTAGCTTCTCATTCTCCAATGAGATTTGATTTGACCCTTAAATAATGAATGTGTTGGCATAGTCATTATGTGATATAAGCCACCCTACAGTCTTTAATCCTCAGATATTTATCATTTTTAATAAGCCAACAACCTGGTGATCTTTCCAAATGATATTTTAAGTATTTATTCCAATTACAATTATGACTGACAGAACAATGTGTGTGCATTCCTCTAGTAGTTCATGGAATTTAAGGATTAAGAAATTGAATTTTAAAAATAAATAATCATTGTTGGAAAGAACCCTTTGTGTTATTTTGGCTAGTTTAACCATGTCCCTTGTAACTGGTTGATTCAATAAGATAGTTTACATTACCTCCAGCAAGAGGAAATGATTAATTAATACATGTTAGGGAAAATGAATGAAATAGTAAAGTAAGTATTCTTGGGAATGTTGTTTTTTTTTCTTATAATATTTATAATGTTTGTTCATGTTATAGTAGTTATCAGTAAACCATTTTTTTTTACTGAGTAGTATTCTTTTACAAAAACAATGAATTGCATGTGTTGACTCATTTGCTAGACATTTTAGGTTGTTTTAAGTTTGGTTTACATTTGTTTAAATATTTAGGACACACACAAAGACACACACACATACACACACACACACACACACACACACACACACACCCCACACACATACTTCTCTGAAAGAAATACCTACAAATAGCATGGGTATGCTAAGTTGTAGGTGTTTATTTTTTTATGAAACCATATATTATGGATGCAAATCCCTTGTCTGATTCACATTTTGCAAATATGTTCTCTCACCTTGATTTTCTGAATTGTTTCTTTTGAAGACCAAGAAATATTTAATTATGTGGCAAAGGAGATGAGTGACTTCTTGTATTCTTTCTGTGCTGTCTTTTTCTTATACTCAAGCTATGGAAATATTCTATACTCTCAAACATTTCATAATTTTATCTTTGCCAGTTAAAATTATAATCTGTCTCAAACAGTTTAATAAATTGTGTGGAGTAGAATACTAATTCCCCTCAGCTTCAGCAATATTTGTTAGAGAGGCTCTTCTCGGTCAAACCTGCTTGGATGTTTTGGTTGAGAAGTTAGTTATCTGCATGACTGTATCCACTCTGAATGCTCTTCACCTTCACCAACATGTTTGTACTTCTGTATGGCGGTACCACACTGCTTTCCTATTGTAGATGCATTTGAGCACCTTTCCATCTATTCTAAAATGATTGAAGTCTTCTCTTCTATTTTCTTTTGTTCCTTTCAAGTTGCTATGACTGTTTGTAGTAACTTTCACCTTCATAATATAGTAAAAAGCTTGCTAAAATAGAAAGAGTTTATGATCATATTAAGTTTATTTCAATTTGGGAGAGTTTCATATTTAAATATTTTAATACATGGATATGTTTTGGCTCTTTAACTCACATCAGGAAAATTTGTAGCTGTCAGTGAAATAGATATTTAAATATTTTTGTTATTGTAAATATTGTATGTGTGAGAGTGTGTATATATTGATGTTTGAGTGTGTGTGTGTGTGTGTGTGTGTGTGTGTGTGTGTGTGTACATTAATCTGTGGATGTGCACACCCATACATATATATGTTGAAATTAGAGCAGTGTATCTATGTCTTTTCCTATAACTTAATAATGTTATGATGGGATCTCTTACTGAACTGCTGAGAACGCTCTCATAATCTTTGCTTCTGCTGTTCAGTGCTGAGATTACAGGCACACACAGCACACTGCTTTTTCTCATACATGCTGGGGATGTAAGCTCATATCTTCATACTTGAAAGCAAATGCTTCTATCAGCTGAAGCTATATCCTCTTCTCTGTCAAGTGGTATTTTGAAAAGAATAGAGTCAGTCACTTACTATGAATATGGAGAAATAAAATTGATCTCTTTGCATCAACACTTTTATCATGAGATTTACTAAGTTGATCTGTTAGTTTATGTAGATTCCACTTCCACCAAGTCTTTAGGATTGGTTGTGCAAATATTCACATTATCTATGCACTCTTTTTCTTGTACTATACCAAAAACCTTTAGTATACTGCTGCACAGTTCTGAAAGTGACTAACCTTGCCCTTTTCTTGGTGAGCGAAGTAGCACTTAACGTCTCACTGTAAAAGTCAGATGTTAGTCCCTATCCTCATTGTGCTACATTTTACAAATTTGAAAAAAAATAGTTATTGTTTAAATTTAGGGATATTTTATTAGTTTTTGTCAGGATTTTCATACAGTGTAATTTGAACACATTCACCTTTCTTTCTTCAACTGCACTCATTACCAACATCTCCACAGTTGATTGATTGATTTATTTAATGTGTTTAGAAGTATGAGCATGTGGACATCAGCTTATAGATGTCTATGCTATTTCTGGGTTATTGTGACTATGTGAAGAATGAATGTAAATAGAAGGTAGGTATATACTCCTTTGACATAATTTTTGTTCCTTAGTCATCCTATAAAATGAGTCTAACTTATCAAACATTAAAGTACAATCAAACATGATTTGTTGGGGTTTGCAAGATATATTATTAGTATGTGAAGGCACTAGTCACTAAGATTGACAACCAGAGTTCTATCTGCAGTACGTAAATGACAGAAAGAGAGAGCCAGCTCCCAAAGTTGTCCTTTGACTTCCACATTAATGCAGTGGTCCATGCACCCACCCATACACATATACAAGAAACACACATATAAACACACACACACACACACACACACCCCAAACTCATACATACCACACAGTAAGTTAATTAATTAACTAAATACATTTAAAAAACATGATTTATTGGCATTAATAATTTATAAAGTATGGTTTGTTACAGGTTGATGAATTGATTGTCTGAAGAGGAGGGAAATGGCTTGAGGCAGAAATGGGAAAGTTTGGGTATAAATCTTACTTGTCTACCCTTTTAAATGCTATATTTATATATTTTATTTATAAATTTTAAATTAATTTATTATTTATTGCTGCTCTATTTGCTATATGAAGGAAATGGAAAAATAAACCTATTTACCCATCAACTGGTAAATGGATAGTACAAATCTGATCCATACACAAAATGGAGTATTATTTTATTCAAAAAAATTAAATTTGCATTAAAATAGGTGGACTTAGGATGTATAATATTAAGCAAGGTCACTAAACTCAGAAAGGAAACAAGTCTGCATCTTCTTCCTCATATTTGGCTATAATGTTCACAGGCGTAAATGCAGATTCAGTAGGACCCTGAGAAAGGAGACTGAAAGGGCAGTGTTGGGTGATGAGAAGACTAAATGCAGACAGAAAAACCTGCCAGTTATGAAGGATGATAGAGAGCTGATGGTTTGTCTAGTTTCACCTCCATCATGGCCCACCCCCAGAGGTGGATAAGTGGATAATTGATAGCTTAAAAGTGAAAAATGCTAAGCAAAGATCAATGGCCTGAAAACAACTGTTCTAATGGCACAGAAGTTCATTGAGATGCATAAACTTTAGGGCTGAGAAAGTTTATGTTTGGGAGGTTACCTTAATCTGGTTGCATGTTGTTTTTATTTATGAGTTCATTACAGTAAAGTCAATACAGAAACCCATAACTGGATAATGTGCAGAGAGTGAGAGATTTTGGAACACTCAGTCTGTCCAAAATGGTATGATTTCATCAAATGCCCTGCCTCAGGGCTCAGGTAATTTGCAGAAAAACAAGCAGAAAGATAATAAGAGCAACAGTGGATAGACGACATCACAGAAAAAGTGTCTTCTAGATACAGCAGTGCTGACACACATATGAACCCACAGAAATTGGGGCAGCATATGTAGAACCGACACTGGTCCAAGGTGGGTGGAACTCTAGATTCTATCACTGAGAGTAGATGTGGATTTTCACACCTAACCAGGAGTCTATTCCCAATGACATTCACTTGCAAAGTAAAAATGACTTTTCTCTAACAGAGGTTCAGTGAGTATGTTAACAAAATTGAGGATGGGCTCCATGCCCAGCAGTGGATGGTCAGCACAAAATGAACTCAGTGGTACCTCTGTAGATTTTTGTTTGTTTCATATTGCTCTGTTTGGGCAATTTTTTAAAAAAAAACTTACTGGTCTTTTGCTTGTATAATGAGATTTCTGATTTGGGGTTTTTGTTCTCTCTCTCTCTCTCTCTCTCTCTCTCTCTCTCTCTCTCTCTCTCTCTGTGTGTTTCTTGTGCATTTTTTCTGCTTTTTAAAATTCAATTTCTTTGCTTGCTCGTTTGGTTTCTAAAGAAAGAGAGAAGGGGCATGGAGTTAGATGTGGAGATGGGAAGAATGTGAGAGCAACTGGGGAAAGAGAAAACAGGATCAGAATATATTGCATAAAAATTTTCAATAAAATATAAAAAGAAATGATATATTTTAAATTTTATTAATTTCAAATATCTTATTCGCATATTTTTTATTCAAGTTTCATTTTATTGTTATCCAGATACTATAAGGTATAAAAGTAACTAAACTGTGGATAAAAAATTATAAACCATTATTTTCAAAGTTTTCACAGTTGTTTTGTGACTTGAGTTCTCAATTTCTACATGGGCTTGAATTTCAGTACTACAGTGTATAAAAAATGGTGCTGGCCAAGGACTCGGTGGTTTAAGTGATTGCTGTGAAAGTATGAAGAACAGAGTTTTGGATCCTCAGGATTCATGAATGCTAGGTAGGCAAGGGAGCCAGCCAGTAATTCCAGCCTCCAATGATGGAGACAGGGATCTCAGAGAGACCTGGCTGCAACGCAAGCCGTGATATTGAGCTCTGAGTTTGATTACAAGATCATACCTTGCTAAATAAAGTTGAGGTGGGAACAAAGATGATTTCCAACATAAATTTTGGGTCTCCATCTGCATGTGCACACAGACTCATGTACACACAGACATGTGTGGTCTCATACAAGTGCAAAAATATGTATACATAATTATACCACATGCATGCATGAAGAATAGTAGCAAATTAAGTAAAAATGAAAAAATCCAAATTATCATTAGTGGGTTCATAAAAAACTATGGTACAGTCATATAATTGGATATTATAGAGCAACATACATTTCTTTGAGCTATAGGTACATATAATAGCATAGATAAATCTTAAGACTATAAAATGGATTAATAGAAAAAATGCTCCAGAATGTAGACAGATGCTTTTCAGAATGGTCAAAACAAAGTAAACACACGCAACAGACAGTGCACACAGACATATTTGTGTAATAAAGCCGGGTGGTTAGGTACCCACTGAGGAAAGAGTAGGGGCTAGAGACAGAAGGAGTGTTTAAAGAGATAGGGATGGACGACCTGGGAAGTTTTCAGAAACCTCACAGGACTCAACTGTACAACAAAATCAATAATATTTGTAGCTCAAATACTCTTGTAGGCTTCCATAAGATATTCAATATTTGTATCTTTATTGAAATCATAATGACAAATAAATGCTATCTAGGATCTCAATAATAGTGTTGTCCAGATAAACACACTATAGATTTTTGTACATGTGTACATTTACACATGCATCTTTTCTCTCATAGAAAAATATTTGTGCAATTCTTATCAAAGTTTTTGCTTATGACTTAAAGCTAGAAGAGATAGCTTATGTCTTTGTTGAAGCAAACAGCTAAATGAATTATTTAGATAGTACTGAAAATAGTAAAAATGAGTAGTATCAGACATAAAATGCTGAGAACCATTAAATACTATTATGAAACACCCACTCTTAACCATAATTGAAACAAAGTTAGTTACATTTAACCCAATGTACTTTCAAGTCTGTATATTTTTATTTATGAGCCTTAAGTTTTTAGTTGAACCAGTTGCTAAAAATTTGCCAGAACATTTTTTTACATTACATTGCATTTCCAAATGGTCGTCCAGGTAATAAAGGGACAAGATGTCTCCCAACAGCCTTCTGCAGGGGCTGTGCTGTGGCAGGCTGTATAATCTGAAGTTGTGGGCTGCCTTGGTGCTGTTTGTTTTCTGGTGTTAATTCTGCTTCCTCAAAAGGGGCTGCCCCTCAGAGGAATGGATCACATACTCAGGTGATTTCATGTGAACCTTCTCCCCATTCTAACTGGTCAAAGGCTAGAGCCTGTGATTGGGCAGTGGAAGGGAAAGGTGGGGCTGGAGATTTTAGAGAGTGGAGAAAGAGAGGGAAGGAGGAAGAAGGAGGAAGAGGAGGTGGAAGGAAGATGGAACCGAACCACATGGCCCAGAGAAGCCATAAGTAGCAAGGGATCTCATAGCTGGAGATCAGAGTAGTAGTAAATCTGCTCAACCTAGGCATGCAGCTTACTAATACTGTAACTGAGTTGTGTGTGTTTGCCCGGGCTTATGAGGTTTGGAGATTTACTACAACAATCTAAGCCTTAGCTCATACAAAATCTGAGCTTCATTTTCCTGAATGGATCAAAGCATTAAAATCTTGACAGAGATAAAAAAAAAATAATTTGGTTCTAACTTTATCTTCTGTATTAGCAGCAATCAAAAAATATCTCTGTGAGCAATTTAGAGGCTTCTTTGGAAATTGTAAATGCGACTGAAATATCATGGTTTCTGAATGCATAGATAATCCATATATAAGAGACATAGAGAATGGTTTAGAAAGTTTTAATGGAGACAAATAGAAGAGTCTAATAAATATCATTTACTAAAGTTTTTACTCTAATATAGTAAATACTATGATAGACACTTTCTTATTATTTTTGAGTAATAAGCATTGAGTAAAAGGTTATTTGAATGCCTTTTATATGCAGCTCATATTTTTAATTTTGAGAGAACAGACTTTCAGGAAAGAATAATGCAGACACCATGACCCATGTGTGTTCGTGTCTAATGGTTTATGCACGGGGACAGAAGGTGTGCTTCACACACACACAACTTTACACTCTTTTTGGTAAGATTAATTTTAGTTACTCTGTGTATGAATGAAAGCAGGGAAACCTAGGTAACAAAAACCACTCTGTCCTAAGAAGCTTACACTTCAAAACTTAAGTAGTTTCTTTAATAAAATGACCATCAAATAACTCAAAATGATACTTTTTTATATTTTTTAATGTTACAATGTTCTTGGTTTCAATTCTTATGTCACAATAAATCTGATGAAGGAAACATTTATGGTGGAATTTCAGGTTCACATTGGCAGTGTCTATATAATTATTCTCCATGTGCCTTGTACTCATTTTGTATATGCCACACCTAACTATATGGTTACTTTTAGAGCTGCAGTCTTTTAAAGGAATTGTGCAGTCCTGTAGCTTTGCAGCCAAGTTAGTTTCTAATCTGTAATGTCCTTTTCCTTCTTGTATCAATGATTCCAGCACGGAAACCGAATTTCTCATTAAAGGTTTCCCTTCCTTTGGGCAGTAAAAATAAATCCTCTAATCAAGCAACAGGTAAGAGCCAGAGTTCAAAGATTTCATCAGTCCCAAGGCCAGCCTTGGGTACTTTGCTAAAAAGTTCTCTGGTTTAACATTCAATCTGTAAAGAGAACTGTCAGAGTCGACTACACCAATTGGCTTCCAAATAGAAGACATTAAATGAGCAAGCAAGGAAAGTGATAATTTTATAAGATAATAAGAAGCTTTATTATTTATTTCACTCTTACATCACTGTCTTTTACTCCTTGCATCTGCACCAGGTTGTGCTTAGCTCAGCATCACATTTATTTCAACTCATACAATTTTTACCCTTAGTGATCTTTTCGTAATTTTTACCCCAAGTTTATTATTCTTCCTCTACTTCTTTCCTCCTCTTTCCCATCTTGCTGTTGCTTTCTCTTCTTCCAAGAAGTACAAAAATAATACATGTGTGTATGGGGGGGGTGAGTAACATGATCTTAATTGATATATTCCTATAGGATCAAGGTTTTCTGACTATCTTTCTGAAAACTAATATTATTTTTGAGGCTATAAAAAGACAAACTTTTTCCTAGGAACTCAGGAGAACAATATCAAACTTGTCTGCAGTTTCTTCTAGGACAAAATTCAACTGGGATATACACTACATATGTCAAATCCAATATTTTGCTCCTGATAAGCATATAGGACTCCCAGGAGCCCGCACTGTAGAAAGAAAGAAAAACAAGCTTAAGTCTCATGATGCAAATGTGAGAAAAGAATTTGTCCATAATTTTGGATTAACATTTGAGGAAGAAAATTTCAGTTTCATCTTGGAACAGAAATTCTAGCCATTCTTCTGCCATAAGACAATGGCGTTGGTATGGATTACTTTTGATTTCATAATGCATACAATCAGTTACCTTGCTTGTTTTTATATGCCCAAATACTTTGCATTTTAACACATAGGAGTCTTATTCCAGAGGAGAGCTAATGCTGTTTTACATATTAAATGTGGCCAGAGGTCCTGGGTGTGTGATTTACTCGAATGTTCAACATTAACGCACACTTTGTTGTAATGGTCTTGACTATATAATTGTACAAGCGACATACCTCTGAAAAGCTAAAACCTAAAGGCTGCTTTTGTTGCTATGTTTCTTTAAAATGAAGATCAAATTGCCTTAGTAAATGGCCCGGTCCTTATTCATTCCAGAATGATTTAAGGAAACATTTGACCTTGCTGTCATGGTTTCTGATGTTAGGATTGTCAATGAGAGTATTTCTTTGTAAATCAGCAGTCCATAGTATCTGGATGAGTCGAGTGGCTTGTTTACAGCATAGTTAATGTTTTACGAATCCTGCCTCCTGATTTACTTCAAGTACTTTATAATTATATTCCTTGAAAACAGATGCTTTTAATATTCAGCTTGAGTGTTTTATAAGCTATACAAATATTTTGTTTGTGGTATTTTCTGATGCTCACAGCCAAAATATGCTAGTCAAGTTTTTGAAGATCATTTCATAATCTGAGAACCCGGAGCAATTCGCCTTCTAGAGGTTTTCTACCAGTGTAGGACCCTTCATAATATGCTCTATTGAAGAGGACCTGATCCAACAATTCAAAAATGTTTAATTGTATCATGGTAAAATCTTGTCAAGTAAAGAACCTCAATCAGAAAACATTAACGTGGCTCTTGTTCTGGCTCTCCTTTCCTTCTGTTGGGCTGATGAGTTTTCCTGAAGCCTTGTAAGAAGGAAGGACCAATTAAAACCACTCATTCTTGTACCACTAAAACCCTCACAATGTTTTGAAAAAATACCCCTAATTTGAAGCTGTTAATATAGCTGTAATTTTATTTCTTCAACATTGCCTCTTGTAGGGTACTGCCGATCTATGAAAACAAACCAGTAATAGCTCCATTTGAAAACCACCCAGGGCTGATTGTCCTCTTTTCTTTTTTCTAAATAACCTATTAAAAGACTCCTAGCAGCTACCACAATAGCTAAAGGACCAGCAGTGCCCATTATGCCTGTGTAGCAGTAGGGGCAGCACAGCTCCAGTCCCAGAAATATTCCAAACCAATCGTCTACCAATTTTCCAGATCTAAGGTACTCAATCCAGGCAATAGGTTGGCGGTTCTTTGAGACTGAAGTGTGTGGTGTTTATATCTATGAGTTTTCCAAGGTAAAACGTTTTAAAGGCAATTTTTACCTAATTCCAAAATGCTTATACTTTCAATATTTTACCCCCAGAATATTTTTAGCCCTGACACAGGACTCAGTCACTCACATCATTAATGTGTGCTTAAGGGCAACAAACAGCGTGCATAAAATGCTGGAAAACACAGCCCTATAGCTTGTATGCTTATGTGTGAGTAGCTGTTATATTACTTGCTTGAAAGCAATAAAGTTGGTAAATGTTGAAGTAATACTGGACAATGTTAATCCTTTCTTTTCTGGAGTACTGCCTCTTACTTTGGTGTAGATTGTAATGTTCTGGTTATTTTCTGTCCTATGTCCCTCTCCAGCTACTTAGTTAAAATATTAATATATTAAGCCTGAACTACTTGAAGTTGCATCTCAAGCATCCAAGATACTTTTTACATCCTGAGGTAGGGACAACAAGGCAGGAATTTCCAGCTGAGAGGTCTAGTTTGCAGTGACTGCTTGGAAAGGGGTTAGTTCAATGAATTTAAAAATCTTCTAAGTTACAGAAAAAGTCAGGAAGAATGTGGCTTTTTACTCATTTTAGAGATGAATCTATCCTGCAGGGATTCTTAAAGCCAAGATTTAAACTTCGATAAGCATTTTAATATTTTCTGGCCTAAGTTGCTATAATTTGGGAGTTGCCTTGAAATCTATTGGAAACAATGAATCTTTGTAACCGTTATTTCTTTCCTTTTTCTTCTTTCTTTTTTAGTTCCTTCTTGTTGCTTTCCCTTTTGCATATTATATCCTCCATCTGGAATTTCTGGTACATGATTGAGAAGAGAGGTCACAGGGTGGGAATGCATTCTTTAGATGAGTTCCTAGGCTAGGTAGTAGTTATTCTTATCTTCAGGTACGAAAAGACATCCCTGTGAATATATATGCATCTCTACCAAAGATGCTGCCCTGTGAAATAACTCCTACCCTGGAGAAAGGGGCCACCAGTACAGAGATATCCCTATAGACACATTCAAATGCTCCTTAGCTTCCTGACTGACAAGGCGGGATCAAATTGAGGTGTCCAACAGATTACCTTCAGTGTCTTTTCCTGACCTCCCCCACACCTCCTAAGGGAACACTTTGTGAATGAAATTATACTGGGAACTACTATCCCTCAAAGTGGAAATAACAAGAGAATTACCACAGTCATACACAGATATTATCTATAATTTTGGCAGGCTAAGTCAAGGTTTTCTCTCTTCAAAGCATAGAGGAGTGGATGTGTAATCTCATTCTGTCAAAAATGATGAAGATTTTCATACACCATTGTGCTTCAAAATAAATTACGTGCATAGTAGTGCTACGTTACACCAGCACTGAGAAGATTCTTAAAGAAGCACAGTGACTTTCTGTCTCTTGAAATAAGAAACACACTTAAGTTGGTTACTGTGATCATCCTAAATAATGCTCTCTTGCTTTGACAGACAGTAAAAACGTACATTTTTAATCAAGAAGTTTGCCTTTCCTTAGTAATGTATGGACAACCTGTACCTTGAGCTGATTTAAAAGCTGTGGAGGGCAGACACAGCTCCCTGCATGTGTGATATCAGGCCTAGCCTCAGACACCATTTCAGAGGGGTTCCACTCATGCCCACGAAGTCTCCTCTCTACTGGGGCTGAATTAGAGAAGTGTCACTGCTGTTTAAGCGTGGGTACTGTATACAGAGGGGTCCTCTGCTTGATTCTTGGCTTTTCTCTCTTGCACTGCAAATGGAAAATTGCCACCAGCGTTGACTCTCTCTCCTACCCCCATCAACATTTATTTTTAAGCTAGATACGTATAAAGCATTTCACTGAGACATGCCAAGTCACAGATCACTGTTCGTCAATACTGCCCAAAATGATTTGCCATAAAAAAAAAGACTAAAAAAATTGAAATTACCAATTTCTACAGTTAAGCACCATGAAAGACATGAAGAATTTACAGTATATTTTAAAGGGGAGCACCTCCACCAGCCTAATAAAATTTGGTAGCTTGGGGGGGGGGGTCACTTCCTCATAGGTGTAATTTCCTCCATTTTAATAAAGGTATTTTAACACCTGAATTGTATGCCAGATAACATTGTCATTTTTTCCACTGACTGGCTCAAGTAAATGCTGGTGGGGGCCAGCCTCTCTTCAAATACCGCTGCTTAATGCCAAACACAACTAACACGCATGTGGAAGAAGCCAAGGAAGGCAGTAACCTCTGTAATTATAGCCGAAGGCTCGAAGTCCACAAAGCCAGCAGAACTTTTCGCTCCTGGGCTCCTGGTGTGAATGGGGGTCAGGAAGCTGCTGGACCACGGGATCTCTCAATTGGCAGCCATGCTTGTCCACCTCACCAACACACAGCCTTTTTTTTTGAGCCTGCAAAATTCTTGTCCAACCCCAATTCAAATCTATTTATATTTGCCTTTCCTTTTCCAGAGCTCAGATGTTAGGCCATACAGTATGTTGACCAGCACTAAATGTTACTGTGAGAGACCAGCATTTGCCAGCTTGGTGGCTGACAGCAGAGAGACCAAAGTATCTGGAGGGACCTTAATCTTCTAAGCAAAATTCTGGCTTCAAAGAGGTGGTGGTGGCAAGGTTCAACTTAAAAGCACCAAGTCTACTGAAATTGAAGAATTTAAGAGGTTAAGATTTGATGCTGGCTGCAGTCCTTCAGCAGACATGATGAATGCTCAGCCATGGACTCAGACAGCAGTGGGGATGAGAGCCATCGGGGACTGTGCTCTTAGTGCAGAGGTTCAAGGCCCACCTGCAGAGGGGCTGATTCAGCTGGACTGGGTCAAGCCCAAATCTGCTTTTGGTGATCCCATGAGTGATTGCAATGTAGGTGGTCCGAGACCCCACTTTGAGATGCGATTCCAGGTCCCCACTTCCCTCCCCTGAAACACTGGGCCATGTTTCAGGGTATAGGAAGTTGGAAACTGATTTAAACACGTTAGCAAAGTGCTGCTTTATTTCAGGTTTATTTAAAGCGTCAGAACACTGAACTTTGTTGTTGAGGCTTTATTTAAAATTCTGAGGTAGAGTAACCTTTTTCCGAGTTCAATTTTAACAAGGAGCTCTATTTGAAGACCGTGGGCCTCGGTTTGTGAGGTCTGAGCATAAAAAGAAAATAAAACCTGGCGAGTTGGACCTTCTTATGTAAAACCAGACCTCATTCTTTTTAAGAGGTGTGACCTTAGATCATTAAAATTTTTCTGAAGAGAAGTGTTGGACAGATATCTTTCCTGATAAAATGCACTGTGGAACTTGTAAGCAGGATCTGTGGTTCTCTGTCCCTCATGCTGTCTTGGGGGAGTACTTGAACAAAACAGACTGTTTTAATGTTAAGTAGGCTGAATTCTCTGTAAAAGAGAGGGAGCAATTCCTAGAGGATTTTCATGCAGTCTTTTCCTCAGGATTCAGCTCTTAATCTAGAAAAAAAAAAGCTTTTTATTTTTATTTTTATTTTTATTTTTTTAACTTGGAGGCAACTCTGGGGTTCATTGTCCCAAGACAGTTAACATGGTTTGTTTAAATAAACATTTTAAAACACAAGTATTATCATATAATCATGCGGAATAGATTGACCTGTCTTTTCTAGTTTTTATTTGGAGTAGCGGGTTTGGAGTCTCTGAATAGCAAGGTGATCAAGGAAACGTTGGATCATTGGCTGGGTAAAAGGGAAGGTGGCCAAGGGTGTGATCAGGACAAATGATACCAAGACATAGAAAGCCAAGTGTTTGTTTTAAGAGTGAAACTTAACAATTGTTTTTCAGCATCTGTGATTCTGAAACTCTAGAGAGGATTTAGTCAATTGCTTCTTCAGGGAAAATGAGCAGCAATCTTACTGAAGGCATAAATGATCTTTTTTGACATATGTAAAATATCAGATATCTCTGAGGTAATAGAACATCACTGGAGGAAGTTCTTACGTATAAACTCTGTTGAAGCACCTATGCTAGTCCATAGCTGTTGCTACAGTATAACGCTCTTCTCTTACCCTTTACACACTCATTTGACTTCCATATCATGGGATGTGCTCATCTACGGGTACATACATGACTTTGATGAAATTTGGTCAGAAATCAATTCTGCACCACATTAATGAGAGCTGTTAGAACAGGATCTCAGCCTTCATTACATGGCTGTTTAATACAGTTTCTCACAATGTGGCGACCGCAACTATAAAAGTATTTTGTTCCTACTTCATAACTGAATTTGATACTGTTAAGAAGTGTGATGTAAATATCTCAGAAACAGGATGTGTACATGAGACATCCAAAGAGGTCGTGACCCACAGTTTTGGAACCACTGTGTTAGAGGAGGCACTAGCACAGTTATTTACAAGCAATATCAATAATGGAATTTCTGAATATGCCATTGACTAGAGACCACTGAATACTGTATTGGCAATATCATTTATACATCTGTGCTCTTTTGCTTCCTTATTTGTGTATAACTTAGGAGAACAATATTGCTTTATATTTTATGGGACATAAGTTGATGATTCAATCTATACCCTAGGGTGGGGAAATGAAAATAAATAACACCACTCCACGTTGCTCAGTAGCTTTAAATAAATACTATTAGGTGATATCTATGAAGATGAAAAAGTTTCTTATACTAGTTTGCAATCCCAAATGAAACAAGTTCTTTTCATCTAGTGTAAATTCATGCCAGTGTCAGTTATTCACCAGCTTATGAGTATCAGACAGATTTTCATTTTGCTTAAGAATCCTATGAAGTCAATAGTTTCTATGATTGCTACAATGCAGCTTGTGACACCTGTATTACATGGAAGCAGTGGACTCACAGCAATGAGCCCAGCTTGCCCTAACAGAGTTCTCCTGTGGTCATCACAGACACATAAAATATTTAAAGACCCCCTCTTTCCCGCTTCATTTAGTATGCATTATAAGATAGTTGGATACACTACTAAAAGCATATCTCTGAGCCTTCATAAAGAGTTCTGGAAAGAAAGCAAAAGACATTTAAAGCATCAAAGAGGCTGATGAATAGGGATGGCAGGGTATTCAAATACATTTAGAGACAGTATTGTCAAGCTTGTTTTCTGAGCCATGATACTAAAGATAGTAGGAGCCAGCAAAGAAAAGAACTCTGTAGAAATGCAAATATCTTCAATGTTGAATCTATTAATCCACTGCACACTTTCTTCTGAATCATACTTACTCAGATGTACAGGCAACAAAAAGTATTTAGAATATTTGCATAATTTCAAACACCCAGTTCATAAATTATTTATTGGTCATGGTCAAATGAATGTTAGCTATTTCATAATTATCTTTTGTGTAAAAGGTTGCATGGCTTACAAAAAAATGTTTCAATGGCAATTGCATATCTGTAGCCTTCTTAAACAGTACAGAAATAAATGATAATTATGTAGCACTCATGTACATTTTATCATGTTCAAAAATTCTGAGAAAAATTACACTTAATTTGTAGGTTTACTTTAACTGAACAGCAGATATGTACAGTAAGAAAAAGAATACATGAACTACCTTTAAGATTGAAACAAAACGCTAACAAATAACAAGACAGCACATGATATAAATCAAACAACCAGGACCTGACTTGTCCTAGGAGTTTGAGTTATAAAATTACAAAGCCCTAGAACAAGAAATGGTTTGGACAACCACTGGTTCAGCATCTCAATTTCATGACTCAGAGAATCATGACGTGGAATTTCAATGGCTTTTCCAAGCCTGATAGAGCATGTCTATGGTTGCCGAGCCCCCGACTCAATGCATCTTTCCTGTACAGCAGTGGATGGACCGTTTGAACAGCAACACTCCTTTTAATTATAACAACAAAGTCTTAGAGACATTTTGAAGGCAGTATGCCTACAGTTCAATCTACAGGAATAATTCTTACAAAGAAAACATATAAAGAATAGGTGATATATAAATATTCTCTAGAGCATTCTTTAGTCTAAATAACAATGTGAATATGGGTCCTAACTTTAAAAGTTTGATTCACAGAAACAAAACAAAAAATGAAACCAAATTAAGCCAAAACAAAACAAGAAAAAACAAAAACCTAAATGAATCCCTTTGAAATTATGATTTAATTAATTAATTAATCTTATATTGATACATACTGAACGCAAGGTCTACATCATAAATATGTATATGATTGGGATATTAATTGGGAGTATGTGACCACTTTGCATCTACTTTTTATTGTAGAATACAAGTTTTTGGACCCTTATAAAGATAATGTGAAGTTGTGTTATTTTGTGTTTGGAGGACAAATAACACACTCTTACAAAGTGAACCTCAAGCATAAGTTCTATGCCATGGTAGCTGTGTGTATTAATGATCTGTGGCTTCTATGAGCCTAGACCGAGTGGCTTAAAGAATATTGCATAGTTCTGGAGCTAAGTCTGTGATCAGGGATGGAGAGATGACTCAGTGGCTAAAAGTGCCTGTTATTCTTAGAGAGGACCAGTTTGGTTCCAGAATCCATATTTGGTGGTTCACAACCATCTGTATCTCTAGTTCCAGAGAATCTTAGACCCTCATGCCATGACAAACTCCTGCCTAATTAGTTCATGTGCATCAATGTACACACACACACACACACACACACACACACACACACACACATACTCACACACACACACACACATACACACAAATCCATCCATCCATCCATCCATCCATCCATCCATCCATCCATCCATCCATTCATCCTTCCATTTTTAAAACAGATACATGTGAGATCAAGGTGAGGCTTCAGTTTCTAGTTAAGCTTTCCTCCCTGGCTTGCAGCCAGAATCCTCCTTTGCTCCTTTACTTGCTGTTAGCAGGCAGAGAAAGGAGTCCCTCGAATCTCCTTTCCATCATATAAGGACACAGGCAGTCTCATGAGACCTCCATTGTTATTCCCGCAATCATCTCATCATCTCTATGCTATCCCTATAGATTTTAAATATGCAAATTTATATTAAAAAATTATACATCTATATATCTATCTCTCTATATATATCTTGTATGTTCTAAATATATAAAATAAGTTTTAACTTATAATCTTTGGCATAACTTATGCTATAAGGAAACAAAAATCATAATTTGAGTGAAGTTTGTATTATTACCTCAGAAACAAGAAACACACACATTTTAACAACATAAAAAGAACATTTTAATGTGAACTTATCTCTGCAATGAGTACTGGTCAGCTTGGGTAGATGTATTTTACCCACAGCATTCAGGTGCAGGATGGGACCAGAGTGAGGTGAGTTAACATTGGGACAAAGTTCAAAAGAAAATCTTCTCAACATTGTAGCAGTACCATGCCAGGACTTGCATCCTCCTGATAGTGAGAGAGCTTCCTTAAACTTCATGTCCTAAACATATTTCCTGTGGATGGCTAGTTCAGGAAAGTAGGCACGAATCTCTGGCTAAAGAGATAATGGATTCCTTATGATCTTCTACTTACTATAACAAACAAACACCCCCTGAAGACGTTAAATGGAAGTGTGGAAATACAGTATGCTTTTCATCCTTTAAACTAGAAATGTGGTCCATAGCCTTATATGTTCTTCAGGCTTGGGTGCTATTGTGCCAGGTGCTTGGAAGGTGTTTTCTGGCTGTGGAAATAGGTAAACATAAAATGTTCTTTAAAGGCTGTGCTTTCTTTTGGATGTAGTTTTTCTGTTGGATTCTGGGTCCCTGAGATATGAAGGAGCCTCTGCCCCAAGCTCCTATCTGTAAAGAACAGCTAGCACTGATGTGCTTACCTTGTTGAGATGGACGACAGTTTTTTAAAACCATGAACAAATACAGGCTGCTCTGCCCTTATTCCTCTAAGCTATTTTGTCTCAGCCACAGCAAAGTAACTAACCCAGTGCTCACACATCTGAGGCCAGAATAAATACCATCTTAGTTAGGGTTTCTGTAGCTGTAAAGAGACACCATGGCCACAGCAACACTTATGAAAGAAAACATTTATCTGGGGCTGGCTTCCAGTTTACCAGTATAGTCCATCCTCATGATGACAAAAACCATGGAGGCATGAAGGTAGACATGGTGCTGGAGAAGCGGCTGAGAGGTCTGCATCTGCATAGGTGGAGAATGGAAAGAACAAGCAACTGAGCCTGGTTTGAGCTTCTGAGACCTCAAAGCCTACCCACAGTGACATGCTTCCTACAAAATGGCCACACTTATCCCCAAAAGGCCACAAGTCCTAATCCTTCCAAATAATGTCACTTCCTATGAATCTATGGGACATTTTTATTCAAATTACCACAAATCACAAATACTGTCATTTCCACTCACTCTAAATTGGTCAACCTAAGATGAAGTTAGGCATGGGAATATAAAGATACCAGATACAGCACCAAACTGAAGATTGCTGAAGTAAACAAGCATAAGTCCTCCATGGACTGGAGGCTTTAATCATCTAACTGTGTGTTCAAAGTCATTCTGAAACACAGAGACCTAAAAAACATTTAAATTTGGTAATTCCTATGATGTCTGGGCTCTTTGGTTACTTCTTTCATTCTATATGGTATTATAGTTCCAGTTATTTTTGTGACAGCATTCAATTGGGAATTCCCTAGGTGTTGAGGCCTTAAGATGGTCTCTAGTCTTACAGGTATCCCAACACTACGTTGTAATAATTGAACAGTTACTTCAGAATTACTTTGGAAGAAAGACTTACAGGAAGACATACAGAATTATTATTATTATTATTATTATTTTTGGTAATGTCTCATTGATCAGCCAAGTCACATGGCTATTATCAGAGACCAAATATTAGTGAACTACACAGAAGCATAAATTTGAAAAATGCCAATGGAATGTAAGCTCCTTTTCTTTAACAATCCATAGCTCCTCTACTTGTAAAGCACATTACCTACCCAGATTTCCAAGGCATATTTACATTTTGGTATCAAATATAAATTTATCATAAGGACAAAAGGGCAAAGAGGACATAATGTAGTTCCCTTTAGACCTTTTATGAGCCATTATTGTTCTAATTAGGTTCTCATTGTTTAATTACTTCCCAAGCGGTCCCACCTCTTTTTTTTTTTTTTTTTTTTTTTTGTATAGAACAGAGTTTATTTAGGGCAAGGGGAGGAGAGTTAAGAGGGTAGTAGAGGCAGAGAAAGGCAGAGAGAAGGAGAGACTAGAAAAGTAGAGAGGTGGAGGCCGGCCAGCCATGACCACGTGGAGAGAGGGGGGAAGGGGAGGGGATGGGGAGAGGTCAGAGAAGTAAGAGAGAGGCAAGAGAAAGAGATAAGAGAGAGAGGAGGGGGCAAGCAGCCCCTAGTGGTCCCACCTCTTAAAAAACATCATAATGGAAATTCAGTTACACCACGGATTTAGAGCAAACACAGACACCAGAACCATAAAACATATGCAAAACTCGTTTAACTTAAATATAAGTACAAACAAGTTTTCTTGGATATGGAATCGTTTATTTATCTTATTTGTTCTTTTGCTCTGGTCTCTTGGATTCTCAGGGTTTGTAAACTGAAGGTTGTGCATTCGTGCACAGGGGACAGAGAAATAACAGCAGAAGTTCTCATTTATAAAAGGTTGAAACACATGGAGCAGTTAGAGTAATTGTATAACTGTGTGGGGACAGCGGTTTAGCTCTTCATGTTCTGGCTTCAGGGACTTTTTCTGTACTAGAATCCAGTCCTATGCCTCAGGAGTGCTTTTCCTCTTTACTTCACATGGTTTCAGGCTCTTGATATTCAACCCCAGACACTCAGCTTTTGACTTTACTCTCTGATCCATTCTCCATTTCCCATAAGAAATGGTATAGATCCGGAGCAGAATAAATGGAACACCCTGTTTCCTGTCTTCAGAAGATACAGCAGCATGTTTAAGTTTGAACTGCTTCTGTCTCTGGCTGATTCAACTCATTTAAACAATGGACAGGTTTTCTATATATCAAATTATAATTTGCTCAGAAAAGTAAAAGCCAAGCTTGCTAATGCCCGTGTGTCTGTTCCTGCAGCTGCTTGTCATACACTCTAGCTTAAAAGTCTTCTGAAGTTTATCAAGCAAAATATGGTAATATTCTTTAATTTGATATTGGTCTCAATGGCATATTTTATGGTGGCACCATGGACTTTATCTGTTCCTCAGACAATCTAAAGATGTGTGTTTTATTTCCACACCCATAATGTCCTGGGTTAAAGGAGGCACTCTCAATTCTACATAGAAATCAGCACATTCTATCTTTAGTTCATGTCTTTGGCAATACCTTATCCTAAGAGGCCATGACGAATCAATCGATGTGTTCAATATTCTGCGTGGAAATATCCACAAGTTTCTTAAACATGTTCTCTAGCTTCAAAGTTATTGAGTAACATTCTCACTTGCTTTTCGATTATTTAAGTGTCAGTGTTTTTATAGCTTTCAACTCTCGGATCCTTTTAATTACTTTCTAAATCAGTAATCAACAATGTTGACATCTTTCTGACCTCTACTCCATGTTCTCAAGGTCAATTTCCTGTACCTTACATTTTTTGCTACCTTATTTCTGGCATCAGCTTGTGCATCAGTTCTACATATGCAAAACAAAATATCAACTTAGTAATTAACAAACAGCTGAGATGGTGAGGAGACAAAGTAAAGATGTTTTCTTTTCCTCTATCGGTTTTCTATTAGACATATTAGCCTAAGTTTCTATGGGATGCCTGCTATATGGGTGCCATTCGTAAGTGCGCACTGGAAGAGGAGGTAAGATCTAAAAGTGTTTTAATGCAGAAATGTTTTTCATGTTTTTATTCATATCATGGTTTTAAACTCTCATCAGCCAAATAGTCACAGAACCACTACATAAGGACGTTGGACGCACGACGGCTCAGTGTGCTAGGCATTTTCAGTGTGATGGTATGTTTTAGATATGTTAAAGGAAATGAGGAATTCTATCCAGTAAGTAATCTCAAAGAGCTGCAAGCTACAGATCATCTTTTCAAAATATCTTAAGTTCCACATTTCTTTTGAACTAAGCTTTTTCTCACTGTAGATAGCTACACACACACACACACACACACACACACACATACACACACACACACACACACATCTTTTCCTTCCCTGTAAAATATCAGTCTTGTAAAAATTTCATCAAGTAAGTGAAAGGTAAAAATGTCATCTCACTTCTCGACGTTCCTGTCAATATTTCACACCTGTGTGGGAGACAGATAGATGTCTAAGCAGTAGTTGGGTAACATGTAAACTGCAACCTCCAATTAGCTCACCTTCTGAATTGTCAACAAGACTCCACTGCAATCCAGTTAGCCAATATTGGCAGGAAGCCTAATAGCAAAATGCATGTTTAAAATACCAAGTAGTTTGAGAAAAACTATATTATTTTGCAAAAAAATGTTATCATCCACCTGTGCAGAGGAAATATGCATTTCCATGTTGTTTTATTTTAAATTTGAGACTGAGCCTTTTCTTAGTAAAGATGATCCATTTGTTCTGTACCTATGACTTCATCAAGTCCATAAGCCTAAAGATACTCACTAAACTATATTTAAACCATATATTCATTACATTATTTTTTTCGCAAGAGTGTATATTTATGTACTGATACATATTTATCTACTGATGATTCTAGCATTGTAGGAACAAAACAAAGGTAATTCTAAGCACATATTTAGTGTCTTTCAGTACAAAAAGTTCAGTAATCACAGTTAATTCATATGAAAACTGAACCCGTTCCTGAAGTATGATAATATTCAAGCCATTAGGAAAAATAATTAATCAAACACATTCTAAAAATATTTGAGTACTATATGCATCTAGGGTCTGATCTATAAAATTTCCCCAAGACGGTCTACAGACCACAGCTTGTATCATTAGAGTAAATCCACTTGGGAACTACCTGAGATTGGAACGGAGAAAACCAGTGTCATTTAATAATTGAGAAATGCAGATGGCTGGGAATTTAGTATGTCTCTTCATGAATGGATGAGGATATTTCACCATAAATATAGAGTGAGAATGAGGTGGCCATTAAAGTTTTATGAGAATGGTTATTTTAAACAGCTTGGAACAATAAAGTCACCCACATGAGTCTGTGAGCACCGTGTTAGTCTTTCTGCAACAATATTTTATCAGAAGAGTCTAGAGTTCTGTTAAAAATTCCTACCAGTCATTATATTTTTCATTAATAATTCAATTAAAGAAAATCTAATAACATCTATGACATTAAACAAAGGTGTACTAAGAGTTTGAGAGATTTACCCATTATGCACAAAACATGCCAGTGACTAAATGTGGAACTAGAGTATTTGATCATGGCAGGTTAGCAGTGCCAGTGCTAGAGAAAGACAAGGTGACATTTTGACACTTTTTTTTCTCTGAGAGGGAAAAAGAACACTGTAACAATAAGGAGTAATGTAAGCTTAACCTTTTTTCTATATCTTTGCATTTCTCTTTCCATTTTTTTCATTTCTATTTTTATTAAAGCAACAGCAGGAACAACAATCATCACCAATATTCTTGGATACCGGCTTTAGGGAAGGAAGGGAATGAGTCATGTATTCATTTATTTATGTATTTATTTATTGCTGTTAGATTCTAAAGACAAAATTATTTCATATAGTATGAGGAGAGAGATTATTAGAGAACTAAACTCCTGTGAGATACAAAGTAGTAATTTTCTTTTTAGCCCCTTATTAGTTTAGAATTCAGATCTTCAGTTGTTTGAGTTTGTTCATAGTCTCAGACAGACTGTGTGCCAGGACTTGGTCACGAGAGACTGCTATTCTCTATGACAGAATCTACCTGCATGCTGTTTAATCCCATTTTATTATCATATGACTGCCTTACCTCTGTCTGAGGTGTGTGTTTGTATATGTGTCTGTTTCCTTTGCTATTTCTTGTTCTTTCCATTGGCTCAACTATTTCATGTATTTCATAAATTTTATTATGTTTTATTCCAGAGCACCAGGAGAGATCTGTGGAATTTTTACTAGTTTGAAAATGCTCAGAATGAATGTGGTCAATTATTAGAAAAGGTGATTTACTCAGTAATGTTTAAAGTATAACATATTCTATGAGAAAAAAATATTTTACTGCTATATTAGATCTGTCTGTATGAATCTGGTATTTAAACATTATTTCATTGAGTTTTCCTTTTTTTTAGTAAAGCATTGAGAGACTTTTTGCAATGAGCCACATTCAGTTCTAAGTTTTGTCCCTTTAAATGGCATCACACCTATGCCATGGTTTCTGCACCAAAGAGTTTCTTTTTTCTGCTAACCTCTTGAGGTCACAGTGGTGGTTTGAAGTCTAAGCGCAATTCTCTTCAAAGAGTAACTCACAGCAGGACTTGTGCAATAAGGGTGTTCTTGATTCCAGTATTCACATATATTCCGCTTTACTTTTTAGAAAATTTGGTTCTGAGGCTACTACAAAGGCAGCATCCTTAAAACATATCATTCTCTATGTCTCACTGTAGCGAAGGCTTAGATAATGACATTGGAGATGCACTGCTAGAATTTTCTCCACACAAATATCATTTAAAAACTACCTGGTGGAGTCCTTGATCCATCCTGTGCTCTTCTCTCTAGAGTCCCTCCCATTCACCTCTGAGAAGGGCTCCAGGGTCGCTTTCTGGAGACAGATGGAAGTCAGTGTGCCCTGCCAGCCAGGGATCCCATGCACTTAAGCATTTATTCTAATTGTGGGTAGAATGTGAAAGGAGTTGAGTTTCAACCTATGAAGTTGAGAATAAGCATGTTAGAATCCTACTTCTACCAATTTCCAGCTGCCTGAATTTGGGCCACTACAGTAAGAGCTTTGAGCCTCAGTTTCTGCATCTGCTATGGAGTCATAGGGCCTGGTGTGAAGAAGAAATGAATTCATCCATATAATGACTCATGTCTGGTGTACCCAGTGCTACATATGCAAATTATCATCTAAAAAACTGTACAGTAAAGGTATATGTACACCTTTAATAGTACTGTAGGAGGGGTTTTTCCAGAGCACAGATAATAAATTCCTAGAAAGTTATAATTTCAATTTATGCAACTTAAAAGGGATAAGTGGAATTATTGTTATTAAAATTACATTAATTAATCTTCCATGATTGGTCATACAGTACAAATTTTAAAACTTTAAAAATTTAACTTAAATTAACTAATGCAACAAACATACACTGCATTTGCTCTATATAGGACAACTGCTAATTTTCAGGCATCATATGAAATTAAGATAGAAATCATTGCAAAATATTCACATAGCTATAATATTATTGAATTTATGGCCAGTTCCAAAAGAGGAAGTATATGCTTAGTGTCATAGTCCAAGCCAAAAATCCATAGTGAGAAATTTCAAGACGTGAGCTGACTACTATTACTCTGCTAAATTTTCTCTAAATTCATAACTCCATATCCACTGATGAGTACAAATCTCTGATTTCATCAGACAAGTAAGTCTTTTGTGCAGTTTGATATGGTTAACCTAGAAGCCTACAACTGATCAGCATATAGAGGATAAATGTCAGTAAAGTGCTCAGCCAAAAATGCCTTCCCAAAGGTCAGGGATAATTGCAGAAGAGGTACAGAAATATTTGAGACTGATCCAGGACTTTTGTACTCATGAAGTTTCAGCACCTCTAATTGTTTTCTGAAGACCAAGCTAGTCAGCACTCCAGAATAGAAGACAGAAAGTGCTCTTCAACCCTCACCTTTCACTGAGGAGCAATTGATAGTTTAAGCTTTCTAGGTAAGGGAGAGTCAGAGTTTTTTGTTTGTTTGTTTGTTTTTTGTTTTTTTATTATTGGTTTGGCCTTTGGTACGTTGATCATAGGTCCTGGACAGCCCATGCCCCTTGAGTATATGGGGCAGCATAAATTTGACTTTGTAGATTTAAGAAAACAAAGGTACATGTGTTTGGAAACATTCTCAGGAATATCATATGTCACCATTGAGACAGAGTATTTCACTTCTAAAGCTTACCAATTAGACTAGTCTGACTAGTTGGGAACTCCACACATCAGTCCTGTCTTCATGTCCCCAGTGCTAGGATTATAAGTGCGTGGATTCCATATGACTCTTATATGGAGGTTACAAGACAAATTCAAGTCTTCATGCTTGCAGAAAAAGTACCTTACTGACTGTGTAATGTGACTGAGCTAACCTAGATGTTATCTTCTTAGAACAATTAAATTTGGTGGGTTAATGAGGTGGGTATGGGAGGCTAGAATCGAGGATGGAGTACAAGAAATGATAACTAACTCTAAAGACCTTTGAAAATGCAATGGAGAAGTACATAAAATACACACATATACACATATAAAAGGAGTTTAAATGGAATTCTAAGAAGGAACAATGTCTTCCTCGGACAACATCACTATGAAATCCAACAGCCAAATGCAATGGAGGGCAGAGCTAAGAAAATATTTATTTCTAAATATCTACTGTGAAAAGTCACAATGAAAGACATTGTATTAAGATCTTCCTCAGATATCTATTTTATCCAGTATCAGAGAGTATTGCCTAAGAGAAATCAAAAGATAACAGGCAAAATTGAAGAGAAATAATGGTCATAGTATCCTTTTCCTGAAATAGGTTGTTTATCCCTGGTCATCTGATTGGCTATGTCTCCTGAAGTCTCCAGGAATTCCTATCTCCTTCTTGGATTCATTGTACTGTCAAGAAGCTTTCTGGGATTTGTCTAGATTTGTCTAACCTGGACACTTGAACTTATATCTTACCTTGTATTCTTATCATTTCTAGACATCATCAACAAAACAGCTGCCTCAAAATTTGAATTAAGTTTTGGTGGGCAAATTGTCCAGATAAAAATCATACATAGCTGGGCCTGTTTTTATAATTAATATAGTTTTATTGGTTATTTGATTTATTTACATTTCAAATGTTATCTACCCAGTTTCCCCTCCACAACCCTACCATCCCATCCCTTTCTCCTTGTTTCTATGAGGGTGCTTCCCTACCCATCCATACGCTCCTGCCTCACTCCCCTAGCATTCCCCTATGTTGGGGGCATTGAGCCTCCACTGGAGCAAGAGCCTCCCCTCCCATTGATGTCAGACAAGGCCATCCTCTGCTACATGTGCAGCCGGAGCCATGGGTCCCTCCATGTGTGCCCTGTGGTTGGTGGGTTAGCCCCTAATCTGAACAATGGGATATCTCTTCCAGACTCTTTCTTTCAAGTGCTCTTGAACAGTTTTCTGTGATTTTCAAAAAAATTTTTTAGCATCACAGGGAAATTCATGACAGGAAAAGTCTAGAACAAGCTAAACAGGAAAGGAGTTTCTTGAAAAAGCCCAGCAGTTAACTGAGCCAGGACTTGAACTGAAAATGAGTGATAAGCATGCTAGACAGGAGAGAAGAGATGACCGAAGTGTTCAAGATGGAAGTGAAAACACCAGCATTCAGAAGCTAGTTCCATAGAAAAAAGAATAAAATAGACTTTGAAAAGAAGTTACCAAGGAAAAAGATTTCTCATCAATCATCAATACAGAAAATAGGACATAGTTTAACTTTTAGAAGAAGAATTGTGCTTGGTCTTGAACACTGTATCATCATGCTGAAGTACCTGGTTAAAAGCCAGAAGAATATCATTATTGACTTGGAAATGAGGATCAAAAACTTCAGAGAAAGGTCAGGTTGGAGACATGTACTGAATCATTTGAGGTACTGCTTCATATTGAAGTACACTGAAGTTGACAAGAAAATTAATTTGACAGTTAAAGTGTTCTTTAATGAATGCTGTAAATTTAGGAAATAGTATGAAAGAAGAGAGAAAAGGAATCCGGAAAAGTGGAGTAAGAGAACATGAATGTTTGGAAAAAACCAAGAAGACCCTCAGTTCATTACAAAAAAGAAATACATTGAGCTAGTCAACATTTTCCAGAGATACACAACCTTAATTATCACTGTGGAGTCACCTGGTGCTTGTGCATATTAAGGTTGGCATATCCACACTCTGTAGGTAAGCTGACAACTTGGAGACTCCTAAGTCAATGTTCTAGTTTTAGCTGAAGACCGTCTTCTGAAGAGCCAAGGAAAAGTCCATATTGTAAATATAAACTGAAGGCCTTTGCCTAGAAATTTCTTCTTCTTCTTCTTCCTCCTCCTCCTCCTCCTCCTCCTCCTCCTCCTCCTCCTCCTCCTCCTCCTCCTCCTCCTCCTCCTCCTCCTCCTCCTCTTCTTCTTCTTCTTCGTCTTCGTCTTCTTCTTTGTCTTCCTTTTTTCTTTACAACTCAGGATATTTAATAAATTCTTTCCAGCTAGGCTTTGGGTTGGTTCAATGAGGTCTATTATTTTATGGAGCTTAATTTATTTTGTTGACAGTTTGCAAACTCGGATGATAATATCATCAAAAATATAAAGACTTAATATATTAGCATTATCGTGTCTGCCTAACATGCTTCTGTCTGTAAACTCTTTCACCAGCACCACAAAATAAAGAAAAACACTGCATAAAAAGATACAAATTAGAATCAGTGAAAGTATCTAGCATTTTGTGGCTCAACCAAGTTGATATATAAAATTAGCAATTGTCAATCTTTTTATTTGTCAGTTAGCATATATACCCCTCCATAAATATTACCTAATTTCCAAATGAAAAGGTAACAGAATTATCTTTCTGCATGACATATAACTCTCTTGTATAGAGCTCACTACACACATTTTCTTAAAAATAGAATAAGAAGTATTTCAATGATGTTGAACTCATTTCTTTGATATCCGTTAACTTAAATAGTTTGAATATTGTTTTTATGTAGCCAGTTACTTCTGTATTACTTGGTACCCAGACATTCATATTCATAACAAAATAGGCAGAAAATTCTTGTGTTGCTAACAGTCTGCTTCTGTAAGTGGACATATGGTATATATATATATATATATATATATATATATATATATATATACACACACACACACACACACACACACACACACACACATATATATACACACATATATATGACATATATGACAAATATATATGTGATATATATATGTATATATATACATATATATATCTATATATCTTCATCCACCATAAGTTCTTGATTTATTTGACTCCAGCAAGCACCTCTTCCAATTCTACTTATTGACTCTGTTCTTTTTACTTCTGTGAGGTGATGCAAACCTTTATTACTAATGAGTCTGGGCCATACTTAGTTTTGATTCGATTGTATAGTTTTCCATAACCTCTAAACAAAGTACCCTGGCAATACTAAGAGACACCAGGATTCCCTGCATTGTAAACACACCATTCCATATTTCTTTTATAGAGCAGAACCTTAGTTTTTCTCTGCGGCCAGGATCAATGGTCCCTCCAGAACAGTAAAACCCTTTGTTTCTTGATTCAGTGACACAGAAAGTCCAAAGTTTCAGGTGACAATCTTAACTTTATTTCAAAAGGATTATCATTGTGTCTTCTGGTGGAAACAATCTTGTTTTTGGAAAAGGAGCTCTGGTCCGATAAAGACTAAACTCACAAGCAGTGTTGGAGAGACATGTGCTTATTTCCATTTCTTGATACTGGGTTAGTATATCCTGGTAGTAGGAGACACAGTGTTATATGTTGAATACTAATTCTGTATATTTGCAGAGACTGGAAAAAAATTACCAATTAGAGTTGCTATAGTAATTGATTCACCAAAATGATCAGTCCACTGTTTTATCAGGGCCAATGGTTTAGGATGGTGGCGAATACTGTGATCCAATGACTTCTGCTTAACAGGAGCCCATTGCTATACCCCTTGATTACAGAAAGCTAAAGTGTGTGGAATATGACAAATGAATAGACATTTTTTAAGTCAAAGTCAATGATTAGGCAGAAGCATTTTTTGCATGGAATTATCTAAACCTGTCCCCACAGTAATACCAAAGTCTGCCTTTCTATCATGAAAATGATCCTGTGCTTTTAGCTCTCCATGCTACGAAGTAAATCCATCTAGGGAACATCTTATTGCCATGGCATGTTCAGACATTTACAAAATAAAGATGTGGTGCATTGTCTTGGATTTAATTTTACAAGCCAAGTTCCCAATCCATATTGTTTTCAGAGTAGCTATCCACTCTGTAATTTTAATTTGCACGCTGACAGAAACATCAATTCTTTTATTCAATTAGACTACATAGTGTTCTCCATCATCAGTAATTCTTAAAAAAAATTACATCTAATTGCAGAGAAAAAGAGAGATTCAGGTTCTACTGATTTGCTTCATTATGCCCTACTTGACACAGAAGAAATATTTTGAATACTTATTTAGAGCTGAAATTTCACTGGATGCATTTAGAATACTCGAGTATACAGGATTTTAAATACAGATCTACATAAAATGTCACATAGTATGAAAACTCTGGTGGATTCCAAGGAAGTAGATCTTGAAAATATTCTTAGCTTTATAATCTTTCATGTGTAGACTTTTGTACCTTTGTACATGTGCCCAGGTAGATTTTGATTTGTATAAAGTATAAAGTATGGATCTGATGATGTTTTGATCATATCTTTTAGCTAAATGGCTTAGAGAAAAGAGATAAAAATAATGTTCTTTTCCACCATTATTTTTGAGATTATAATATAATTACATAATTAGTTCTTTCTATCTTTATTTTCTCATCCATCCCACATACCCTTCCTTACTTTCTTTCAAATTTATCCCTTCTTATAAAATTATTTGTATATAACCTTAGTCTGAATAATGTTAGTTACATGCATGCTTTTATTTTTTGAAAAAAAAATCACTCAGTGTAATTTAGAAACCCTTTAAAAGCCCTTTGATACTTTTTCTTCCTTTTGAGAAAGCAATACAACCAGTCTACAAAGTATGTGGACCATAAAGGAAAGAAGGTAAAATACTATGATTTTTATTTATTAGCAAGAGAAAAAGGACCAAAGAGTGAGCAAGAGAATTCTTCTGAAGAAAAATTCATTTGTGTAATACACCTTTCCCTTTCTTCTGCAGAACAGCCTGGCAAATGATTTTAGATGAAGACTGTACTACTCCCATATTCTACCATATTCTCCTTCATTGCTGGAATTCCTCTCAGTTAGAACTATAAGTGGCTCAGAGTATTTTGTGTATCTGACAAAAAAGAATAAAATTAAATTAAAACATCCCCCCACAGGAGAGTATTTTAACCATATCCTGGTGGAGATAGTCAGGGGATTTGGAGAGTGATTGGGACACTCCTCACCTGGTAGCTGTCACCGGAGGAGGCATGAGCCTCTTTCTCTCTATCTCCACCACAGCTGGTCTGTCTCCATCAGTTGTCTAAGAGTTGGTATCTTCTAGAGTTACATCTTTAAGTAAACACCTTAAGGCCACTTAGGACTGGCAGTGTGAAAAAACGCCAAAGCTAGATTCCAAGGAACACTCAATTCTAAGGGGTCTGAAAGCAAGTTGTGAATTTTACTGACAAGTGTATCCACAATAATAAAAACAAAATCAGGTATCTTTATCGCGATTCCTTTTTTACTTAAATTATTTCCAATGACGACTAGGAAAAGCCCTAGTACCATTTTAAATTTCTTTGTTGTTTAACAGCATTGAAAGCTCTTTATCTGAAATGCTTTTTAACCACCTCAAAAACACCATAAGATAAATTTATGAGAACATTTATGATCTACAGCTACAGAAAGGTGCCTAATACTTTTTAACAGAGATTAAATGGATAATTACTTAGTCTTTTAAATCTTTGCTTAACGTTTGGGATCACAAAACACTTGAAGTGGAAAATGACTCTTTAAAATAAGTTTGAATGTGATTATATAACTGTCTACTTTATATACATGTACAAAATTTACTTTGTTTCCTGAAAAAAGTGATGATGATAACGATCATAATGTTGGTAGTAATTACATGCATTGTGGCTGCTATGTGTTGGTCTATGTGCTAAATGATTTGTCTATATAGACTCATTCCAACATCACAGCATTAGGACCACATCTGCTATATGTGAGGATAGTGACGACTATGCCATATTCTTGGGGGTCACTGGTGAAGGTTAGAATCTAATGTGGTAGGTGTTGAGGAATCTATGATTTCACCTCCTGCATCTAGTACCAGATTTTATTGAGAAGATCTGTTGATGGATGAGCTAGACAGATGGCTCATGCATAAAGGTACATATTGCCAAGCCTAAAATTCTGTCTCTGAGGTCAACATAATGGAAGGCAAGAATCCATACCTGTAAGTCTCTTTTTCTGATGTCTGGTCCTCCACTATGGTGCATGCACCCCTCTCACACACACATGCACCCAAATAAATGAATACATGAATGAATGAATGAATGAATGAATGAATGAATGAATAAATAAGTAAATAAATAAAGTAATACAAAACAAAAAAACCCTTTCAGTGTTCCCAGACCTCTATGATCTGGTTACATTAGTTTTCAAGTGTAGAAGAAGAAATAATTTGGGGAACACAAAAACTACTGTCCAATAGTTTAGATACTTGGCCTCACATAAAATATGTTGGGCAACAATTACATTTTGCCTCTTCCTCCTCCTCCTCCTCCTCCTCCTCCTCCTCCTCCTCCTCCTCCTCCTCCTCCTCCTCCTCCTTCTGCTATTCTTCTTCTAAAACAGGGTTATTTGTGTCCTAGGATGGCATCAAACTCACTGTGAAGCTGAGAATGACCTTGAACTTCTAATCTGCCTGCTTCTATCAGCTGTTGTGATTTTCAGCATGCTTTACCATGCCTGAACCAAAGCCCATGCATTATGGATGCTAGACAAGCACTTTACAACCGTTGGCTCATTTTCTAGCCTCTACATTTCTTCCTTGGTGAATGATTCAGGCCACAGTGTCTATCTCTGAACCATATACAATTTCCTTATGGAGCCAATATACCCAGAACCTGCCGTATTATTATATAATACAGTCTCAGTATTATTTACAGCTTGCCCAGAGTTCTCATTTCTTGTTACTTATGTGAATAAGGTAGAGAAAAGACAGAGGTTATCAAAATGTGCCCTCCCACTTGCCATTCTGGTTGCAAAACACTTTCAGTGACTTTCTGGACTTTAGGCAAAGTCGAGATTGCTGTTACTGCTTTAACAGCCAATTAGGACATTCAAGAACAAACTTGTGTCTATGAGAAGAACAATGTCTAGGCTCAGTTACTGACAGTCACCCAGAAAGCTACCCACAGTAAACGGATCTGATCAGAGGAAGCAAATGAAAATGTTTTGGGGTGTTCTATGTCACAATTCTTTACTTTTTCTGAGCATACTTGTAACTTTTCCATGAAACTCTGAAGAAAAGAAGGCCTGTAACTTTGAAGAAGAAGAGAAAGGAGGAGGAAGAGGAGGAGGAGGAGGAGGAGGAAGAGAAGAAGAAGAAGAAGAAGAAGAAGAAGAAGAAGAAGAAGAAGAAGAAGAAGAAGAAGAAGAAGAAGAAATCCATATCTATTCAAGATATTTGCCTCATCAAAAGTATTTAAATAAAGAGCCCATATAATCAGGACTGTTAGTCAGACACATATTCATACAATTCATAACCTAGTGATTCCTTTCAGGTTTAAATTGTGTATACAGATTTTTAGAGGAATTTATTGATTCAAGGGTCAAAATTCTCTTGGACATATAGTTTGAAATTCTTTTAAAAATAGAAATTTTACAGTTAATTCATATTTAAATTATTTACCTACTAAGCAATTAAATATACAGTTTATACTGTAGAATCAAAAGAGGATTTTTTTCTTTTATAAAGTTCAATTTCTGAAAATAAATATCCTTTCCTTATAATGAGACAGGACCTGTTATACCAAAACAAGTCTGAGAAATCAAAATTTCTTAAATGAAATGCGTTCATTGGTTACAACTCTGTGTGGCACTATTTTGTATTTTGATACGGATTTTTTTGCTCTGGTCTATATAAATTTAAAGCATTGACTTATTATGCTCTTAAGTTTTCATTCTTAAGACTTCAATGTCTCCCTGTGTTCCTTCTGCCAAATCACTAGCACCTTGTTAAAAAGCTATGCTGCAAATATTCAGTGATAGTCTGGCTTGGAACAATTTCATATCACACCAGATTGAAAAACAAACGAGTCCTTGTACCAAGGTGTATTGATAATCCCTGGATATAAATGGCATTAAAAGGAAGCCTTTACTGAGAAGGCAAGCCCACTGAACTCTCAAGGCTGGCTGCATAGTTCCCTTCAGTGTTAATGGCACTTGTGTTCACGCAGTGAGGAAACAGACATCTGTTATTTGTTGCTTTCAGTATCAAATTCTTTATACCAATACATTTTTATGTGTTTTTCATTATTTTAGTTTGACATAAATTTGAAGTGGATATTCTTTTGTTACCTAAGTCCGCTTATAGCTATTGTTTTTAACAAGAGTAGATACAACTTATGCATTAAAAACTCTTTTCATGAACTTAACACTAAGAGAAGGGCCACTGAAAACAGTGGATTGTCTTTCTGATTGCAGTACCTTTTTGTTTGTCTTCCAGCCTTTGGTAATGGCTAAAGCACCCATGTAGACTTTACTGTTTACACTCTGAGAAAAATGCACAAGCACAGTCTATGATTGTTTTATTAACTAACTTTGACCTTCTTACTTAGATTTTTGAATATCTAGATAATTTATCTTTAGATCCTTTCAGTCCTTGCTAATGTTCAAAAGAAAGTGCCTAATAGAGATATATACAGTGAATGTGGCCATATGGTCGCTTAGAATAGTCTTGCTGTATTTCTTGGCCATGAGGCAGTTGAAATGGGAGCTACTAGAGCCGCTCCAGTGGGAACGTCTTTGGTAGTTTATCACTTGCCTTGAGCTTAAAGTAGTAGATTCTGACATATATGCCTATCTCCTTTCTTCCTCTTTGCCTCCTTTTCTACATCCTGCTATTCTTCCTAACATATATCAGATGTTGTATATAAACTTTTTTCTAAACCAGGCATGTGATATAATTACAATCCTAGTACATAGGAAGTGGAAGCAGGAGAATTCCAACTTTGCGGCCACTTTGGGCTGAAGAGTGAGATCCTGACAAACCAACATACAAAACATAAACAATCTAAAGTTCAGGAATATTCATGTTTATCTCTCCTAGCAGCTCATTTTTATTCTTTTTCCATAATTACAGCACAATTATGTTAAAGTCTAAGTTGTGTGTGTTTCTGTGTGAACATGTTTACATACAGGTGTGTCTCTGTGTGTGTGTGTGTGTGTGTGTGTGTGTGTGTGTGTGTGTGTGTGAATTTATTTAGTCTGCATGTGGAGGCTGGTATTATTCCTCTGGAGAAATCCAGGCTCTTTCTCTGGCTTGCAGCTCTTCCTCTGGACTAAGCTCGCTGGCCAGTGAGCCCCAGCGATCCTGCTATCACATCAAGTTTTGGATGGTTTCCATATAGATCTTAGGTCCTCATGTCTTGCAAGTTGAGAGTGCTTTACTCGGTAAGTGATGCCTCGAGCTTAAGTTTCTGGCTTTTTAAAAGAAGCAACCAGAAGGTTAAAATGATTTTGTTAAAAAATAATTGTTAGCTGATGCTAGCAATACTAACAATGATACTGTTGGAGGTAAAAAAAAAGGGGGGGGGGAGGGGCTTTAAATTGTTTGTAACTGTGAAAAGCATGGAACTCTGAGTGTGAGATGACTCTAATTGATTTCACTGCTTCCGGGGAAGAGGTGCTGTGCTCTCCAGTGACATCATGTGATCATAGTAACTTTCTTTGCAGATCTGAAGTCAATGTGTGCCAGAATGTTGCAATTTGATTGATTGATCATAGCAAGAAATTTATGCATCCAAATGGATTGTTATATTTACACATTCATACAGATTTTCCAAGATAGCTTTAAAGGGCAATTCATAAAAACCTTCATTTTCCTAAGTTGTTTGTGCCTGAAATGCATGACTTACTTGGACAAGAATGATACTAGATTTTTCAGCTGGGCTCTTGGCTTATCTCTATTAGTCCCTAGTAAAACTTTCAAGATGACATTTGACTTGGGGTGAAAAAATTCATTAAACTAATTATGCACACTTATCAGTTTGTACAAAAAATTTTATTCATTGTAAGCAAAGGCTTGGAGTAGAGTCTGGGATTCACAAGCATACTACACGAAACAGTAGCTAGACTGAATTGAAAATAAAGGAGTTTTGAATTTAACACTTCTGAGACTTTCAATCCCAAAATATAGTCTTCCTTTGTTCCATCTTTCCTTTCTCCTTCCTTCCTTCCTTCCTTCCTTCCTTCCTTCCTTCCTTCCTTCCTTCCTTCCTTCCTTCCTTCCTTCATTTCTTCCTTCCTTCCTTCCTTCCTTCCTTCCTTCCTTCCTTCCTTCCTTCCTTCCTTCCTCCTTCCTTCCTTTCTTCCTTCCTTCTTAGCTTCCCCTCATCCTTTCTTCTTTCCTTCATTTCTTCCTTCCTTGCTGCCTCTATTGTTCATTCTTTCTTTTCTCGTTTTCTTCCATTTCTTTCTTCCTTTATTTTTGATTATCTGTAAAATACAGTTACTGAATCATACCTGGCTAATTTTCCAATATGACAAAATTGGAAAAATGAAGGGTGACTACAGATTGTGATAATGCATTTTATATTTTCTAAAAAGACAGAATAAATGATTTTGAATGTTTCCAGCAAAAATAATTAGTAAATTCTAGAAGAAATAGTCTTAGGGTGTCAAATATCACATGCTACATCATAAATACATATAATTTTTGAGTGTCCATTAAAAATTAAAGGTAAATAAGACTTAAGTTAAGTGAAAGTAGAAATGTTTTAACTTGTTTTAATCTACATCTGCCTATGGTCATGTGTCATTGTAGAGTCATTGTTCTTTTGAGATATATTCATTTTGACCAATCATTCAAGATTTTTATTGTGCTATTTATATTTATTTATATAAATAGAAAAATATATTAATTTTTAAAACATTTCTTCATTATTCAACTTTTATAAGAGATAATTCTGCTACCTAGCTCTTTGATTCAGTAACATATCTAAATTATAAATCACTCTATGTTGCTTAATGAATAGATGACAGAAAGGTTTACTAAAACATCTTCCATTGATTTTCAACTTAAGTTATTTCATATTTTATTTTGGATGGTCTCCAATTACAAATTCATTTGCAAGTTCTGTTTTGTAAAACAATTTAATCATGACATTTACTTTTTTCAAAGTCCAATTAAGCTCATTCTACAATATGTCAAGAAGAAATCACATTGACATGACAAATACAAATTCTTCAGAAGATGCTTAGAGTCTGTCCCTAAAAGAAATTCTACTAGAAAGTGAGAACCGATGAAAAATTTCTCTGGATTAAAAACACAAACAAACAAAAATTATGGTATTTGTGACTGCTATGTATAATCCCAATAGTTTAATATAACATTACGACATGTGACACATCAAAAAACATACTTATTTATAATTTCACCACAATAAAGATACAAGATTATGAACACACATAGTTACCAACCAGACAAGGGAGAGTTTATTTTTTATTCATATGCAGACTTATCGAGTTTAATTTGGCTCAAATTCTTAAAAGGAGAGAGGGCAGAAGAAAGAAAAGCCTCATTGTAATTTTAGTCTGCTGATCATAGTTCTAACTGTAGACTGGTAGAAGGGTGTGGTGCCTGTGGGCGATTAAGATCTGTGGTTGGCTTACTGCGGTTAGTATAGTGGGGAGGGACCAAGAAGAGCAGGATAGTACAGAGACACTGGAAACTAGCCAGTCGAGGCCATCAATTAAGTTGAATGACTACATTTCATAATTTTTGAGGTACAAAGTGCTTCAAGCTTCCTAGAAAATGAAGACTTCCAGATAAAACCTTCTACAGCTTTTTCAATCAATTTTTAAAATATTCACAATTGTGGGCATTCAATCCTATATATGAAAGAGGAAAATTTTCTGAAAATGTGGGCTTAGTGTTAGGGAATCTGTAGTACAGAGCAAAGGCCACAAAAGGTATAGCTTCAAATGGTAGAAGTCAATGTCTGGCCCTCACCAGGTTGAATAGGTATGGTATTGTAAGGAGAGAGAATTTGTAGTGATTTTGCAATACTGGATCAGCTAGACTGACAAATCACTCACATGCAGAGTCAACAGTGTAAACGACTACATGAAAGCACAATACCTCACATGGGATAAACTACATGGCAATAATTACCTTTGCATCACAGCCTATGACTAGAGATGTTCTCTATATAGACACGGTAACTACAGATTCACAGCATTAGTAACTACAAAGCTGTACCCAGCATGGTAACTACAATGATGCCAGACACTTGAAATTAAACTGTAAAAGTCAAAGACCTTTCACTTCACCAACTTTGCTTGTTTTTAAGTTGTCATAATTAAAACGCTTACCAGATAGCTCCTTTTAATGGTGTCTAGCTATTATCTTTGAACTTTATTGATTCTATAATGGAAGTTCTTTGTAAATACATACCTATTTACTGAGTGATCCTATTTTGCCTTCAGACAAGCACCTGCCCTGCATGGGGCTGTACCAGGTCTTCTGTGTATATGCTTTGGACGTTACCTTGATGTTTTTGTGGGACTCCTAACAGTGTAATGGGTATATCTCTGACTCTTTTGCCTGCTCTTGGGACTCTTTTCCTCCCATTGGGTTGCTTTGTCCAGCCTCCATATGAGGGCCTTTGCCTTGTCTCATTGTATCTTTATTTATTTTTATTTTTGTAAGCTTTTTTGTCATGTTTGGTTGTTATCTCTTGGAGGACTACTTCGTTCTGAAGGGATATGGAGGGGAGGAGCAGGCAGGTGGTGGGATGGGAAACTGTGGTCAGGAGAAAATGTATGACAGGAAAATCTAGTTTCAACAACAACAACAACAACAACAACAACAACAACAACAGCAGCAGCAACAATAGAATATTACAAATAGAAGTATGGTCCAGTTCTTTTTTGTTAAGATGGAAAAATTAAATACCAGTAGGAGAAGTTAAAATACTTGATGAATGTGTATCGCAGTAGTGAATGGAATCTTAAGGTGAATTAAAGGAGAAGATGTAGCTACTGATAAAGGACCTACACCTTGATGATGATGGGCCATATTTCCAACACCAAGGGAACTGTGATTCAGGGAAACTGAGAAGATGCTTAGGGTAAAGGAAGAGAAGAAATGAAGACTTCAGAGACTGTCTTTTTATATATAAAAGCCTCAAAGTTCTTAATCATGGATCAATTAACCATCTGGCAAGAACCAAGAGATTTATACACAATATAATCCAAAAATGATTCAGATCAATTTCAAACTTTATTTTTTTTTCTTCGAGACAGGGTTTCTCTGTGTAGCCCTGGCTGTCCTGAAACTCACTCTGTAGACCAGGCTGGCCTCAAACTTAGAAATCCGCCTGCCTCTACCTCCCAAGTGCTGGGATTAAAGGCGTGCGCCACCACTGCCCGGCTAATTTCAAACTTTAAAGAACTCATCTTCTTGAAGAGAAGTAAACAATTGTGTAAAATTCAATAAATAGGACAGCAGGGTTACACACAAAATAACAATTTATCTTTTTTTAATGATGGGTGCAGCTCCAAGAAAGTATAAAGTAGAAGTCAGCACTTTTGCTCCTTAGAAGAGAGAAGGGGCCAAGAGATGCAGGAAGAGTCCACAAAATTATGAGTCTACAGACATAAAGGCTGGTGTGCTGAAGGTGATAGCTTTCATTTCTGAGGAGATTCACCTTAGCTGTAAAGGGAAGGGAAAATCATTAGTGTTTTAAACTTGAGGGAGATGGTCATAATTTTGTTTCAAAATCATTGCTACAACATTGTGGAAGAGAGGTGGAGGCTAGTGACAAGAGTCTTTTAGGCGAGTGTGTAAGGTGCTGAGGGTCTTGACTGTGGAGAATGGACAAGTGTTAGAAGGAAGTGAAAAGTTGACAAAGAGAGTATGAAAGAGTCAACAATTTAACCACTGTTCAAGGAATTAAAAAAAAAAAAAAAGCAGAGATGGGAGAAATTCCAAGGTTTTAGACAAGAGAATTAGGTTAAAGGTGACTAAGTGGGGTGTTCAAAGATCAAATGTTTCTTAGGAGTATACATCCCCTTCTGTGCTCTGCTCTGAGGATGTTTTGAGATTTTTGAGACAGTTGTTGAATGAATTTATTTTGATGTTTATTTAGAGGTGATGGTGTCAAAAATAAAGAGGTTCCCCCATTTTCTTTAATTCTGTGCAATATACTGCTCAATACATGGAGGTGTTATGACTTTTCTGTCTAGGGAAAATACATTTTTCTGGTTAAGAATTTTATATGTCTTCTATAATCTTAAGATGCTTTGGGGAGAATGTTGTAAATGTCTAAATGTTGCATTCGCCTATTAAACATTATGAGTCAATATGGAAAATTATATTCTATAATTTATGGTTTCCTGTGAATGTTAGACCAAACCTGTCTGGCCAGGTTTTACTTAGATTGTGGATTTTAGTGTCTTCTAGCAGTAAAGTATGATACACTTAGTCCAAGTTATCAGTTCACAGAATGGTGGCCTCTGGTGTTCGCTTTGTGAAGCGTAGACAATGGTTATGTAGTACACTGTGGACACTAAAGAGGATGTAATTTCAGGCAGAGGGAAAGTGATAGACATGAACTATGGCTGGAAATTCTTTTGGACATGTTTTATATTTAATCTTGTAATGAGAGATGGAAAAAGTAGTCACAACTCTGGGGAAGGACAAGGAGGAGGAACGTAAAAACAGCTACACAGAGTGGGTGAGGGCATGTGGCAACTAAGTTGATGCTCATTGATTTTTATTTTTATTTTTGTAGGAAAGCAAGATGTTACAACCATAGTTATAGGTGCCTCCTCAACTTTATAGAGAGAACTTAGGAATAATTCACAAATAGGTAATTTTCAAAAACTATTTTACAACACAATGACTTCAAAGTCACTAAATAATTAAAGAGAAAACCGAGCCAGTTGCAAAAGGTGGAATAGCAATGACTACTCTGTGAACAAGAAATATTTATTTTAAACACTAACAGGACTATGGTTAAAGAATCATTATATAGAAATAATATATTGAGAGATTCATTACAGTTTAATTTGTACACATATGTGGAGAGCCCTACAACTCTTAAATGTGTTGCTAGTATTTGTTTTATTGCAAAAAAGCATGAATAGGCTTTTCTCAAGTCTATTAAATGATGAACTTTAAGATAGTATCAAGAAGCATATCAGACTCCGTTTAATCACAGAGATAACGCTAACATCAGAATGACATTTTCTCACTATGGAAGGAAAGATCAGGGGCTTCTACATTGACTTCACGGATAAGGAAAGAGGGACTGCTTAGTGGCTCAATACTCCAATATAGAGTTTGACCATATTCAGCTTGTCAGCAAAACCCGAGTAACCTAGTATAATTTAGAAGCAAGTATCTTAAAACACTATGCATAAGGACTGGAGAGGTGTGAGCTCAGCTTAGAGGAAAATAGCTGTTGGTTTAGAAGTAAAATTATTCTTCTCCCACTAAGGCCAGATCAGGCAGTCCTCTGCTATATATGTGTCAGGACCTTGGACCAACTAATGTACGCTACCTGGTTGCTGGGTCAGTGTCTGAGAGATCTCATGGGTCCAGGTTAATTGAGACTGGTGGTCTTCATGTAGGGTTGTCCTTCTTCTCGGCTTCCAGCTTTGCCCTAATTCAACCAGAGGGGTCCCTGGCTTCTGTCCATTGGTTCGGTGTAAATATCTGCATCTGACTCTTTCAGCTGCTTGTTGGGCCTCTCAGAGGACAGTCACGCTAGGCTTTTTTTTGTAAGCACACCATAGCATCAGTAATAGTGTCAGGCCATGGAGCCCCCCCTTGAGATGGATCCCATGTTGGGTTGGTCACTCAACCACCTTTCCCTCAGTCTCTTCTCCATTTTTTGTTCTTGTAGTTCTTTTAGACAGGAGCAATTCTGGGTCAGAGGTTTGACTCTGGGATGGAAACCCCATCGTCCCACTTGATGCCCTGTCTCTCTACTGGAGGTGGACTCTACGATTTCCTTCTCCCCACTGTTGGGCATTTCATAACCTCCCAGGTCTCTGGTATTTTCTAGAGGGTTCCTCCACCTCCCACCCCCACAAGTTTTCATATTTCTATTCATTCTGCTCGCCTTCAAGGCTTAGATCCTGTCTCCCACTCCCATGCTGGTCATGTTCCCCTTTTCCTTCCACTCCCACCCTCTGCCTCTTGTGAGTTTTTTTCTCCCTCCCATGTGGGATTGAAGCATCCTCACATGTTGGCGAGGATACGCAGAAAGAGGAACACTCCTTCATTGCTGGTGGGATTGAAAACTGATACAACCACTCTTGAAATCAATCTGGAAGTTCCTTAGAAAATTAGAAATAGATCTACCTGAAAAGCCAGCTATACTACTCTTCGGCATATACCTAAAAGATGCCCTACCATGCCACAGGGATATGTGCTCCACTATGTTTATAGCAGCCTTATTTATAATAGCCAGAAGCTGGAAACAACTCAGATGAAGAACACAAACAACACAAACGAAGAATGGATACAGAAAATGTGGTTCATTTACACAATGGAATACTACTTAATAATTAAGAATGAGGACATCATGAGCTTTGCAGGCAAATGGATGGAATTAGAAAATATCACTCTGAATGAGATAACTCAGACTCAAAAGGACGTGCATGGTATGTACTCACTAATAAGTAGATATTAGCAAAAAAAGTGCAGAATACCTAGGATACAATCCACAGAACTCAAGAAGGTTAACTAGCAGAAGAGCACAAGTGAGGATGTCCTTGGATCTTTAATGTCAGGAAACCTACCGTATATAGCCTATCTGATTCACAGCAACGAATTCACCATCATCTAGGTCCTTCCACTTCTCTGGCATCATTTCATGACTTCTATGGAAACTCACTTTTCACCAAGTTGATGTGTGTGTGTGCTTCTCCTCTTAATGCTGTCAGATTCTGTTTTTAAACCTTTCAGTAGTTTTTTTGCTTTTAAAAAATCAATTCTTTTGAGCGATTCATTCAATGTGGTTTGATTATATGCATTCTCTCATACAACTTCTCCTAGATCTGCATCCTTTTCTTACCTCACCTAAGATTGCTTCTTGTGTTTTAATACTCATCAAGCCCAATTTGTGCTGCACATATATTCCTCAGTAAGTGTTTTTCTACTGGAGTGTGGTTGACTTCCAGGACCTATCAGTTGTGAATAGCTCCTCAGCTAGGGGTATGCCTTCATCTTACCATCTGCCCCCATGCTGGGTTTTGATCTGGCTTGAGCATACACAGTTCTTGTGCATGTTGTCATGACTGCTGTGAGTTCCTATGTGCAGCTTCCCTGTTATTTGAAAGCCAGCTTCTCCCTGTAGTTATTAGCTATGGATTTTACACTGTTTCTGAATCCTCTTCTTCAGTCTTTGGAGCAACAGGTATGGCACAGGTATGTCATTTAGGGCTAGGATTTTCACAGTTTCTTACTCTCTTCACTTTGACCAGGTATGTGTCTGTGTTAACTACCATATAGTGCAAACAGAAGCTTCTCTGATGAGGGTTGTAAAATTCATTAATGAATGGACGTAAGGGTAAGTCACTTGAAGTTATTTTAATACTGTGTTCATTTAACAGAATAATACTAGTGGGGCTTCCTGAGGGCCTGTGATCTGTGTAGTTCTAGGCTGTTGAACCAACAATGTTGACATGTGTGTATGTCCTGCTCAGCAAGATGAAACTCATTCCTGGCTTTGTTGTTTTTGTTTTTAATTAATTAATTAATTAACATTGCTTACTTCCCCTTGTCGGTACCTGATCAGAGACCACCCTCCCATTCTCCCTTGTTAACCTTACCTTTCCCGTATTCATTTCAGCTCTAACCTTCAAGTAATTTAGCTTGAAGCTCACACTACACCTGCAAATGCTTAGAAAGCATCTTGGGACTACTCAGAGAGCATCCAAGTTCTTCATTTTTGTCCTACCAAGCAGAGGACTAGGAAAACTGTATACTATTAATTTCAATGATATTAAAGATGTTTCAGGACAGAAAGTAGACACTATAAATCTTGAATATTTGTTGAAACCAATATAAAATATGTAACAAATCAAATAACCGTAATCAATTTAAATGTCTAAGAGATCACCATAGAGACCTGTTCATTTTATTTCAGCTTTGCTGTATAGTGAACCCATCAATGTGTAGAGTGTGCTGTATTTTAAACATTATTTTACTTTAAGGCATAAAATTCTGATACTTATTTTTTAAACCATTATAGTTAAAACGCATAAGAAAGATTTGAAATTAATAATTTCAGCTAAATCGTTTAGGAATGCAGTGCCTTTTGGAAGGAACAGGGCTGAAAACCTAGTTAATGTGACTGTTTATACTCAAAGGTTAGATGACTGATAACAATATGTTGTCTGGAGGCTTTTGCAATTAAGGTCCACGCTATCAAATTTTCTACATTACACTAATAAGGAGCTGATAAGAAACACTAATGGGCCTTTCATATCTGTACTGCAAGTAGGACATACACCAGGTATGGTCTTAGATTGTTACCTGTAAGACCTCATTCTGATAACTTAGTCTCCTCCTGTCAAGTGATATGTTGCAGAGACTTCTTTTCTCTTTTACTATATACTTTCCATTAAAAAGACATTTTTAAAAGTAATCAGGTTCTAAATCTGTGCATGAGCTCCTATATTACTATGTCAATTAATTATTTCTATTATATAAATTTAAAAAGTTGAAAATGAAATGTTCATTTACATTTGAAATCATGATTTAGTTCTAGACAACATTTCCAGATTTTTTTAGAAAATTAATTTTTCTTGACATTTAGATATTTGAGTCTCTTCAAACCTTTTCAAAATAATGTCCAAGGCGGATCTTTTGTCATCTTTTCACCAGAATTCCAGCTGCCCTTTGGGCATTTTCATATCTATGGTAAGTCCAGAAACTGGCCTTTCTGGGTAATACATGCCCATTGTATTTACGTCTCCTTTTGTCTCTACACCGCCTTACGTTGTTCTCCCTGTCTACATCCCTGCATGGTGCCACTGATCTTTATGTCATCCATCCTTGAAGAGCCTCACCCTGACTCTTCTCCTCTTATCTCTCCACCTCTGTCTAATCACTCCATTTCCATGGCCTGTCAGCTGTTTCATGCTGTAAAGGCATCAAGATTTTGGCTTCCATTACTACCATGCCAACACCCTTGCTTCTTTGTCATAATTTTCCAAAAGGAACCGCCTTTAATATTTTTCCATGGCTTGCCATATAATGACTTCATATAAACATATATCTGAATCCACCAAACAAAACCAAGCAAGAGTGACATCTAGCTGGCCTTGGTTTTTTTTACTGAATAAAGGCAAATGATCAAATTTTGCCACTCAAGATCATTATGATCTGGTTTGTGCAGTAATCTAGATTTTACTACGCATATTTTATTTGTAGACATTCTTCAACAAGGCAAATGACTGTTTTCCTGGCCATGCAGTGTCAAAGCATGTCCATTAGAATGAATGACTAGTGTGTTTTGACTGCAGCTACTAGCATTGTTTGACAGATATGTACATGAGCACTTGAGATTACAAAACATACCGAGTGGTCAATTTTGATGTTATATACAAACAGGTAACACTATGCAGAGTGGGCAGGTTTTATTGAGGTATCTATAGCAACAATCAAAGAAAAAAGAGGCCATGACTTTGTGTGTGTGTGTGTGCAGAGGATTGTCTTGGGAAAGGCTGTTGGTAGGAAAGAAAGGGAGCTGAGGGAAAGAATGTAATTATATTATAATTTCAAACATTAAATGATTATTGTAAAATGCACAAATTATGTTAAAATTGCTACTAGATAAGAACTTTATGATAATTGTGCTCTCCCCAGTCCCTGTGTATAATATAATAATAAATTGTATGCCTATAATATCTATTATCTTATGGATAGAAATCATGGAAAAGTTTGCCTTTAAAATGGTTTCTTGGCTTTTGAAGTACTTGGAAGCAGCTGTTTCAGGGCTCAGTGCTGGGAAAAAATGTGAGTTATTTAGATATAGTAGATCAAAAGCATATATACATTTTGTTTTGTTTTACTTTTGTTTTTTTGGTTTTTTTCAGTTTGTTTTTTCTGTTTTTGTTATTTTTGTTTTTTGCCCAAGACATATCTATAATGCTGACAATCAATTACATAATGGCCTGTGTGTTCATAGTCTCTACCATAGACTGGAAACAATCTACTTCTGAAAACAAACATTATAAGGTAAATAGACAAATAAGAGGAAGTAGTATAGCCTCTTTCTGTGTTATTTAGAAATAAATGTTGATGGCAGAATTGGCATAATGTAAGAAGCTGCTGGTCTGCACATGCAGAGCAAATAATTATTATATTAAAAATTAGAGTTTTAAAAACATTTGCTTTTCATCTGGCATCAAATAAAGTTTAATTGCAAGTTGCTTTCTGTCATTTTCTCTTGGGGATATGTGTAGAAAAGGATACACAGGGGGTTCATACATACACACATCTCATTATTTCTCAGTAGGACCCGTGTTTGTACCTCCTACACACCATTGGAAGTGCATCGTTGAATCTCTGATTTAGGCTTATACTGGGCTTTTATAACAATACAATTCTTATTTTGTTACATGGTTTTGTAGACTGCTTCAAAATGAGTTTCTAAATTGCCAAGAAAACAAACCACCCAACTAAACCCCCTCAATGACTCTCAACAGTTTCTTTGACATATTTAAGCAAAATATTCTGTTCCCTTCAACAAAAAGTCACAAAATTTTGGGTTTGGGTTCGAATTACATTTGGCCAGCAGCTGCTTATAAAATTGAGCAGCAGACATTGCAACAAAAACAGATTATATGTGGATTCAATTTCTTTCCTGGACAGCCTGTCTTGTAAATATTTCCTTTTACCATCAACAAAAGAGAGAAGAAACTCCTCTGTCTGTGTCTACAATTTAGATATGGCTGTGGAAAAAATGTAAAATGACCATGCATCGACTGACATAGTGTACCCTACTTAATTTCTTTGATTCATACAATTAAAAATATTGAAAAATATACTTTGTGTGGCTGTAAGAACTGTGCTTAGACATTCTCTGGGAGGCAGAATAGAAATTGGTTGTTTTAAAGTTGTTTGAATGGAAGCCTGTATTGAACATATATAATCAAGACTTTAACTTGAATATGTATAAAGAATATTGGAAATTACGTATAATGTTGTATACTGGCATAATTTCTGGGAAAAATAGGGTTTTTAGAATTGTTGACAAGATCAGAAACATTGCTCTGTATTGCCTGGATGTTCTGATTACAGTTAAGCCATGTCAGTGGCTTCCTGTTGGTCTGGGGGTTTTGTTCTTAACAGCTTACAGGGCAGGGAGGATCTTTGCTTTCCCAGCTAGCCTTCTAGGCCTTTGAGGTCACTGCCTGCTCCTTAGCCTCTACCCACACTGGCTTCCTTTCGGTTTCTCCTATCTGCCACAGCCTTCCACCAGCATAGCCTTGTTTCCTATAAGGAGAAGGCTTTCAGTGCCTTCTTCTATGCACTCTGCTTCCTTCTGCCCCTGTGTTAAGCCTATCCCACCATCCTACACTAGAGTCTGGAGTTTCTCTTTACACTATTCTGTCTTCTTCTCTTCACAGTCTCTCTGTCTGTCTTTCTGCATCTCTATCTCTCTGTCTGTCTCTGTCTCTCTACCTCTGTCTCCCTCTATTTCCCTCTCTGTCTCTTTGTCTCTCTCTCTGTCTCTCTCTTTCTCTCTGGTTTATCAAAATTGCTCCTATCAGTTACTATACAAGTCATGAGTCTGTGCCCTCTGTTTTTATAGTCATGATAGCAATAGTGTGCCTGGGTCATCAGAGATACCTGAATATTTGTTGAATCTCTACAAACCAAACACCATCTATTCAACTCTCACATCCCAGTGAACTTAACAAAACAAGTCATTTTCTGCAAAAATTTATTTTCCTTCATGCCAGAGCACAAGTTACCACTAAAAGTGCCTGCTATTGTATTTGTTTAGCTTCGGCACAGAGGAACAATGCATGTGCATTGCTGACTTTTAATGTTCAATGACATGCTTTGTCTATGAAAGGTAGTGTACGAAAAATCAAATATTTTTCTCCTTACAATTTTACTTTTCAGTTTGTATAAAATAATCATAACCCCTTCTGAAGGACATTTTTCCTAAGGGTAATTTGTCCAACAATGGTTCTATAGCAACCATAGAAAATGCTGCCTTTTTTTTTTTCCCTTTATAATGAATCTTGCCTTCATCTCTCCAGCCAGCTACATTATACTCAATCCTCAGTGGTTCAAGGAACACTTTTGCCAGCTAGAAACCAGTGATTATAACCTGAAGTGGGGCAAACACTATCAGGAAAGTCCTGTCAATCTAGTTCCCCTAAGTACTCACCTTGGTTAGTTAGCCAAAGTCATCAATTTAAAATAAATAAGTAAAGTGTGATGGTACTAACGCAACAATCTAATCTAGTCAAGAGGATTAGCTAAGGAACCTTGCTTAGGCTCTGCTCTGTCTTAGGTGCACACACATGTCCACACCACCTTGTCAGCCTTCCTTATTATTGTCTCTGTAGCTATCAGCAGGACTCTTGCATTTCTATCTTATCTCCTACCTCCCTGTCCCTCTCCTTATCCATTTGGAACCCCTACCTAGAAGCTCTGGCCCTGGAGCTGACTGCGGCGTGAGAGTAAGTGGCTGCCTTTTGAAACCATCTGGATACACTCAGAACAGAACGGCAGCCTGTTGCCTTTCTCACTTTGGAGGAAGTTCTTGGGAACAAAGTTTCTCAATCTCAGGTTAATGTCAGTTCCTCATGTTGTCAAATCTGACTATCAGAGACATGGAAACAAGATTGTCAAAATATTTGGAGAAACAACGCAGCCGTGCTGAATAGTACTGCTAATAAGCCTTAGAGTATTTTATTTCCTATTGTAACCAATAGAACCTTTCCAAGCAGTAAAGTAAAATGGACTGTTATTATGTCACAGATGAAACGATTTTTTAAAATTGTCTGATCTACTTTTTATATGTTTTTGTTTGTAACGATGGTAAGAGTGTTGCTTGTATGTTAGAAAACAAGATGGCCACTGCCATCTAAATTAGAATTCTGGCTCACTTCCAGTGTGGGTAGTGTCCAAGCCCTTTCTTTAATAACAATAATAAGAAATGCAAACCTAAAACAGTTTTGGTCTTGAGTTTGCATTCCATCCATCTTCTTTGAAATGTTACAACATCTGGTTTTAGGGGAAAAATCAAGTTCAACATGTTTGGAGAGAAAATGCAGCCTACAAAATAAAACAGGGTCAAGTGTTGTTATTTCACAGATAATTATATAGCAGTCCAATTTATTAGTAAATCTTGCATCATGCTTACTTATAGTCACAACTGTTGCAATTGTTCTTAGATTCTCCTTGGAAAGTGCCTAAATTATAGTGTTCAGTAAAACAAGGGGGCAACTATTATAGCAAAGAATGCCATACAGACTCCTTATACCTCAGTTCCCTAAGTTTTCCATCTTGCAAGTAAGATTTTGTCTTTGTTGTTTATTTTCCCAATTAATTCGTGAATTTTTTACCAAGAGTTACTTGGAAACAAAAAGACGCCCACAATAAATTATTGAAAAGAGAATGCTTGCTAGTTTAATTGCAGACCAGATGGTTGGCTCAAAGGGTCTTCTAGCTGTGTTTCCATAGCACAGCAAGGAAGAAGGGGACAGGTTGCAGTGGCCCTGGTAAGTGAATACAAACAATGTGGAGGAGGAGGAGGCACAGCATTTTGAAAAATCCAGCTACTGTGAGACTTTAATTAGAGTTCAAAATATACTAAGAGCTGATAAGGTATCTTAAGTCTTCCAGGGTGTATAGATCCTACAGAAACTGAGTACCTTTCAGACAAGACAATGCCAAGTTTTAAAACAAAGCCATATTTAAAATTCATAGCAATCTTACCTGGTGGCATGGTCCCTTGCTCACTAATTACTGAATATGTGACTGCTTCTCCTAGTAACTTTAAGTCTCAGACTTTTTATACCTCTATGTTGTTTTCTGCTTTATTCTTTTTACCAATTATCTTGGATTAAGTATTGTTGAATGGCCTAACATTTATTAGGAAAGTATTAGTCCAATTGTAAAAACAATTAGATTAGGAAACTACACTTACTACATTGTGTTTGGGAATTTTGCTGCTGTATAAACTAAATTAAGCTTTATTCTTTGCTAAATATGTTAACAACAGTATCATATACAATTTGTTGTTGTTATAACTTAAAAAGTGAATTTAGGATGCAGTCGTGAGATACTATTTATCTATAAAGTACCAAAGGCAAATAAAATTTAGGTGTGTTATCACACTTTTATTTTGTTTATTATAGATTAAGATGTCTGATAGTGGCTAAAAGTTCTGTAAATAAATAAATAAATGAATGAATCTGGAGAGGTACAATCAGTCTGTTGTACAACAATGGTTTGGTTTTAAGAATGCCTTTAGTATTAGGTAACCAATTACTGTGCTCATTCCTGAGGAAGACTGATTCTGTCTCTCAGAAGTCATTAATTGACCATAGCTCTTCATCTACGGTTGCTGTCTTGTGAGATTTCCTGCATCCATGCTGGCATGTTAATTGGTGCTGATATATTGCTTAGGTCTTGTTTAGGCATCCATACTGTTGAAATTTCTCTGCCTATATGGAAGGAATAATCTCCTCACAGACTCATTGTCTCTGGCTCATTACAGTCATCTTTCTACCATCTCTTCTGTGATATTCCCTAAGTCTTAGTTAGATACAGAGGTTGTGTTGTAGATGTATCAGTTGGGAGTGGGTCCCCCATAGTTAGCTGTTCACTGCATTTTGACCATCTCTCTCCCTTTCTCTCTCTCTCTCTCTCTCTCTCTCTCTCTCTCTCTCTCTCTCTCTCTCTCTGTGTGTGTGTGTGTGTGTAAAAAGAGACTATAAATTTAGAGAGTGGTAAGCGGCAATGGAAACATTCTAAGAAAGAGAGAAATAAGGAAAATGGTGTAGTATAGTATCTATCTATCTATCTATCTATCTATCTATCTATCTATCTATCTATCATCTAAAGAAAAAAGAGCATGAATTTGAGAAGGGTGAGAAACACAGAAAAGTTGAAGGAAGGAGAGGGAGAGAGATAAAATTTTACACACACAACTAAAATATAAGGTACACTTATAATTTTACTTATGACTGTGTTACCAAATTATGAACTAAAGTATGCATATTCTCATTTTACTTACCATTCTGGCAAGCTTTGCTATCTCAGTTTCTCATTGCAACAATTTATACATTTATTCTGAAGATCCCAGACAAATATTGACAGCAAAAGAAGTTGTAATTGACCACAGGAATATGGTAGTGAAGTTCTTAACTCAAGATCAGTTGTAACTTAGATCCATATAACGCAGAATAAATTGGCTTTGTTTAATGTTTGATAAAAGCTACATTTCCCAAAGGTGGGGATTCTCAAAGTCCCTTGCTGATGAATGCCTATGAGCATTATTAAGACCTTGACATTTTTACATCTTATTTTAGAATTTTTAAATTTAATTATTTTGCATATCATTCACTGCCTCCCCCAGGTCACCCTCCCCACAATCCTTCCCCTCCTTCTCCCCTCCTCCCCTGAGTGAGTGCTCACCTCCCCTGGGTAACTCCTCTCCCCCACCCTTGCACTTTAAATGTGAGGCTAGGCACTTCTTCCACTGAAGCCAAGCAAGGCAGCTCAGCTAGAAGAGCATATCCCACATATAGGCAACAGTTTTGGGGACAGCCCCTGTTATAGTTGTTCGGGACCCACATGAAGACCAAGTTGCACATCTGCTACATATGTCTGTGGAGGCCTAGTATGTTCTTTCGTAGTAATTTTTATTGAGTTCATGTTGACTAGAACTAGTGACTTATACCTAACAGAGAATTCAGGACACTCTTTTCAGTGTTTGGGAGTATAAGAATGGACTGAAAATTGAATATTTAATGTGCATTTTATAACCTTAGCACATGAAGAAAAAGTTAAATCACATGCCTCAATTTGTTGAACATAGGAAAGTGTTATTTATAGATACCATCTTAATTTTTATACAAATATTGCACTCTCTTAAGGTGTTGGTTTGAATAGGTATATGGTTCAGCTGATAATAATGATTATACTTTGACAAATTGCCCATTAAGACTAAGTAATATATAGCAAGTCATCGTCAATGAACACAAGTGACTGCATTGTGAATGGTGTGGTTTGGATTTAGAACGACAGCATTCTTCAGCATCATCATCAATCAAGCAAGGAGCCACTGTTCATAAAGAACAAGTTATAATATTTCTGCAGAGTTTTGTTAGTTATATGTGACTGGATAGAATAATTCAATGAAATCATGATCTGGAGTAATTTACTGTTTCACTTTTCTATGCTGCTTTTGGTATCAAAGCAGGGGCTTCTTGCATACTAAATAAGCACTCAGCCATTTTGCTGCAATCTAAGCTTTACCATCACTTTTGTATGTTGGGATAGACAAGGTTTCACCTGGAAGCTGTAGATGTCCTGGAACACATGTCTTACACATACCATGTTGGCCTAGAATTCTCATAGGACCTTCTGTGTCTGCCCCTAAACTCATACTGGGAATGAAGTTTTTATCACTCGATTTTTTAACCTAGCATTTAATGTTATTAACAACGTTAACGTAGGTATGAATGGGCACATGTCGTTGGGTTCTCACATTTTCTCAGAGTGAAAGTGATTGAGCTATTTCTAATTATACTAGAGGAAGAATTTCAAATACAATTTTCTCTATTTGTATAATTGAGGAATAATAAAAATATCATTTGATTTTTTTCTTCTTTTTTCTTAAATATTTTTGCAACTGGTTACTAAATCTTTCAAACCCTATTCTTAGTATTATTCTGGAGGGTTTTTATATCAACTTGGATGACCTCCTATCCCCAGACCCACGCTTTCAAGTCCTTACTTTTGTTCAGTGTGACCTTTATCTCTAAGCCACTTCTGCCTTCCTACTTCATTGCTGCATGCTGTGTTTTGTTATAACTACAAACTTCTTCCAAAGTACTGCATTCAACTATTCTACTCTGTAATGTCTAAGTTTTATTCCTCCCATTTTCCATTTAACTTTCTTCCAGCATACAGTTTCTGAGATTTTTTTATTTCTGCTTTATTTCTCTCTCATCCATCTGAGCAGGAACACTTTTTTCTGTACATACTACCAAACTCAACATGTCAATATCCCTATCTTGTTTTCTGTTCTCCTAGTATGATTTTGCAAAGAGTACCAATGGTGTATGAAGCTAATTGGATCAATACTGGATACCTTAATTTTCATACTTTGTGAAAATAAATAAACTTAAAAATAAATGACACGAGATATTCACATACTGTGAAATCAACTTGTGTCTGACAAACCCCAACTATAAATCTAGGAATTGTCACTTGGCTCCATGGACTGCTTTCTTTTGCAGTATTTTGAATACTTTCATATATTCTACCGGATCCCTGGTTTTTCCTCCTCTGCCACAGAAAATCATATCTCTAACTTCAAAGAGAAATATAAGCCATTATGAATATGTTGACTTGTGCTACTTTTCAAATTGTAGAAATGTGTTCTTCTCTCTGTTGGAGTTGCTTCTCCCTGTAATCTGGAGTGCTCATAATTTTGACTCAGGGTTCCCATTTCTTTTTTCACTTTCTCAGGTAATTCTCCACCAGATTTTTGGAGATAGGGTCTCTGATTGAAACTGTACTTGACTAGACTGGTTACTCAAAAAGCCCTAGGACTCTGCCTGTATCTGGATTCTAGCTCTGGTGCAGGCCACTGTACCTAGCACTTTGATTTGGGTGATGGGACTTGTTTTGTGTAAGGCAAACATATTAATGAATGACACTCTGCGCTTTACCTTATATTTCAAGAATATTGGATTCATACTACCATATGTACTTAGAAATGTTCTCTTTCTTGTCATTTGAACACTCTTCCTCTTTCAGCTTTTTAAAAAAAAAATCATTATTTTTTAAAGGTTCTTCTCTTAGTTCAGTCTCCACCCTTGTAGAGAGTTTTCCTACTATAACATTACAGACTCTGCATGTGTGGAAATCTTGGTTATGACTACTCACTGCTGCACCTTCCGTTCAGACCATAGTTATGCCTCAACCAATCCCTGACACAGTTCTCTAATGTCCTCTTATCCCCTAGACTTGGCAACTTCTCACTTATGATCTAACCAAGATGTCCTAAAATGCAAAGCTGATTCCTAACTCCTAGAGAACGTTCCAGAAGCGTCTCACTCCACTTAAGATAATGGATGGTGACTTCTAAGCTTTCCAAGATTTCCACCCAGTTCATCGCTTACTCAGTTTTTCCATTAGTTCTAGGCTTTAGAAGCTTTAAACTATTTTCTTGAATGAACTAGACTGCAAATCACATCTAGGCTACTATTGCATGCTCTATTTTTGTGGCAAGAGATATTTTCTGATCTCTGCTTCCAAAACCATCTTTGTGTCTTAGCCTAGATGTATTCTTGTCCCTAGATTCATCCTATCTTTCAACATAGGCTAGTTAATTATGCCTTAATACGACTGAAACTTCTTTTCATTTTGTACTTAACTGTCATTTAGTATGCTCTGGTTAAGCCAAAGACTTCTTAGTAAAAGTTACTGTTTCTCGGCCATAACCTTTACCAAATGCTACATAGTCCCTGGTACAAAATACATCCTGTTTAAAGAACTCATGGAATGAATATGTTTCCAGATGTGGGGAAGGTTCTATTAGACCAGAAGAAACTAAGAGAGTAGAGGAAAAGTTTTTATGATGAAAGTGTTACAAGTATAGTCTGAATTGAAAGAAGATTAAATACTATTTGTCTTCTGAGCTGTTGAATATAAGAAAGTGTCATAAGGATTTATCATTGGAAGAAAAGAATCAGTAAGGTATTTCAGGTATGCATTTTGGTGATGCTTAAATTCTGTTAGCCTGGTGTCATTAACAGTGCAGCATTCTTCTACAAGTGTGTCTGAGAGGAATATGGTATGTGCCACACTGCATTTCTACCCAGATCTCCATAGCTCAGGCCACTAACTCCAATCCAAGTCTTACTGTCTGTGAATAAAAACTTAGGTGAGACAATTTGCTAGGGCAGGGCAGCACATCAATTCATTCTGAGGTGACATTTTAAATCATCCCAAAAATATTTTTTCATACTACTTTTTAGAGAACATAATATATTTTTTTCCTTAAACAAATATAACTGGATTTTACAGCGAAAGAGTAATAGGATGCTATTAGAAGCCTCAAGCTGAGTAGATTTTTTTAAAACTGGTCTTCGATAACAAGATTCTTTAGTCCCTCTCCTCTAACCGCACTAAATTATAATATATATCCTAGTTTAAACACCTTGATCCAACCTCTCCCCATACCTTTCAATTTCTTCTTCCCAAGGGGAGAAAGTATGTTTGAAAGAGTTTCATCCCTAATGCAGTCCATGTGACCTTCATGTCTTCTCAAATGCTTTCTGGTGGGAATGCTAGTGATTTGAAGGATCAAATGTAATTTTCTGCTGAGCTGTTTAGCGTGTGCAAATTACCATTTGACCTCCACAGTGACATATTTGTCATAGCAATTTTCACTTCTTGTGAAATGAGTGACACTACCACAGTACAAGTGACTTTAGGTAGTGACACCGCACACACAGCCTTTCACGTGGCTCTGTCACTGTGTGTTTCCCAGATTGATACCTGTGCTTCAGATATTTCTTTCTATGTTGTTTTTAATAAGAAGCACAATATTTCCATAACTCATATTTGGAATGGTTCCTGGTTTTGGAAGCAGATTATTAAAGCTGAGCATATGGAGGTCTTAAAGTAGAACCTTATGGGAGAAAAACAGTTGATCAAGGCTATTTTGCAGCACAGAAAAATTAAATGCATGTAACATTATGTTAAGGCAGGTTTACTCTTTATAACATTTTATAAGCTTGGATTAGTGAACTCGTTTCCTGGGTAAGCTCATAGGCACATTGAAACCTTTGTGTCTTGTGAACAATCACCGTTTCCACTATTTCTTTCCCTTTTTAGTTTGCTTAGGAACTGTCAGTAGACTTTTAACAGAGGAAGTTGAAATTCCGATGATTGACTCTGGAGACAAAGATGTAGAGAAAAAGATGAAGTTAATTCTAAGAGGAGCAATGACATACAAATCTGATAGGATTTCATGAAATGTTAAGTCCAGAAAATCCAAAGGGCTGCACAAGATTCAAATCCAGCCACACACTCACTGCCCAAGATTCGAATCCAGTCACACAATCACTGACCCAGATTCGAATTCAATAACATAAACTCTGCGACAGATTTGAATCCAGTCACATACTCAGTCCTCTCCTCTATAAACTTTCCATTTCCTCAAAGGAATATAATCAGAAAATTGTATGATCTAATTGTGCGTAATGGTTGCCTTTGTTTCTATATCACAATTTTCTAAGAACTAGATGTCAGCACTGTGATTTGCATTCAATATCCAAAGACAAATAAAATATTATTTCTTAAGTATTTTCAGCAGCTGAAGAAAACAAAAAAGCATATAAGAGATACTCCTGGGAAATGTATGTAGAGTCGAAATATTCAGCGTAGGCAGACAATGGATAGAAAGGACGTTCTTGGAGAGGCTTTGCCTCTCTTTGCAAGAGGATGTAGGAGCACTGCATTTTGCTGTGATTGTTTAAAGACTTACATGGGGACTGGCAAGTGATGACTGTGAAAAGACAAGCAGGATCTAGTCTAATGAGCAGTAGGAAATAATTTCAGTTTTTAAGAACTATCTAGCAAACTTGTTTTTGGAAAGATGATCTGAACAATGGGGCATGCAATGAAGTAATGCGCTGTAATAGCTCTTTGAGTTTTGACGGAAGAAACTTGAAATCAACTTAGAAACATATCTCTGGATGGCTCTATGAGAATATTTTTAGGAGGATTAACTAGCAGGAGACCCTCCCTTAGTAGAAACACTAAGGAATCTCCTAGCCAAGGACTAACCAGGTTGACTCTGCTCAGCTTTTAAGACCAGGGAGGTAGGCTGAAGTTTGTAAACCTGTCTGATAAAGTATAGAAGGATAAATGTTATCCAAAGAAAGATAAAGTTGGGTCACTAGTTTCAAATAATTACCAAGTGATGAAGATTGTCAGGACTACCAGGAATGCTAAAACACATTGAGACTTGAAAATTTGATGCTTCCATATTTATCTTCATTCACGGGATGTTTAGATAAAACAACTTTGTTGCATTTGTAGAGAGACAGGAGACTCATAGATGGAAACATCCAGAGACTGCTTTTAAGGAATGCTTAAAAAATCCATGATTTTAAAACTTACTCATATAGGGAAATAAGCTATCAGTGTATCTCTAAAATACTGATATCAGAATTACTCCCTTTAGAGACTGTATAGATTAAAACAAGGATCAGATCCTGTGTGATTCCAATATTTGTTTAATAGTCAGGTAAACTAGAAGTGGCACAAATGAAGGAATAAAGGAAGATCATACACAGAGTGAGAACCAAGACCGTTTTAACAAAGACAGTAAAATAAGGATTTGTGAAAACGAGTCAACAGAAAGTTTGTCATTTAAGAGGCTGGTAGTCTCTCTTCTTCTGTAGAACATAAGTTCAATAACCTTATATGTATATTTTTCTCATTCATACATACCTGTGGTAAGATTTATTTCTATATTAGCCACAGTGAGAGATTAACAAGAGCAACTATAAATTTTAGTAAACCTATTGCCTATTTGTTCCTTTCCTTATGTATCCTAAAATGTTTGCCTACTCACTTAAGGGAAATAGGTTGTAGTCTATTTTTTGCATATCTGGATTGTAGACATCAATATTGCTATACCTTGGGGCCACTCCAACATAGGCACTGTTGTACTGTGATAGTTGGTATGGTGATTGAGATGAGTTCCAAGGATACAGTGTTTTAGCTAGGATCTGCTGCTGTGATAAACAGTGTGACCAAAGGCAACTTGGAGAGAAAAGGGTTTATTTCATCTTATAGCTAGAGTCCATTATAAAAGGAAATGAAGGGGTAAATTCAAGGCAGGAGTGCAGTAGAGGAATACTGCTTTCTGGATCGTTCCCTATGCATATGACATTTCCGTTTTTTTTTTTTTTTTTTTTTTTTTTTTTTTTTTTTTT
>CM052716.1:63913604-63938566 GCA_028551405.1 Uromys caudimaculatus
AACTCAACTATGAGAAACATCTTCATACTTACTGAGGGTGATAGGCAATTTGAAACAGGTGAATGCTTAATTTTAGAATTTTTCTATTTAATGTGTTTAAATCAAACTGTTCAGAGATAGCTGAAACCTTAAAAAGATAAACCAAAATAAGAAAGAACTATTATATTGCTCATTTTAGCTATATCAGGAGATGTCAAGTAATGGCACAAAAGTCAAAAGATAATAGATTGAAGAAATGGAGTCAAAATGACGTAAAAATGGCTAAAGAAATATACATAACAAGGGCTATGATAAGAGTGTGAAAAGATTAAGAATTCATGTGATAATTTATTTTGGTTATTTTGAGAAATGGCAATAATGAATAGTTGATCTCCAACTATTTGAGTGGGAAGAAAAGAAGTCCTCAGTATTCAGGAAAAAGATGACTCATTGCAAGGTAAGAAGGAAGGAATGTGCTTTGTCTTGGAGAGACATGTATCCTGATGAGAAGAAACTTCATCTTTCTCTGAGACTAAAAGTATTTGGGAAAGTTGATAGGCCAGCATTGGCAAGGTTACATGGGTGTATGTATGAATTACAGTGAGGACATGAAATCATTTTAGACAGCTGCCACTGTTGTAATGAAAGCCCTACCATGGAGTGACTGGGGTGAGAGGCCAGGGTGCGCACAGGGAAACAATATGGGTAAATGTTTTAGAGAATTGCTGTGAAAAACACATATAACAGCTCAAGAAAAGAAATCCCAGCCATGGAGCAGGAGGAGAAGCAGCTGAGTTTATGAGAGGCCCATCTGAGATCAGAGAGAAGGAAGGACTTAAAGAGACAGTGCTTGTGTGGATAAATTTGCACATGAAGACTTGAGGAGAAGAGGCCATGTGAAAAGGCAGGACATACTATAAGTAGCCTGTAATTCCTGTGTGCTACTGGAGGCTGGAGATGTGAAGAGAGACATGGGGGCCAAGGATGTGGGAGAGACTGTTGGCAGTTCTTAACTACCTCTCTGGAGGCTGGAGAGGGATTCAATTAACAACATACAAAATGATTGTAGAAGGAGAATTCTAAAAATGTTTCAGGTTGGAAAGCATAAATGTGTAATGCCACCAATTTGCATGTGTGTGTGAGTGTGTGTGTTTGTGTGTGTGTATGTGTGTGTGTGTGTTTAAAGATGGTGAGAAGATCTTGACAGAAGTAGAGAAAGGTTTGAAAGTTTTGAGACATATGAAAGAAAACAAAGGTGTAAGAGGTAAAAATGCTTTGATGCGCAAAGGAAAAGAGATTAAGGCTGTACTCAAATGTATTTAAACACGAGAACTAAAGTGGCTGCTTAATATTGTTTGAGTCTTAACAAAACTTAAGGTAGTTCTGCACTAAACTTGAGAGGAATTTTAATACTCCTCTTCATGACTAATGTATAGCTTGTGTATCCTGAGGACAGGCAACCTGTGTTTTCATTTGCATTAAAATGTCTAAAAGTTGCATGTAAAGAACAGATGATGAAGAATTGCACTTTGAGGAAATGCTATCTCCATATAATTCTTGAAAACTAACAGCAAACAAGGACAAATTGTATATCACAATGATTTTATTTTTTTATTGCTGTACTCTTTCTCATGGGCAGAGTTGATATGAAGGAATTACAGAGGTGATCCAATGGCATGATGGCCGTGGAGAACGAAAGAAGGAGGAGGAGGAGAAGGAGGAGAAGAAGGAGAGGGAGGAGAAGAAAGGGAGGAAAGCAAGGTGAGCATGTGTTTGGATTGATTAAATTGTCTTAGAGTAGAACAAGTTATTTATGTTTAAGTAAAAATAGTAGTTTGGGGATTAATAGATGAGGAAAAAAGGCACAAGAGCCATCAGGTCAGATGTTAATGACAGGAATCTAGTGCTTTGCATTATTTTGATTCATCAAATGAGATCTGAAAGACAAACTCAGTTCTTCAGACTAAGATAAGATTTGGAGGTCCAGTGGCACTCAACCTAAGACCTAGAAATTCTCTTTCTACATGATTGACAAATCTTCGAAGTAGTGCACTATTACCACTTTCACTACAAGGAAAAATAACCAATTTTTTTGGCTTATTGTACCCAAATAACAAGATGTTGGCTCATTAAACTAAACTAAACCGTCAATAATGATTTGATTCCCTCTTTCTTTCCCCCCACGTACTTTATATGTCTCTTCTTTTTAGTAAATTAGGAAAACATTTCTTAGAAGTATCAATGCTACGAGCAAACCCTGAGCTTCTTTGTGTTACTTCTCATGCAGAGGGGTGAATACAGTGTGCTGGTGCTAGCTCACATGTGTGATGGGATTCAGACTGGATCATCCAGACTTTCTTTTCACTAACAGGCTCTTTGACCTCCACCAGGCATAGAGCTAATTCTGCTCAGTATTACTTAACAGCAAAGTAAAGAAAACAGCAGTGAAGAAGCCAAACAATTCAGTGATCGCAACTAAGGCTGCTCTTTTGCAAGCGCAAAAGAGACACATGGTATGTTTTAAGAGATTATGTCTCTGAGTCAAGAGTAATCCTTTCTTTAAAAAAAACAAGGCAATTTAAAGAAAACTAGAATTTGATTGGCCATACTTGTTATTGCTTAGGTATGTATCTTTAACCATGTATTTTCTATAATAGAATTCTTGTAACATGTTTCAGAATTACATGGTCAATTAAATGCTTAAGCATCTAAAGCCTGGTCAGATTTTAATTGTAAATCTATAACTTGGTGAGTTAAGCACATGTGTGCTTTTCATTTATTCCTTTGAGGCACTTATGTGAAACTCAAACAATGTTGAATGTGGAATATTCTAAGCATTAATTGATAACTTAGTAATAAATTGCAGATTGCACTGTATTATAATGGCTTTTTGGATTAAAAACTAGTTGCTTGTAGTCTAATGTATTTGACAAACAGGTGAAAGCATGTTTTGATGTCAATCTGATTGTTTTCAGTTGAACTTTGAAATTGGCCATTATATATGTTTTGAGGGAAGGTAATTGATTACATTTGATGTTTTTATAACCTAGGAGAGTGTAGGTAGCCTACTAAATACAGTTGATGTGAAAGGGCACTTTGAAGCATTACTTCAGAATGCTTTCATCAAGAGCTTTGTGCCAGAGCTGGCAGGCAACAAAAGTTGGGGTGACTATGTAGAAATGAGACCTTAAAGGGGATTTTAATAGCGTAAGTAGAAAGTGATCTTGATGGTGGGAAAGAGATTTACTCTTTTAAAAAGCAGGTCTAAAAATAGGCTAGGTGAATAGTGGTAATTTGTCCACGGATATACAAGCATCTGCTTTGAGCCTCTGTTTTCATACTGTTACATAAATGGCCACAGGTAGGCTTGATGTGTCATGACCGTTCTGGGTTTAATCTTTATAACAATCCCTCTGCTATGTCATGTTGTCTTCCAGCTAGCAATGTACAACGATTCCAATGTCTCCACATCCTGAAAAAATACAGCTAATTTTGAAACATTTGATACCCTAATGTATTGAGCATATTTTCATGTGCACATTGGTTATTTGTTCATTTACCTTGGGAAAAATGTCCATCACAGTCTTTTGACCATCTTTAAACTTGGTTCCTTATTTATTGTGTCATTAGCTACTATTTCACAGGTTTTCTTCCAGTTGCAGTGACAAGATCTTTTGATGTGCCATATGTTATTTTTATTTGATGAAATCGAATTTATTGTGTTTTATTTCACTGTTCCTATTTTGTTGTCATTTACAGGAAAGTTTTGTCAATTTCCATCACAAAGGTTTCACATGTGCTTCTAAGAGTTTTGTTTTAACTCAGTTTGTTGGTCTAGCATTTGACTTACATTTACACATAATATGACGCAACAATTTAGAATCTGAAATTATGCATCAGTTATTGAAGTGACAGTCTTTTGTTTGAAAGAATGAATGGTCTTAATACTTTCTTCAAAAATATAAGGCTTTATTTCTGTGTCCTTGTATTTTTTCATGTGTATATGTGCATGCACGTGTATAGTTATTGCATGTGTGTGTGTTAGTGTTTGTGTGAGTATGTGAAAACCAGGTTGATCCTTTGTGTCTTTCTTTATTATTTCTGCCTTATATATTGAAATTATTTACACATATCTAGTTTTAAATGCATTTATGGCTAGTTTCTATAGTCATTTTACTTTGAAATCCCCTGCCTTGGCATCTGGAATGCTGGAATTGCAGGAAAGCCACAACTCCCTCTTGTCATTTGTGGATATTAGAAGTCTGAACTTCAGTCTTTATGCTTATGTTATCACAATTCATATCTTAAAATTAAAAAAATTGTTATTATTATTATTAACTGAATTCCGTCCTGCACACCTTTCATAAGCTTTTAAGCTAACATTTGAAGGCCAATTTACATATAGTTATCGTGGTTCCCAGCACCCTCTCAACTGTGGCATTTTACCAATCTCTCCTTATTTTTCATTATCTCGAGTTTTAAGTAGTTCTGGCCAGAAATCCTAGTTTGCTCCAGTAGCTGTGTTTGTCCAAAGAACAAAGTCTTGTTATATGTAGAAAAAATGTAACTGGAGGCAATCATACTGAGTGAATTTGGCCAGTGTCAGAAAAACAAATAAAATATATTCCTTCATTTTTAGTCCCTTTATTACTGGATTGTAGGGGTGCATACAGATATATAATTATGATAATGCAAGAACAGGTTATACCAAGTTTAATTTTCAATGCTTTTACCTTTCATTTCAAGATGGCAAAGTAGTTTAATATCTACATTACGCGGATGTAATTGGGAACTGCACCTGACAGAACGGCAGCGGTGTAGCGGTGTCTAGGACACCAGTGCAGGATTTGCTTGCATCACTTTTCCAGGAGTGGTGAGGGATTGTGAAGGGACTCAGCCACGCTGGGAAATGGCAAAGGAAACACTGAGTTATTCAGGCGGACCTCTCAACCGAAACCACAGACATTTATTTAGACATGCGACTAAGACACATAAGCTATATCTTACTGAACAAAGAACTTACCTTTGTGTTTTCACTCCATTGTAAAAACTATATTAAAGTTGTTTATACTTTTTGGATAATTCACCACCAATTTTTTTTTCAGAAAACATTGCTCTGAGAATATCTTCATACATAATGATTGCTCACTGGAGTCACTTACTGTACAAAACACAGCAGCTTTAGGGTAATTAGTAGAAAGCTTCTTTCCACTGTTTAAAATTTTTGGAACATATAAATTGATAGATGTGTACAAACTTGAGCTTTATGTAATTTAATCAATGCTCTTTCCTCAATTTTAATTTTATGCATTTAAGAAAATGTAATTATTTTTAAAAAGATTGTAATAATATTCTATCAAAATTGTCATTAAAAATTAGAGAAAATTAAAAATAGTTAAGGATGCAAACTGAAGATATAATCTTTCAGATAAAAACTTACCTCTTAACATATGTGATCCAGTCTATGAGCCTATGAAACTCAGCTTCAAATTTTTTTAAAAAAGAATTCTGAAGAAATAAAAAAAAGTATATTTAAGTTTAGAATTACTAAAAATAATACTGAACACAGAATACAGGAAATGATAGATTTTCCTAGGTCCCATGAAAGATCTTATCTCTACTTAGCTCTATTTTTTCTCTTATTAAGAATGAATAAAACTTAGTAGTTTATTTTCTAGTGTTTTCAATGACATAAGCACACTGTGCAGTCTATAGTCCAAATGTATAGGAGGGTCTTGTTGAAATGGTAGCCTTTGATCTAATAACGTTTCTGATTATTAATTTAAACTATGTAAAAATTATACACACACACACACACACACGATTGTTACTATGGGTTTACAATCTTTTTTCTTAAATTTCTTTATGAATTCTTCATTTTACTACTGTACATAGTATTCATCCATGTTATTCTTTTGAACTGTATGTGTGGTTAAAAAAATTTAGCCAATAAAGCCATGAAAACTTGGACTAACTATCCAGGTGATTTTTTTAAAGAAGTTTATGATTTCCATAGCCCATTTTAATTGAGAAACTACCAGGGTAAGGAAAATATTCCACATTCCACCAAAATTCAGGAGACATGATAAGATATTAATAAGCTGTTGGGAAAGGGGGGTGAGAGTTTAATGACAAGACAATTGAGGAAAACACTTACACACACACTACACACACACACACGTAATATATGTGTGTGTATAATTGAATATATATCTTTGTAATCAACATTACTATAAACTAACCATGTAAACATTCAACAATAATATAAAGACAACTAGAATGAGATTCACTATGGTCCACTAAGAAATAATGTTAGCATTGTCTCAATTTTGTTTCCTTTAATCTGTGTAGAGGATCTTACCACAAAATGGAAATATTGTTACTAAATTTGTACTAATAAAGCATCAGCAACAGATTTTTGTCTTAGTATTAACACATAGTATTATAATCATCAGGGTTTTAAAAATTGTCCCTAAGGTTAATATTGGTGATCACCACACTGCTCCCTCTTATCTTCCTGGTTAGACTGAGTAGCAGATTGCAAGCTCTCCTTATTATCTTGTTAAATCAAGAGGTGAAATCCTTTCAAGGCTTCTCCTTTTAAACATCTTTTATTAATGCTAATGTGCCAGATGGGAGAAATTAAAATGGTTCTGTTCTTCATGCTGCCGTTTCCCACAATTTTACCATATCATTTGCTGGTTAAGGAAGCATATGAAAATGATAGGTGGAGCTAACGGTTGTAAAAGTTGGAAAATTATGGGATACCTTGTCTAAGAAAATCCTTTCTTATTTCATCAAGGTGAGGACGAGGCAGCTGCCATCCCCTAATCCTTCTTCAGAAATCCTGACACAGTTAGAACATATGAACTTGTCACCTGTTCTGCTTTCTCAAATTTACCTCACTTTTAAATTCCAAACAACGAGCATGATGATTATGCGAGAATCAATTCCCTTTGGTTCCTAAGGCTAATTGTACAGAGTACCTAGGTTCGTTTAAATGAGACTATTTTTCTTCTCCCCTTTCCATCTTTGTGAAGTGTACCTTTGTGTGAAAGAGCACTCACCCTTGTACGTCTTGAGACACAGCAAGCCACTCTCTCCCCTACCTGCTTAGGAGAATTTTGCAAAACTTCAATTGTCTCAAATAGACACCTACAAAGACTTTGATTCTATGCCAATTGGATTCAGAGTGGCTCCTCTACCTGCACATCAAGCCAAGAGAAGTTCTGGGATGCATACAGGGGGTAGTCTTGTTATGATGATAAAGTTTTACTTCAGTTAGGTAACTTATAGTTTGGTTAAATATGTAATAATTGAATTCAGTGTAAAACAAACTACATCTCCCTTCCCCACTCTTGCTTCCTAACTGATTATGTCTTTTTAGCTGAGAACTATAGGTCTAGAAAGGTCCAAATACATATTTTTTTTATTTTTAAGGAAAAGAATGGGATAGAGAATACTTTATTCCCTCCAATAGAATTTTCTTTGAATTGAACTTGAGTATAATATTTATCTTTGATTCTTTTCTTGAATATGAATTAATGTACTGTTTTATCTCCTAAATGACTTGATTACACATTTATCTTCATGTCTCTGTTCCAGTGTTTCTCCACAACTTGGAGCCCAGAGTTTACCAGGTCTCATAGGCAAATCCCATGAGTCTATGCTTACCTATGATTTCTAAGCCAGGAGAGTTTGGCAGGCATTATCCTGCATAGCTTAAATCCATAGGAGAGGAGAAGAAGGCACAAAAGCCACTATCCTTGCTGAGAATGAATTATCAGGAAGTGAAAACATACTAGAGTCAAAAACAAGGCTTGGATTATATATGTACACACACACACACACACACACACACACACACACACACACACACACACACAGACATATATTACTATACCATTTCTAAAGAAACATTTATTTTATTCTGGCTTCACTTTTTTTCTTTTTACTGGTAATGACTATACATCCTTAAATCTATTCACTTAAAAATATTTTTGAGAAAAAAGTGGTATGCATTAAGCTTCATTTCTTGTATCCATCTGTTGATGTTAATGTAGGGGCCACATGAGATATGAAGTTTGCATAATATAAACAGCGATCATTTTTTCATATGGTTCATTCTACAAAGACACACATAAACATACGTTTTAAATTTTTATTTCATCTTTTGATATGTGTCTGTTTTATGTTCATGTGTGTGTGTGTGGTTCCCATGAAGGCCAACAGAGGCTATCATGGTCCCTAGATCTGGATTTGCTGGGTTATGTGTGCTGGGACCTAAGCTTGGGTCCTCAGGAAAAGCAGGGTTCATTGTTAACTGCTGAGCCAACCCTCCAAGACTATAACACAAATATTTTTAGCAGCCCTTGCGAGTCTACTTTGCCTTATGAATTGACCTTACTACTTAACTCAATTTCTAGATAATTTTAACTGTCAAGAGTATATTTATTTGCGGTTGCACCATCTAAAGTAAACGTGGTAGCTTGAGTGAGAATGGCCCCCACAGACTATTTGAATATTTGGTTGGAAGTTGGTAAGCTGTTTGGGAAGGACAGAGACATGCCATGTTCTTGTTGGAGGAGGTGTGTCACTGGGGTTGGGGACTTCAAAAGGCTGTACAATTTCCAGTGTCCCTCCGCCTCTACCTCCAACTTTCCAAAATGATGTAAGCTAATGCTCCAACAGCGTGCTGCATGCCTGCTAGCATTGTCCGCTCTGGGATGCTCATGCACTCTCCTTCTGAAACTAAGCAATGCACCAATTATTTTCTGTCTTTTATAAGTTGTGTTGGTCATGTTGCAGCAATAAAATCCTAAGACACTGCAATAATCTCTAAAGAGAGGAGTGTGCTTGAAGTTCATTTTCATATCTGTTTTTACTATGAATGTCTTTAGTGAAAAAGGAACAGAAGAAAACAGAAAATACAGAGTATCATGACCAAGGACAAATATAAGAAAACACGCATACCATGGGTTCTGTCAGCATGTAGAAGATTTATTTCTACTTTTCATATGCACGAGTCATTCAATTTATATCTGAAATCTAAAATTAGATCACTACTACTAATTAAATGAATGTTAAAAATCAATAATGAACTATGTATAATGGTCCTAGATCCCAGATTACAATGTTCGAAGTGCTCTGGAGGCAAGTTAGTTAGCTCTGGACTTACTCATTGTCAGCATTTTCTTTTCTCATACAAACAACATGTCAACTAATTTAACTTCTATCTTTTTAATTTTCAGGGTATTTTCTCATTACAATGGTTTGCCACATCTCTATTTCTTTCTAATAAATTTTGATAAGCACATATATAGCACTGCCTCACTATAAAGATTCAGAGTGGAAGGCAGAAGCTAAGAGTGATGCTGTCACCACCTGGATAGGGCAAGTGCTTTTATGTTGAAGTAAGAAATTGGCCATCACACACCAGACCAAGTAAGAGACACATCTTCAAATAGGCAGAACAGCAAACTCAGTGAATGCGGCAGGTGGAAACATCCCAGATGTCACTTCTGCCTGTTTGGATGTCTTTTCTAAACTCGTTAGAGTTACAAAGATTGCCTAAAAAGGAATTGCTTCTCAGTTTCTGCAATTCATTTTCAAAAGCAGCAAAAAAATATATTTGCTCCATAAAAAGTATTAGTTGGCATTCATTGGTGCCAGCTCGGGTCTTCTAGCTATCCCAATCACCTCCTATGTTTCTGCATATTTTTATTTTAGGGGAATTTTTAAATCTGCTGAGAGAAAACACACTCCAAGATTTGTATAAGAAAAAAAAGGACTTTTTTCCTTCTTTCTGGTGATAAGAGGATTAGAGACATATAAACTAGTCTTTAAAGTTTGAGCTAGTCATTCCAATTGTTAAAGAAGGGTTCTTTGTGCTGTCAACACATGCAAGAATATACACTGTCCATGTTTTTAAGGAGAGAGAGAAAGAGAGAGAGAGAGAGAGACAGAGACAGAGACAGAGAGACAGAGAGACAGAGAGAGAGAGGGAGGGAGAGAGGGAGAGATTTTAAAGAAAATTTCGCTGACAATGGTGTTTTATGGGTATTTTATGTCTGGCTGCCTTGCTATGATGTTTCAGAGGCAATGATACAAGCTTTTCCTCATTTATTGTGAAAGATAAGGGAAATTGCATTAAGAACTCTCTTAGAGAAAGCTGACCTGATAGATTTTCTTTGCACAGAGACCTTGACCAAAAAGACTTTCATTATCTTTGTAGTTGTCTGCTCAGCCAAGCTATCTAGGGCCCGGTAGACTCTCCCCAAAGTGTGGCTGCTGCTACTTTTTCCTTTATATTTTTTACAAGTGCATTCATCTTCTGTACACTCTGGCAACCAGAGATTTGTCAACGTCAAGCAAAACACTCAGTGTGCAGGATCTATGCAACACAACTTTGTTTGGATGTGGGTGCGTGTGACGTAGCATCACATTGGAAAGCCTGTCAGAAACACTCACCTCTCTGATGATTTAAAACATGTCATAAGCAAGCAAAGTTTTTTCTAAATTATGGAAATAACAAAAATAATCATGCATGTAGCATTTTTAACATGGGCCCTTAAGTAATACCTTCATGGCAAACTCTTGAAATCTATCGTACCAGTGAATGTATTATTATCTGTGTCATGACAAGAGCTGAGGGTCACAGAGAGAAACAGGATTCCCAGAACTTCCCAGGCAGGACACAAGGCTCTGCATCAGGGGACATGATCACACATTTGGTGTCCACTGCTGACCCTAAAGCCATATTTTTCTTCCAGTTCTGTAAAGTCAAAGATACATACATCTTAAATGCTTTTTCACGGGATCAGTCTATGTCACCAAGAAGCAGCAAATGCACTGTAGCTTCTGAAGGCTGGTTATTTTTTGGACTGAAGACAGAGCAGTCTATGCATACTTTGTTGTGCAGGACTGTATTCTGAAACTTGTTTAGAAGTGATGTTGTACTTTCCAGACAGGGAGCCTAATATAAAGTGGTTCACATAATTCTAAATTAAAAGTGAATATTATTTAAAGTTAAGTATAATGATATCCTAAGTAAATTTTATTTATTTATATTAGTTGTTATTTTCACTTGAGAGACTCATTCTTATAAAAGGAGACAACTTTTTTTAGTGTAATCCCTGATGTGTTGGATAGAAAGTCTTGGGTATCTGTGCCTAAAGTTAACCATGTCTGTGACTTCTGAGGAATCACTGTGGATGTGAATTATGTTACTCACAATGAGACTTAGTGACAGCTCGACTCTTTCATAATGAAGAAATAACAGGCAATGTATTACACATACATTTATAGAGTAATTACTTATTACACTGTACATACAGTTACATTTTAGTTTCTCTGATTGACATTGTCCTAATGCAAAAAAAAAAATGTATGCACTAGATGGAATAAAATATCCCTTATTATGCTTTAGTTACTTTATGACTCAACTATTAAATATGTGCATAACTTCAATCAAGGCAAAATATATATTTATGCCTTCACCAAAGAAATGCTTTGACAAAGAGAACTCCCCGTCAAAAAATGGAGGTTAGAATTTAAAATACTGACTGTGGCAATACATGTGACTCAGCTTGCTACATGTTAAAAAGACAAGTCTTAATTAAGATAAAAATAGTAAATTGCCTAAATATTGAACACATGCATTGGAGTATATTAAATCAATGACTAATACATGCTTTTGAAATATGGTTAAATGTTTAAAATGCTTCTTCAATTAAAGCCTGCAAAAGATATAACCTATAAATACAACTGTTGAAACTGGCTTTCTTTTTGTTACTATAAATATGAAACATTTCATGTGCTACTAATAGTGTATTCTGCCAAATACATTTGCTTGCTGAAGCCTATCCAGACTTTCGAGTGGTGGGCAGTGGAATAGAGAGGACCCATCCTACTTCTCAGAAAGAAGTGGAACAATGAAGAATTGGTGGGAGGTTGGCTTAACTTCATCCTTCCTCTTTGTGGGTCCTTTCTACCCTTCCCTCATCTTTCTTCCGTTTTTCTTCTTCAGGCCCGGCATATAAAATAGGAAGATACCAAGAACAGGAGAGAAACTGAACTGACAAACTAGTAATGGCAATTCATCAAAATATGTTCACTAACAGAGAACTAAAAGGTGCTATGGCGTTTCCTAATAAATACTTTCAAAATAGAAGAGAAATTCTTGGAGGAAATTCCATCTATATAAGGACAATTCATTCACTGTAATTCTTAAGAATTTTCTTAGATTTAAAAATTAAAGACTACTCAAATCCTCCACAGCTTGGACTCAGTATTCACGGAACTACATCTGAATTTTTGTTTTGTGAATCGTTCTCCAGCCAGTTCACTTCCTGGATGGAGATGCCAGCTCTGCTTGTATTCACAGTGCCCTATTTTGTGTGGGTTTATTTACTGATTTTATTTCTTCTCCAATTGAAAACAAAGAATTGTGTCTATATTTTCTTACCTATCACTTCACAATCAATTCACAATCTTCAATTTCATAAGAACCACAATTGTATTACTGTGTCTGTAATACAATTCTCATAGACTTAAATGATTTATGGATTCCTTTTAAAAATTGGTTCTTTAACCATATAAAAATAAAGAGAAGTGAAAATAGAAAATGAAATGTATCTAATGGTGGAGAACTATACATATTCCCAAATTGATATATCCACTTATCTGCTAGACAGAATCCTATTGATGCTTCTTTTGTACTAGGCCATATCATGATAATGTTTAAATTCCAATTAAGGGATAATAACTTGTAAATTAGTACTCTAATTTCTAATTTAACAAAATATAGGTACAAAAAGCTCTCCTAATCTAACAAGGTGGGAGATGTATGAATAAGTTCCATTAAGTGATAGCTGAATGGCATGAAGAGGGTATTCAGAAAAATATCAGGGGTAAGAAAATTCCTAGTAGCAAGAACAGGACTATATTTAAACAATATGAGGAAAATGAAGAAGTTTAATGAGGCTGACAACCAGAGTCTGGAAGTCATAGCTTAAAATTAAGTTGGTGAAACGAAGGATCTAATCGTAGTAACATTTTCTATGTCATCTTAAAGATTCTGAGATTTATTCCACATACAAGAATATACTTGATTGTTTTATGGTATATTGGTCCAAGCTTTTAATTCCAGAATTTGAAAGGCTGAGGCGAGGGATCAAAAGTAGGGGCCATCCAGGTCTATGTAGTGCCATGTGTCTTAAGTAAATAAATGAACTAATTAATTAACAAAAATGCTTTTAAATATGTATAAAATATAATATACTTTCAACATAATCAAAACGTTTTCCTCAATTAACATTACATACATACCTTCTTATATATCATATGTGCCTATATACATACACACACATATGTGTACACATATATGTGTGTGTGTGTATGTGTGTGCATTTCTGTAGTCACGTGGACTAGACAAGAATTAAAATACTGATTAGAAGAACAAAACAATCTAAGTTAGTAATGATTCTAAACTAAATTCTAGTGGATTAGCAACTCTGCCATGAATTTACTAATCAAATTCATCCATTATTGAAGCAATAATTCTATTGCTTTATTTAATAATTGAATTGCTTGCAATTTCATGAAGCAAAGAATCAATGAAATAAGACTAATATCATCAGGTCACATAGAAAAGTTGAGAATAACATGGATGAGAAATTGGTGAATTAGCCCTTTTAGAATTATGGGATAACAAGCACAGCTGGAGGTACAGCTGTGCGTTTCCAATACATCTGCTACAGAGAACATCAAGATCGAAAGATAAGCTTTCTATTACCTGATTACTTACTATGCACTAGCCATTGATGATATAAATGTATCTTTTTAAAAATCTCAATTCATTTTTTTAATTTTAGATAATGTTGTTTGTTTTGAAAACTACTAAGATGGGGTAATTTATTACTACCCAATGACATTTTACTTGGTTTTGTACTATGATCATATCTTGTGTGTTAAATAGCTTAGTGCAATTTCTAAACAGCTACAATGACTATTCTTCATCATTTTAAAATGAAAAAGTCAAAGAAATCACTATTAGTGGTATGGGATGTCAAACTACAGACTACCAGGATGTCTTTGAAATTGTTTTCTTGTATATTAAGGAAGAGAACAAGCTTGCTTTTCTAGTGTTTTTCAGATCTCTTACAGGAAATGTGTGAAGCTTCTTTTTTACCCACTTTTTTCCTTCTTGCCCCTTCCCATTTTTATTGAAAAGTATTTGGAAATAAAAAACTGGTGAAAATTGCTTGTGAAGCTGTCCTTTAAATCTAGCAAACTTTATTTATTATGCACGCTGTTTAATAACTAAATTTGTAATATTTCAAGCACAGAGCTCCATCACTTTTTTTTTTTTTTAACCCAGCTCATTCAGTGTGAGATGGGAAACTTAACTAACACATGTGTTGTATGCAGTTCGTGCCCAGGGAGAAGTCACAGCTTTGTAGTGGCCTGGATCATAGTGTTAAATTCAGTGTCGAATGCAATCCACAGACACTTCTTTTTAGATCCCATTAATTCTTAATACAAAATCCTTCAAAGCGAAATAACGGAGGCATAGAAATTTCTATTTTTAGAAGAACCCTTGTTTGTATTGATATGAAACAACCAAAACTTGTAATGATGTAATGTTTTGCTTTCAAGAAGCCATTCCAATCATTTACTCTTTTGTTACTCAAGATGTTTGGGATTCTAAGGTAACACATGTAGGGAGGAAAGGGCATAGAGAAGTTGATAAGATCTTTCAGAGCATGACGGAGGTCCATGCCAAGCAAGGACCTGGGTTCAATACCTAGGACCCACTAATACATGCAAAGAATTAGTAAATGCAATTTTAGAAAACGTAAAAGGACAAACCCTGCATTCGAGTAATACTTTTTCCTACTGAGATAACACTTACAGTAAGACAAGATCAACCCCAGGGGCTCTCAATAAGAATGGCAATAAGGAAAGATAACGATGTCACATCCTTTTAAAGAAGTTTGATATCTCCTGTATGCTCTTGAAAGAAATAACAAAACTATATGTTTTACTGAAAAGTAAAACTTTTTGAGGGTAATACTTCACCTGAGGTTATAGCTGCTCACTTGTACACCTGGGAGCTTCTGATTCCTCCCTGTTCTACTTAAACTCTTCCTCTCCTAAGGAAAGCCACAACCATATGTTCTTAGTGGAGAAGAGCTGTCCTTCTGTGAGCTCTTCTCTGTTGTAAATTCAGATCACATTTCAGAGGGCACATTTCAGGCAGTTTCTAAATAAGGTTCCCATTGTACTTTCTCCTTAAAAGAGACTATGAGATTTTATTCATATTTAAATATTTGAATAATTATATTTGTTTATATGGTAAAAGCAAATTTGAGGCAAGTGGCTCTTCAGCCAAAAACAGAACAATAAAAATCTTGGTTCGAATAAACTGTAGTTGGATTCAAAGAAGGAACTAATAGCTGAGTATCACATTTCCAGTTTTCTAGGAAGGGAATACAGAAATATTTCAGTAATTTTCCAGGGTGTGTTATAGTTTTGTTGCCTCAAAAAAGTTCAGCATGTGAGAATTCTCATTTAGTATTCATAAGAGATCTCTCTGGATCAAGTTTTCACCCACTGAAAGAACAGAGTGGACATGAATGAACTTTAATCATATTGAATGGGCCATAGTAGAAAACCACTTGGATACTGGCAGTTCATACAACCCAAATTATCAAGAGCAAATTATCTAAGATACTCCTGACTAACATTGAGAGTATGCAAGGGAAGTTACAGTCTTTTCTGTATTGATTATATTGGAGATCTAATTAAATCAAATAAATATTATATGCACATAGAGTGCTGAACCACTGGGATAATGTTGAACTCATCTGAGACATGGATATAATTAAGGATTTGTTAACACTTGTACAATAAATCTCTATTATCAAGAACTTTTAACTGAGTGGAACCCTTGGAGGGTGGATGGGGGGATAATAAAATCTGGAGTGTAAAAATTAATTAATTAATTAAAGAAAAAAATTCATTTTCAGCTGCAACTTGCCATTCATGAAGAATGAGGAGGAAGAGGAGAAGGAAGAGGGAAAGCTTCTGCTTTGTAATTGATTTTTTCTCTTTATGAGAAGTTTCAGCCATACTGGAAGAGAACATTTGTACTGCGCAATCAGTGAAAGAAACAATAGTTCATTTGTTTCTATGTATATATTCTAAATATCTTTTCTTTCCTCAACAGAGGACTTCTTTTATAAGATTGTGTGTTCTCTTGGGAGAGTAGACTTCCCCTGGAGCAGGTGTATTACCAGAGGCCTCACCCTTAAAAACAACTGACTTTGTACTCATGCATCAGCTATCAGTTGTCATAGCTCCTCAGCTAGGCTTCAGAAGTCATGTCTATCTTCAGATTTTGTCTGGTGGAAGGAGGGTACTGTAAAAGTACTAATTCAGAGTCAGGTGAGCATCTCTTGGACAATTGATTTCTGTTGATCAGTTGAGCTTTCCAGTAATGATCTGCTTCAAAAGAAACCTTTTGGATGATGGGTGAGAGCCACACTTATCTGTGTATATCAGGATAAGTATTTAGAATATCGTTAGAAATTATACTAGTTTAGAAAACAGGCAGTAGTTGGTTCTTTTTTAGGTTCCATGACCTCACAAGCCATGGGTAGTTGGCTAGTTTTACAGTGGCAGATATGAATTACCTCCTATTGAGCAATGTCTAAATGCAGTGTGGTGACTGTTGGTTGGTTTTAGGATATAAGGGCCACTATTGCAGCTTTCTGTGCACCTTGTCCTGCTGGTCATCGCTGTGGTTTGTTGGTGTTATATCTGGATAGGCCTCTTGATCTTTTTCTCCATAGAGAGATTGATTGCATGCCTCCTTTGGATATTATGAGAGGGAGTTCTCAATGAGGAGAATCCCAGGTCCAGACTGATTCCTCTAAATCTTGTATTAAAAGCATTTAGTGTCTTTAGGGACAGGATCTTACCATCTTTTCCTAGAGGGCATAAGGGTAATAGCAACAGTCTCTATTTTCACGGGGAGGCCTCTGGGACTACTCTGACCAACAAAAAGAGGTTTCCAGTGCCTGAAATTGAGGCCTTTGCCTTTTGGGGGTCATTTGTGCCCAAAGTGACATAACTGCAATAAAAATATATAATATAAACATTTATATACATATAATATATAATGTATATTAGCACACATATACCATATGTGTAAGTATATATGTATAAATATGTATTTTGAAAAAACAATAACAAAATTCCCAATGATTTTTCAAGCATCCTTAGTGCTATCTCTCCCACTTTCCGTCCCTCCCCTATGTTGGTCGGCTTAGAGCCTCCCCAGGGAAGATTCCCTACTGTGATTTTCCCTCTCTCCCTCTATAGCAACTATGCCCTACCATTCCCTTCTCTGGTGCCCTGGTCCCGATTGCCACATACACCATTGCACTGTGCTTCTTTCTGTTCACTTTCTGTTACCCACTGTCTCTATAAGTTATACATTCTCATTTAAATGTTCAGAGGTGGCATCCACAAATAAGAAAAAGCATATGGCACTTTTGTTTCTGGTTCTGGGTTACCTCATTCAATAAACTATTATCTATTTCCATCTATTTAACTGTAAATTTCTCCCTCTCTCTCTCTCTCTCTCTCTCTCTCTCTCTCTCTCTCTCTCTCTCTCTCTCTCTCTCATACATCTGTATACTATTCTATGATGTATATGCACCATACTTTTATCATCCACTCATAGTTTAGGGATATTTAGACTGATGCCATTTCCAAGCTCTTGTGAATAGAGAGAGCAGCAATGAACATTGCTGAGCATGAGTCTGTGGGGTAGGATGCTGAGTCCTTTGTCTGAGTCAGCTCCTATGGTAGCTTTCTGAAAATTCTCCTTACTTATTTCCTTTTGCCTTCCACCACCAGTGCAATGGGGCTCCACATTTCCATACAGAATTTGTTGTCAGCTATCTGGTTGATCTTAGAAATTCTGACTGGGATAGCATGAAATCACAAAATTGTCAATTGGCATTTCTCTAATTGCTAAGGATGTCAAATACATTTTTATTATTCTACATTTTAAAAAGTAAAATTTGAAATGAATTCTTCTGATTATCCTCTTATTCCTTTTTTTCTTTTTTGCCCAAACCAATGGATAGGCCAAATAGAGCTCCTCTTGGCAGCTTTGCCTTTCATAAATTGCATGTACATACGCCATAAATTTAATGAAAATAATGGAAGAACTTAATGAAATGTTGAGATAGTGCCATTAAGTGTTATACAATAGCATTTACTCTTCAATCATCAATCTGTCTGTGTTTTTAGGGCAGCATAAGAGAATGCAGGAAAAAAAAACCCAAAAAACCCCCGAATCAACAACAAAAAAACCAAGCAATAAAGCCTGCATGCTCCACTCTCCAGCTGGCTCAATACACACTTTTCCTAATTTTAGTTATTTGTGATGAATTTCATGGGTGACAGTACCAATTATTGAGTGTTTTGATTGTTAATCATTGCAAGTCTCCACTGAATTCTTCTGAACATTTCTATCAAGACGGAGCTTTTTTTGAATAATCATATAACAAGAAATTTTAAAAAATCTTGTTGAAGGCATATTATTGATGAACCCATATTTTAAAGTTATAATAAAATGTTTTCATACAGATGAAGTTAGTGGTGGCAGAAATATTAAAATATTTAAAATGAACTTTATTTTTGTATTAACTTTAAGCATAAATTGATTAAATTTTGTTTTCTATACATTTATAACAAAATTAATGGCCTAAAATAACACATACATTATATGATATTATCTATGGGTTAAAAGTCTGGATATAACTTAGGAACTTTCATATAAATCTCTCAACATAGCAGTTTCCTTATGATTACATTTAAATTTAGAAATTAACCTTAACATGCAAAAATAACAAATATTCATCTCAAATATTAAACAAAAGCTTCCCAGGTGTTGCCTTCATTTTTTAACAGTAAGTTCAGTAGAAAAGATGGAAACTAACAAAATAAATAACAAAAAAGCAAAATTACAATTAAAGTTCTATTTAGATGAAAAGAAACTCTGCCATCCATGATGGGTTTTTTTGTTTGTTTGTTTTTGTTTGTTTGTTTGTTTTTTATCTTTTTATTCTTACTTTATTGAATGTACTTAGGATTTTTTTTTTGTTGTTGTTTTTTGGATATTTATTTACATTTCAAATGTTTTCCCCTTTGGAAACCCCCTATCCCATTCCCCTTCCCCCTGTCTCTATGAGAGTGCTCCCCCACCCACCCACCCTCTCCTGTCTTCCCTCTCTAGCATTCTCCTACACTGGGGCATCTAATACTCTCAGGCCCAAGGACCTCTCCTCCCACTAAGGTCCTTCTCTGCCACAAATGGATACAGAAAATGTGGTATATTTACACAATGGAATACTACTCAACTGCTAAAAACAATGACTTCATGAAATTCGCAGGCAAATGGAAGGATCTTGAAAATATCATCCTGAGTGAGGTAACTCAGTCACAAAAGAATGAACATGGTATGTACTCACTGATAAGTGGATATTAGTCCAAAAGTTCAGAATACCCAAGATTCAATTCACAGACCATATAAAGCCTAAGAAGAAGGAAGACCAAAAGGTGGATGTTTCAGTGTTTCTCAGAAAGGTGAACGAAATACTCACAGGAGGAAATATTGAGACAAGTGTGGAGCAGAGACTCAAGAAAAGGCCATCCAGAGATTGCCCCACCTGGGGATCCATCCCATATATAGTCACCAAATTTAGACGTTCTTGTGGATGCTGGGAAGTGCTTGCTGATGGAAGCATAATAAACTGTCTCCAGAGAGGCTCAGGCAGAGCTTGACAAAAACTGAGGCAGATGCTCACAGTCAACCATTGGACCGAGTGTGGAGTCCCTGATGGAGGAGTTGGAGAAGGGACTGAGGGAGCTGAGGGAGTTTGCAGCCCCATGGAGGGAGCAACAGTGTCAACTGACCCCTAGAGCTCCCAGAGACAGGACCACCATGATGTTTTTAACAGGGGAAACTTCCTTGTCAAGAACACTGATGAGGGATATCCCGAAAATGACCAATACATTTGGGTTTAAAGATGAGTAGAAACTCTTTAACTTGAATATTATGGATAGAAAGTTTTGAAAATTAAACAGTTTATTAAAAAAAAAACTTATTGTTAAGTTTATATAAGTTGATAGAATTTAGAAGCACGGAAGAGGGTATAACTATAAGGGGTTGTCTATTTTAAATTAATAGTGATTAAGACCAATGCTCAATGTAGTTGATATTGTTCCATGGGCCTGCTTCCTGGGCTGAAGAAAAGGAAGATATAGAAACGAGCATGGGCTTATTGTTTTTTTCCTGACAGTGGAGGCAAGGTGGGATGCTATCTATTGCTCTGCCCATCATGGGTCTCCTTTCTCATGGAGCAATATTATCTCAAAAATTAAAGTTTTCAATGTTTTGTCATAGTAGCAATCTGTATCAGACCTGAAAACTTTGTCTATGAGGACTAACTTGCATGGTACCAGAAGGCACCATGCAAACTTATAAAACCGAAGCAGCCAATGGTTCTATCCAGCTACGATGCCTAGGAATTACAATAAGACAAACATGGCAAATAACCCTTAGGCTGCAGTAGTGGCACGCATAGCTTGGAGATAATCGAGTACTCTCTAATTAAACTTAAGGCTTTCTCAACAAAAGGAAAATCATGCCTTGGACTGGAAAACTTAGCCAACTACCCTTGCCCAGGGAATCCATGGATCTTGGAGGAAAACCTACAACTACTAGCACAATCCCTAACTGCATTATAAATATTTATTCTTATACACAGATATGCAAAGCTCTTAATTTTCCCCCAAGAAACCTCACTTTAAAATAGTTAGAGGCCACTATGAAAACACACATTCAAAATTCAGAGTACAAGAAATTGTGTGTTGTTCAATCACAACTGATAAATCTACAACACAGCTCCTATACCTAAACCTCAGGTATTGCAGAAGTGAGGGTGGAGAGATTGTAAGAGCGAGAGAAACAGGAAGATTGCTGTGAGATTATATCTCTTACAAGCTATTCCTATGGAGCCTCAATATTATGGTTGACTAAGCAAGGCCTAGAACAGTAAGACATCAATAGACATGTTCACATAAAAGGGGAAAATGCTCCTGAGGTCTTACCATAAACAAATAACTCCAGGTAATTGAGAAATGCTGAAAGCAGGAGAAATAGTCTTCCCCAGGGAAGAGCCCCCAATTGATTATCCAATACCAAGTGGTCAGCTCTGAAATAATGTATAAACAAGTAACAATAAACAGACTGAACAGATTTTACCTATATATTTAGAAATATGTATCATGTAAACATAACACACACACACACACACACACACACACACACACACACACACACACACACGTATAGCAATTAAAGAGACAGGGAACATGAATTTGAAGGAGGGCAAGAAGAGGGAACCTCCAGGTCAAATCAAAGAGGGAGGAAGGAACAGTGGAAATGATATAACTATATCATAATTTCAAAAAGTAAAAAATAAGAGTTAATTAATATAGAGTGTAATTCTCAGGATATATTCCTTTTTTTCAAAACAGAAAATGTAACTTCTATGAGAAATACTAAAATTTGTTGAGTGGATGTAAAGGATTCTGCTAAGCATCTTATAATGTACAGACAGTCTTCTTCAATGAAGAATTATATGGTGCAAAATATTAATAGTGTCAAGGGTAGGAAACTGGAGTTCAGATGAAAAAAATCCTTGTTTTAACTAGGAACTGATATTTTAGATGGAAAGAAAGAAATACATTAGAAAAGTACTAGGAAGTGTAATAGGCAAAGGCTTATTAAAAGGATGGATCGTTTTAATGTGATTACATCTTCCCATGGGGTAGAGACAAGTGGTAAAACGGAATTCTTTATATAATAGATTATTCACAATGAACTTGGAGAGTTAAAAGTGCCTTGCACAGCTCCAACTTGAGGTAACAAGTAGTTATTTATATATTCAGATCTGGAGGTCAGATGAAAAGTCTGAATTAACGATTTAAACTTACAGTTTATCTTGGATTAAGAAATGAGTATAAATGAGATTTCCCAAAGGAGGGAATGGGTTTGTACAAAAGATGTTATAGGATTAATTCTTTAAGCATTAATCATTAAACAGTTACTACCCTCATAAAAGGTAACAATGAAGAGAAGAATACCACATAGGGTTCTCAAGGTCATGAGGGAAATTAAAGAAATCTAAAATGTAATAATACTTTTGTGTAGAGTACAGATCATATTTTTAAGACCTTGGGTAGAGAGTGAACACTCTACAAATAGATTGGGCACATTTATGGCTGTGTTGCTCTTTGGAATAAGTTTGGTGTGTTTTTTTCATACTCGTCACTGTAGCTCTGTTTAGCTGCTTTTAGGTAACAGTTGACCGGAAGCCTGTTAATTAGGATTGTTAAGTCCTCTTCACATCTTAAGCCCAATTATAAATCTGTGAGTTACAGAGACTGAAGGCAGCTTCAGGCTTTAATGTAGTGTGAACACTCCTTTTAAGAATGTTCAAAGTTCTTAGGATGGAATTATTCTACTGGTAATTCCTTAAGATGCCTTTTTGCTACTTAGCAATGTTTCTTAGGATTCTCCCCCCCTTTATAAGATTTTCAAGTTGTATGACATGGATACTGAGTCCATCGTTTGGGCTTTGCCTGAGCTTTCTGACTTGGTAGTTGGGAAAAAATACATCACATCTCTTGAAGAGAATAATAAACTTCATCACCACAAAATTGCATTTTGGCACTCAAAGAAAATTTCTAAGTCACTAAACATTTTTATTTTTTAATGTATTTCTTTGATTTATGTGCATATTTACTTTTCTCATGACATTTAAAATTTTTTTTTAATTTTTATATTTTGATACTTTATTTACATTTCAAATGTTTCCTCCTTTCGATGTCTCTACTTTAGAAACCCCCTATCCCCTCCCTCCTCCCCCTGCCTTTCTCACCCACCCACCCGCCCACCCACTCCTATCTTCCCTCCTTGGCATTCCTCTATACTGGGACCTCTAACACCTTCAGGCCCAAGGGCCTCTCCTCCCCCTGATGGCCAAAAAGGCCCTTCTCTGCCACATAAGTGGTCTGAACCAAGGGTCCCTCCATGTGTATTCTTTGGTTGGTGGTCCAGTCTCCAGGAGCACCGGGGAGTCAGGCCAGTTGACACTGTTGCCCCCTCCATGGGGCTGCAAACTCCCTCAGTTCCTTCAGTGCCTTCTCCAACTCCTCCATCTGGGACCTCACACTCAGTCCAATGGTTACTGTGAAGTGAAACTTGAGAAATCCAAAATTTAGGCTAATATCCACTTATCAGTGAGTACATACCATGTTTGTTATTTTGTGATTGAGTTACCTCGCTCAGGATGATATTTTCAAGTTCCATCCATTTGCCTGTGAATTTCATGAAGTCATTGTTTTTAATAGCTGAGTAGTATTCTATTGTGTAAACGTGCCACATTTTCTGTATCCATTCCTCTGATGAGGGACATCTGAGTTGTTTCCAGCTTCTAGCCATTATAAATATGGCTGCTATGAACATATTAGAGCATGTGTCCTTATTACATGTTGAAGCATCTTCTGGGTATATGCCCAGGAGTAGTATAGCTGGGTCTTCAGGTAGTATTATGTCCATTTTTCTGAGGGTCCGCCAAACTGATTTCCAGAGTGGTTGTACCAGCTTGCAATCCCACCAACAGTGGAGGAGTGTTCCTCTTTCTCCACATCCTCACCAGCATCTGCTGTCACCTGAGTTTTTGATCTTAGCCATTCTGACTGGTGTGAGGTGGAATCTCAGACTTGTTTTGATTTGCATTTCCCTGATAACTAAGGATGTTGAACATTTCTTTAGGTGCTTCTCAGCCCTACGAATTTCCTCAGTTGAGGATTCTCTGTTTAGCTCTGTTCCCCATTTTTTGATAGAGTTATTTGGTTCTCTGGAGTCTAACTTCTTGAGTTCTTTGTATATATTGGATATTAGACTTCTATCAGATGCAAGACTGGTAAAGATCTTTTCCCAATCTGTTGGTTGCCGTTTTGTCCTATTGACAGTGTCCTTTGCCTTACAGAACCTTTGCAATTTCGTGAGGTCCCATTTGTCGATTCTTGATCTTAGAGCATAAGCCATTGGTGTTGTGCTCAGTGACATTTGCCATGTACCCATGTGTTTGAGACTTTCTCCCATTTTCTCTTCTTTTAGATTCAGTGTATCTGCTTTTATGTGGAGGTCCTTGATCCACTTGGACTTGAGCTTTGAACAGGGAGATAAGAATGGATCAATTAGCATTCTTCTACATGTAGATCGCCAGTTGAACCAGCACCATTTTTTGAAAATGCAGTCTTTTTTCCCCACTGGATAGTTTTAGCTCCTTTGTTGAAAACCAAATGACTGTAGGTGTGTGGGTTCATTTCTGGGTCTTCAATTCTATTCCATTGATCTACCTGCCTGTCACTATACCAATATCATGCAGTTTTTATCACTACTGGTCTGTAGTACAGCTTGAGGTCAGGTATGCTGATTCCCCCAGAAGTTCTTTTGTTGTTGAGAATAGATTATGCTATCCTGGGTTTTTTGTTATTCCAAATGAATTTGAGAATTGCTCTTTCTAATTCCTCTTTGAAGAATTGAGTTGGAATTTTGATGGTGATTGCAATGAATCTGTAGATGGCTTTTGGCAGGATGGCCATTTTTACTATATTAATCCTGCCAATCCATGAGCATGGGAGATCTTTCTGTTTTCTGAGGTCTTCTTCGATTTCTTTCTTCAGAGACTTGAAGTTCTTGTCATACAGATCTTTCACTTGTTTGGTTAGAGTCACACCATGATACTTTATATTGTTTGTGACAACTGTGAAGGGTGTGATTTCCCTAATTTCTTTCTCAGCCTGCTTATCCTTCGAGTATAGGAAGG
>CM052716.1:63939066-63957939 GCA_028551405.1 Uromys caudimaculatus
ACACACACACACACACACACACACACACACACTGAATGATACTTAGCTTGATGGTACATGTCCATAATCTTAAAATTTGGGAAGTTGAGGCAGCAGAATTGATTATGACTTCAATGACATATTAAGCAACATAAGGAGTTTCAGTCTAACTCACACTATATGGTGTGAGTCTATATCTAAACAAATGGAGAAACAAAAAGAAATTGAACACACAAAACACAGATCATAACTCCCACAAATTGAGTAGAGTTTAGGAGTTTGAATGAGAATAATCCCATAGGCTCATCCTAGTTTGTGAAACTATTTTGGGAAGGATTAAGAGATATAGCCTTGTTGGAGTAGGACTCCTACTGGGGTTGGGTTTTGAGGTTTCAAAGGTTCACAACAGACCCAGTATCTGTCTCTCTGTCTCTCTTCTCTGTCTCCTACCCCAGACCCTCTCTACATCAGTTTCTGCCTCCTGTTCGGCTCAACTAACCTTGACCACAGGGAGCTCAAAGAGACTGAGCCACCAACTAGGCACCATACCCGGGCTCGTCTGAGGCCCCCAACACATATATAAGAGGGGACTGCTTGGCCTCAGTCAGAGAAGATGCGCCTAATCCTCTGGATAAAGGCTTGAGGCCCCAGTGAAGAGGGAGCTCTGGAGGTGGGGGGTGTGGGGGAAAGCACCTTCTTGGAGGCAATGCGGAGGACAAATGTGATGAGCAACTGTGGGAGAGGGGACCTGGAGGGAGTCAACGGCTGGAATGTAAATAAATGAAATAATTTTTTTAAAAAAGATGAATGAAATACTCTTTATGGAAAGTGGATATAACAAGAGATTTCATATTAAAAAATAGCCAAGTACAAAAAGATAAATACATGTTTTCTCTTATTTTAGTTCCTAGTTTTTATGTAGACACATAAAATCATGCATATATATGCATATATATAAAAGAAAAGCAGAAAATATGAAGACAGAAGTAAAACTCTCTGAAGGGACAAGGGGGGCCATATGATGATGATGAAGTGGAGGGAAATTGGGGATAGAGAAGGTTTTAGAGAGATTTGGTAAACATAATATTTAGCATATACACTACATATTATATATGCAACTTATGCAATTAAAGTTTGGAATTTTAATTATTTCTTTAAAAAATGCCTAAGGAGAAATGATGACATCAAACAGTATGGTGTGGTAGTATTCTGCAAGTGAGAGTGAAGATCACAAAGTAACTTAGTGAACACAGTCACTCCCAGATCTGTAGAGGGACACTGAAACCTGAAGTTTCTCAAATTCTTACATAAAATAGCATAGAATCTGCATATAACCTAAGCACGACCTTCCATATATTTCAGACCATCTTTAGATTGCTTATGCTGTGTAATGTTATGCAAATCAATTGCAAAATTGCCTCACTGAATGACTGAAGACAAATACACACACACACACACACACACACACACACACACACACACACACACACACACACACACAGAGAGAGAGAGAGAGAGAGAGATGAAGTTTCATTATGTTGTCCAGGTTGGCCTTGAACTCCTGCAAGCCCCTCTCTGTAGCTGCCTGAGTAGTTACTCCCTTAAATGTGCGAAGTTGTATCTTGCTTAGACACATTTTTCTCCTCAAGTATTTCTTCTATTTAAATTTTTGAGAGAGGGAAAGAGAGTCTTGCTATGGTTGCAACTCCACCATTCCTTCTGCCTTGATGTTTCATTGGTTGAATATAAAAAGGACTCATAAAATAAGTCATTAACTTTTAGTTAATTATACTATTTTTAAATTTTATGTTATTTATTTTGTATTTGAGTTTCATATCAAGCAGTTGCTTTACCTCCAACTTCCCCCAGACACTACTCATGTCTCCCTGCTAATTTTATGCCCTCTTCTCTCTATTTTATAATACAATCAGTTAGTACTGCCTGAATACTGAATTTTTAATTGTACAAGTGGACCATACTAATAATATAAGATATAAGTAATAGAAACAACAGGATAGAGTATAAAGAAACACAATGCTATACATATAATTTTTTAAATCTAAGACTGTTTCAATAATAAAGCTCAGTAAAAATATAAACCTGGAACAAAAAACAAAAACTCAACAAAACATACAAAAACTCGAACTGTAAGATAGTGTGTCCATTCATGAAAATTTGAGCAAATATTCTCAATATTTTAAGGCCAGGGAGAGGGCTCAGTAGGTAACCCTGATTGCTGTGCAAACTTGGTAATCTAAGATTGATGACTGGCACCCAGTTAATAAAAGCCTATATCAGGGCACATATGTAATATTAGCAGTCTAAGATGATATGGAGGGCAAGGTTAGAACTGGCTGAAGGAACTCTAGTCTTTCAGCCTGAACTATACAGCATTGTGGCAAAATAAAAGAGATCCTGCCTCAAAATGAGATAAAATGTGAGAACTGACTCCAGAAAGTTGTTCTCTGACATTCACACCCATGAGTATGTGGACATATATACATGTGTGGACATACACACACACACACACACACACACACACATACACACACACACACAAATGTACCCAAAAGTAAATAATCAAATAAATAAACAAACAAATAAATATAGTGATTTTTAGCTCTTATTTTTTATTTCACATCTGCTTAAAAAATCTACTCTTATTTCCTTTTATAGCTCCTCCTTGGAAGCTGACCAATAAAAATGATCCTTTAAATATTCCTGTGTGATTTTCAAAGTCTTCAGTAGCTTGGTTTTTTTTGTCAAAGACAACGTCTGAGTTTGAAGTCTGCCTGACATATTTGTGAGTTGTGTGACAACTTGTAAGTATATAACCTCTCTGGATTCATTTGTCCATCAACTAATGAAAGTAACGGTCATGTATCACATGGTCATCTCCTAGATAAAGTTCAGCATCTCTTACAGATGGATTAAGAACAATAAAATCAGTAGCAATTACTATTATTATGACTGTAGATACACATTTTGATCTTTTTGTTTTATTTCTATACATGAACATTGAAAGATGTGGAAATAGTTTTGCATACTCAAATTTTTACAATGAAAAATATTTAGGTAGAGAATTGTATCAAATTCTCAAGCTTAGATAAAGTAAATTTGAAATTAGGATATTGGGTTGCATAGTGAATGCCCAGCGTACCAATTTCTCTACACTATTGATAGTCAGTTCACTTCCGCTTAACCTAGATAGCAAAATCTAGAAAAAGAACTTGTGTCTGGACTGTCTGGCTGACTCAGCCACTAGACCAATTTCATTTTATTGATGTGGTTTATTTTGCTGGGGAAATCCTGTGGTCTTTCTCATTATCTTTGTTCTTCTTTTGTCTTTCCGTGGAATTCAGGTGTACTAAATAGGCAAACATTATAGTTTTCACTTTATTTTAATTTTCTCAGGAATTTTTCTGTCATTAATAATTCTAGTGAGGTTTCTGAGCTTCTAAACACCTAGCCTGTGGTTAGACATGAACACTAAGAAGTATGTCTGGATTGGCATTCTGACTAAGGCTAGGATTACCTTTCCAGAGAAAGCTTTCCCCGACATCAATGTCCCCTTGAATTTCCTCAGAACATTCTCAGCATACAGTGTGTTGAGGAATTTCCTGGGATAATATATGTTCTTTCTTGATGGACTTGAGTTTATACAGTGTTTTCCTAAAACTCCTGTTGTCTTTCATTGGATGTTCCACCAATTGGTTTAATATAAACCAGTCTGAGTATTTGTTGTTGGTGTTAACTGAGTTATAAGTACTTACAAGTGTGAATAGTTTATTGGTTTAAATAGTGTTTCCTTTTTTGATTCTAATTTAATATAGATATAAATGATGAAGGTAGTATGCTTGTGAGCACTGAAGGAAAAGATTTTATAGACACTCATTACACACTTTTTCTTTCTTAGAATCATGTGCTACAGAGACACCTCTTAACAATAAATGGATCTGACTGAGGATTAACATTAATTGAAAAGTTTTAACAATAAATTGAAAATAATCAAATTACATGCTTCTTTCCTTTCTGTGCTTTGTGGCTGAGGACATATTGAAAGAATGTTATCAAGACATTGCTTTTCCCGTACATTCATTTGTAATTCAAAGATTTAGTAGCTGATGGTGATGCTAACGTAATTAGCAGGGAAAAATGGAAGAAATGCATGTTGCTATAGCAATATGTTCATCATGAATGATCTACAGCATAAACACCCAGATTAATTTGCAAGATGCCAGGTAGAAAACTGCATGGCTGACTAGGCTACTCAGATGCCATAGTATTTGTTTTTATTAAGTATAAACATTACAGTGGGGCTTTCAAGGTATGTGTGCTTGTCACTGTCAATCACACCGGGGTTGCCTTTCAAAAGAGTTTTCATTTCATTTAAAAAATTTAACATATGAAGAGAAACATGCCTTTTCAAAGGGGGGGGGGGAAGCATATACAAGGGCAGATGACATTTAGACACCAAAATAAGTTTAACAATCTCCTTGTTCATAGGCACAGTAAGTGCCTGTGTCATCTTAACTCACATCCAGCAGTGTGGTGGCTTTAATGTGCAAGCTGATTTTAAAACACCAGAATTGGAAAGGATGGCATCTGGAAACCTCTTAAGAAAGCACTTGTAGATATAATGAAAAGCTAGATGATATTTTAGCTCCCACTGTTTGTTACTAGAGACTTAAGGAACAAAAATGCACCCTTACCTCATTGACACGGAAATGTGATATGTGGATATATATAGGTGTGTATTCATGAGCATGCCTGAAAGACACAGTCGCCAACTGGATTCTGGTTGAAGATGGTATTTTGAGGGCTGGGGCCAGACACATGGGATGGTCCTAAAAACTCGCATTCTTCAGATTGGTTGTGGATGGTTCTATAGTCTTGCCATAAACATAGAGCATGTTTAGGATATGACCCCCTCATTCCAAAGTCAAAATAGACTAACTTAGAAACTGGACAAACATTAGACGGGGCTGAAAGTGTGGATAGGCTGAGATAAAAGCTCATGCATTTTCTAGTATAAGCTCATCTTCAATTTATAGCATTCACATTTATGATTCCTTGGTGATGTAATGTTTGGGTATGAACTGTGTGGATGATATTCAATGGATAAGATTTTGTCAGTTTATTCACATGTAAGAAATAGTGTAAATTCTGAGATAGGAGTGGATTTTGCTCAAGCATTATTTAAAAGAATTCAGAAAAGTATAGAAATGGCATGTTCTAAAGGGACATCAATGCATAGTGTTCACATTCAGTCACCGTATGCTTCTAGATCACCTACATTACAGAAAGGCCATTACCTCTGGGTGGCATGCAAAGTTGTAAGGCTCCCAGTGCAGAAATCCTGGCTATGCCAGTAAGTTTGAGGTCAGAGTCTTCAAGGATACCAAGGACTGTCAGTGAGTGGAAGCTGTTTTTTCTTTAGTCTAGAGAAAGATTTGGTCTCTGGGACTAGCTCCCAACATCTGGTTAAGCCATGTATGTTATGAGACTTGGCCAAGGAAACGTTTAAACTTCAAGCCAGGCCTGGCATTCGCCAATACTATCATGAGATTTAGCCTGGAGGCAAGAGGTTGCCAAACCATGGTTGGACCCTGCATTACATACACTGGAGAGACAGACACTGTGTGGAGGAAATGAACAATAAACATGTTGTCTTCTGGGCTTTTACAAAGGAAAACAATAAACTTTATTCAGTCCTGGCTCCAAGAAAGGTTGGGTTCCTTCAGGCTACTGTCCAAATAAAGACTGTTGCAGGCAGGCAGAGAGGCAGTCCCTGAAGACACAAGCAACTTTCTTTGCTTGCTCCACCCTTTTGGGAAGCCAAGACTGGCCACCAGTGAAGCTGGTGCTAATCTAATCAGGATGTTTTCCTTTAACTTCTGGTATGGCTTGATGTCTGGATTGAGAAGGAAGAAAGGGTTTTATGAATGCTACAATTCCAGTTGAAATTGTTTCTGTGGGTGTCTCTGCCATTGAGCCAATACAAGTTTTACCCTAGGAACATTGGTTTATGATGGATTTAGACTTTTTCTAACCTTATTAAAAATACCAAACAATGGTTCTCAATCTGGGATAATTTTGTGCTTCCCCCAGAGACATTTGGCAAAGTGTGGAGACATTTCCAATTGTTATTACTGGGTTGGAAGAATGTGTGTGCTGCTGGCATCTAGTGGGAAAGGCCAGGGACCATGCTAATGTCCTGCAGTACACAGCATAGCTCTCACAGAAAAACTGTATCTGGTATCAACATTTAACTGAAAGTTCCACCTACTTAATACTGACGTAGGCCACATGCTAAGAAAAAATATCATCCAAAGGCAAATCCAAAGCCTAAAGTCAAAAGTAATGTTTTCATTGTCACCATCAAGTGGCACACACAGACATTTAGAAGTTATGTAAGTGTGTGTGATTTTTAAATTTAATTTTATTTCTTCTTTACTTATTCAATTTATATCATGCTCACTGCCCCCATTCCTGTTCACCCTCTCCCCAAATCCTTCTCTATCTCCCCTCCCCTTCTTCTCTGAGCAGGTAAGTCTCCTCTGGCTATCCCCTCATCCTGGCACATATATGTGTGTGTGTGTGTGTGTGTGTGTGTGTGTGTGTGTGTGTGTAATTTATACTGTCATGTCAAAGTGAAAAAGATGTATTAAGTTTCAACAAATCAATCAGCCATATAATAACTTTTCAGATTCTTTTACAGCTTTTAGATATAATACAAAAATAAAGGTTCAGTGAAAATACAGTTTTTGAAGGATGATGCTTTCACTTTCAATTTGTTATCTAAACTATGTCATATTGTCTATGCCCTTACCACCTTGAATATATCCAACCTTATCTATATGAGGCTTTAATTACCCTAAATATTGATAATGTTCTAAATTCTCCTTACTAAGTTATTTTGAAAGAAAGCAAATTCTCTAGTTAGAATAATAGTATCTTTAATTTCTGAAATTTATATTTCAAGCACTGATATGTGTAACATATTCTCTCCCTACCTCTTTATATATGCATGGATAAATATATATGAGTTACATGTAATATGTAATTTGAGTTTCACAAAAAAATTTCAAAAAGGCATAATTATCCTATGACATAGATTATGTGAAATAACTTTGCTAAGATTTTAATTTAGATCTCTTTAGTCTTAAGACCTCAATGGTGTGTGTGTGTGTGTGTGTGTGTGTGTCTGTCTGTCTGTCTGTCTGTTTGTCTGTCTGTGTCCATGCAAAGCCAGAAGATGATGTTGGATTAAGATTCCTTAGCTATTCTTCACTTTATTTTTTGAAACAGGTTCTCTCCCTTCTCATCTAACCTGCCTGGACTGGTTGGCTAGCAGGACCCAGGGACACTCTTCTCTCTGTCTCCACAGCCCTGGAATTAGAGTTACTTGCTACCACATTGCATTTTCCAGTGTTGGGAATGGAAACTCATGTTTATTGCTTATTCAGCAAACTCTTTAGCTGCAGAGTTATCTCTTTCAACCTTAGACCCCAGTGTTTTATACTCCGCTAAGCTGCTTCTGACTTGGCATTAATATTAACACTATCAGATGGATTTCTAGGTTTGTGAAGCACAGAATTACACAATACAGAGGGAGGATTCCTCTCTCTTCCTTTCTATAATTCTCTGACTTGGTTTTGCATATCTTTAAAGTTTACAATATCATCCTTGCTGCTACTCCAATCCTACCCTCTTCCTTTAAACATCCTATCCTTGTGTGATCTTCAGTTACTTAATATTTTTCTTTCTCTCTGAGTACCAAGAACTTACATTAAGGCTGATTTTAAGCGGTCATAGGAATTTCAGCAGAAATGTGTGTTTTTAATATGGATGACAGTGAAATCTGGCCACCCAGGAGAGGGTGAGAAAATTCTTGGTATGGAAGAACAAGCAGTGACTTGTTCTGGAAAATTCAGTCTGAACTCAATTGAGTTTCTGGCCCGTTAGGTATTTTGGATAAGGTGATTTCCAGGGCTGCTGTTTTATTATCTGTATGTTGATGGCAGTATGATGACAGGTGGGCAAGATAAAGAAAGATGGAGAAAATGAAGGAATATATGATCTATAGTCAGACAGGTAGCAGGATAGGCGATGATGCAAAAGAGTAGTAGTGCCCAATTTCCTGACTTACAGAAAGGTTGTGGCGGTTTGTGGCATTGTATTGACTGTTTCCAAACTGCGTGAAAATTTTCCATATGTACATGCTATTTAAAATTTGAATTAAAAATAATTACAGCCAAGGGAAAGAAAAGTAAGTGGAGTAGGGGTAGTTGCGGATCTCTTTCAGCATTATTCTATAAAGAAGCCTGCTGTGCTTGACTCCACACAATACTCTGAAAGAGAAGCACAGTATTAATAGAACGATAAAGAAGATGGACACCGTGCTTTCTGGGTCTGTGACTAACATTTCCATGAGCACCATGTTTCCTGGAGTATTGCTATCAGTGCTGGTTTGTAGACTCATTATGAAATAAATGTGCTACTCCCTGAAGAAACACAAATTTTTCTTGGTATAAATTAGACTATGGCAGGCTGAATATCTGCTCAATAGTCAAAAGTGTTTCCTCATTTTATTTATAGCAAAGGTCAAAGTTCAGTTCTCAGCAAGAAGCTGAGAGTTTTTCCGTATATCCATGTTCTTCTTCCCCGCTGATGTTATCTGCAGTACTATTCCCTTAACTCACTCAGCAGATGGTATCTGCAGTACTACTCCTTTAACTCCCTCTGGAACAACTCAGATGCCCTCCATTTTTCTAGACCACGTTATGTATATTATGTCTTAGAGTGTTTGCTTCAAGTCCACACTCACTTAGAAGGCATTTCTGTATCAAATGATATGATGAGCTCCCTTGACTGCTTAGAATCTCTGTAAGAAAATCTCACAGCCCTAATGATGATAAGCTTTCCCACCCTACTTATTTCGCAACTAATGGTGATCTTCAGATAATATTTAGTCCACTTTACTTATCCTTATTAATGATTTACTTTCTGATTCCCTCAAAAAATCTACACATATTTTCTGTTTTTAAAGTGTCTAGAACTGCACCCAATATATAGTTTATACTCAAAAATCATTTGCTCAATAAGAACATGCAGAATCTGTGTAGCTCTTTTTGTTGGGACATTTCTCTGGGACAAATTTGGATAATTTTATTTTGTCATATGTAGCTATCAATATAAAAAAGAAATATTTAAAAATATTTAAATTAGCTATAGTTTATTGGAGTAAGTCATAGTTTGAATAATAGCCCCATTCTTGTCTTATTTAAACTTAATGAAGTATAAAATAGAGTATGTATATTTACCTGATAATATTGTGTATTTGACATTGTCACGGATGACAGCATTTAGAGATCTGATGGTTTCTTTCCAGAATACACTAATGTAAGACTCACTGAATATTTATGAAATGTCTTACATTTGTATCTATTGATGGGACTCCAGTTATCTTCAATCAAGTGGTATCTACTACAAATAATTAACTGTCTGCTTCTATTTGAGAATTATAAAATAAAAATATAACTAAAGAAAAATAATGTGGAAGGCATGATAGTTTGAATTTAGATATGACACCAGCTTTGAAACTTCAAAACCTTAAACAATTTGCTATGCTGATGTCATGGTTATACATAAGTAGAACAAAAACTATCAAGCAAGTATGGACATTTATTGTTGTAATGAAGATGAAGCATGTGAAAAAATGTTTACATTCTGTGTACCTACAAATAATTGTGTGTGACTGAAACTGTGTTTCTTCCCTGGCATGACCTCACAATTAAGTATTTGCAACACTCACTGAAGAGGAAACCAATAACCAACTGTGCCGTGGATGTTGTAGTAAGCGCCTCATGTTCCTGCAAATCTTCACTGGCATAAAAAACAAACAAAACAAAACAACAACAAAACAACAAATACTAATATGGTCAAATTTATTCATCAACTTCAATAAAAAAAGTAACATTCATGAATTCTCTCTGTGTCTCCCTTCCTCCCTTCCTCCCTTCTTCTATGCCTGAGTGTGTGTGTGTGTGTGTGTGTGTGTGTGTGTGTGTATAAATCCAAATGAAACTTTCATTTTCTTTGAATGACATTTTACTTACATGATTTTAAAGATGGTGGAGAAATTCTTTACATACAGGACATGCGTACAACTGGAACTGTGTATTAATTAGAAGTGTAATGATATTTCATTGTATTTGTTCTTGAGAAGATTATCACACCATGAAGTCCATGTCTCCACTGTGATTACTTCACATTGCTTTTTCTAAATAAGTGTGCACAACAATTATGATAGAGTAAGGACAGTAGGGAACCTTTCATTGGCCATGTGATACTCTATCTAGAGAACAGACTATTTAATTTGCCTTATCAATTTTCTCTGTTGTCTTACACAGAAACTATCTTTATATGTGTAATTTTTGGTAAGCAGGGTGTTAATGAAAACTTTTGAGTGTTATTTTGGACTCTATAGAACACAAACATTTAAGTTCTCTTTTGAGAATGGGGAATAAGAGAACAAAAGCAGGTTACAAAAGAACATAGGGATGTTGTCATGGAAACTAAGGGAAAGGAGCACATAGAGAAGGGCGTGGTCAACAGAAAAGGGCGTTGTCAAGAAGATCCAATGCCACAGAAGCCCTTGAATCACATGGACAGCTTCATAGACAGCTGACCCAGCTGCCATTTTATCTTTACAAAGTGGTGTTCAGATCATAGAATCATTTGGAAACATGCTGAAATTAAACCTGGGATCAACACCTTAATAGTTTTGTATATATCTAGATGCTTTGCAGACAAGGTTAACAAGGTAGATGTAAATCAGAGAGCTCATGAAGACTGGAAAAATGAATATTTCTGTTATCTATAATTAAATATGTCATATCTATAAATTATTATATGGTTTTTGGTACAAAATTATTCGGGAGAAAAATGGCCTTGAACTTCAGTCTGTTACAAACTTGTGTGTGTGTGTATGTGTGTGTGTGTGTTTGTGTGTGTATGTATTATATATATATATGAATTTGAACACACATGCATATATTTCTATGCAATTTTAGGCAATCAGTAGTTTTTTAAAAATTCAAAACCACTTTAAAGAACCATAACATAAAAACAAGTTATGGGATTTATTGTCAAAAATGATAAATGTCCTTTATTTTAGCTCTAAAATTGTTATGTTTATCTTGATTTTTGATTATCTATAAATGTATAAAACATTCATATCAGTTTTGATTTATAAGTTTTATAATTAATTTAAGGTAATATACACTACATATTAAGATGATCTTTTCAGTTTAATAGTTATATATACATCTTAGTTCATATACATTCAACTCTTTGTAAAAATTATAACATCATTGAGCAGGTGATTCAATGTATAGTAAAGAAAACAGATTGGGTATTCATAAAGTATAACGTAAAATAAGTCACTTTTTAAAACTTACATCATAACCTTTACATGTCTCAGAATATGTATAATTGCTTAAATAATACAATGGATATTAAACTTTATCATATAAGACATTGATAATGAATATTTAATGTTCTAAAAATCATAGTATATTTATATTAATATTCTAATAAACATGGTATGGTTAAAATTCTGAGCCATTATAACTTATTTTGTAGGTTAACCTGATTCTGAAAATCCACCAGACTTGGTTTTCTTCATAAGAACCATGTGAAGAGTGCTTAGCTGTTAGTTCTGTCTAGAAGATGTGAAAATGGAGGAAACTCTTACTGCGCAGCAGGGAGACATCTGTGGAAACTTCTGGAATACTACCCTGCACACTAACCCTATGTCATACCAGACCAATCTCTACATCCTTGGTTTGCCTTCTTCTCCACACGGTTAATACCCTTTTCAGACCCACTATTATTTATGTTTTATATATATTATTTGTTGGAGATTTTAATTTGATAGAAGGAATCTGTCATGTTTATTGTCATATCCAGGGTCTAGTGCAGTGCCTGACATATAGTAAGCATTCAATAAATCTTTTCTTGAATAAACAAATCAATCATTCTTCAGTTTCTTCAAAACTAATTGGCTAAAGTATAGCAACAATTTATTTCTGAATTGTCTTTTATTGTTGAATATAAGATGCTTTAGGACATTGCAATTGAATGTAGAGTTCCAAATGGTAAATGCTGAGAATGTAATGCAAATAACATACGGAATATGTTTATATATACACATATATGTATTAAGCAATTATGAATGAAACACAATTAATAAAGAGGCCAGGAATTTGAAAAAGAGAAACAGAAAAAGTACATGGGAGGATTTGAAGGAAGGAAGGTAATGGAGAAATGTTGTAATTATATTTTCTCAAAAATTAAAATAAATAAATAAAAAGAATAACTTGGGGGAAACAATTTTTTAGCTGATATTGTTTCCTAATATTTCCCCCAAAAAAAGGCAGTAGCACAAATTTACAAACCTTTCTTAGTCTCAAGTAAGCCAGCTGTTACTAAATATTGTTGTTTTAAAGTAATAGGGAGGTAATAAGGCAGATTATCTTCAGCTTGGAGCTACGGATATAAAAATCATTGTTGACCACAGGCTTACAAAGCAATCTGTTTAAACAATGACTTCTGAGCTGAAGGAAGGAATTTGATGGAGACTTACTTCCCTTTAGGGCTGAGTGTTTTTTCCCTCTGTCTCTCTGGGAGGTTAGCTGCTCATTCCCCAGTGTCTTCCAGGCACTTACTGCATTCATTCATTAGCACTTCCAGTACTGTGTGGTAATGAATCATTGGTAGTTAGATCTCACTTCTGGATTATGGGTCAATGGGATCCAGGTCTAAATGAAAACATTTTCCCCAACTTAGCCAACGGCCTCATACGTAGTGAACTTTTAATATTTTCCAGTTATGAGAATCAAGCCCTGGATTAGTCTCCATGGCTGCCTTGCAGAGTATTCTCTCTCTCTCTCTCTCTCTCTCTCTCTCTCTCTCTCTCTCTCTCTCTTTCTTTCTTTCTTTTTTTGTTTTTGTTTTTTCTAGACAGGGTTTCTCTGTATAGCCCTGGCTGTCCTGGAACTCACTCTTTAGACCAGGCTGTCCTCGAACTCAGAAATTCACCTATCTCTGCCTCCCAAGTGCTGGGATTAAAGGCGTGCGCCACCACTGCGCGGCCCAGAGTATTCTTTCTGTACACATTCTCCCACACATGTTCTTCCAACAAAGGGAACGGTTAGAAATGGGTGGTACTTAATATCTATCTTCTTATAGATTGGTCCTCACAGAATTTACAGCTGCATGCATGAATATTGTTTAACTTCCCCAAACTAGATTCACTTCAAGGATTATAACTTTCTTTCTTCCTTCCTTCCTTCCTTCCTTCCTTCCTTCCTTCCTTCCTTCCTTCCTTCCTTCCTTCCTTCCTTTCTTTCTTTCTTTCTTTCGTTCTTTCTTCTCTCTCTCTCTCTCTCTCTCTCTCTCTCTCTCTCTCTCTCTCTCTCTCTCTCTCTCCCTTCCTTCCATCCTTCCTTTCTTCTTTTTTTTCCTGAAAAACTTTTCTTACCTCAAACGGAAACAGAGCCAAAAAGTAATAGGAAGCCTAGCGTCCCCTTGTCTGTATTTACTCTGTCTGAAATAGCACTGCACTTTTATTGTATGAGGTTTGCACATGATTTGAGGGGGAAAAGTTTTAACCTGCTGCTTGGTTTAAACAGTAATGGCAAAAGCTAAAAATAACACAAAGATTCCAAATGCGTATATGGAAATTAAAACACAATTTTGGGCAATTGCTGTAAAAACTTCCACTCTCTTTATACACCTTTAAACTTAGCCCCAGCCAGTTCTGCCCACAAAGGCGACGTTTAACTGATAGGTCTAGGTTACTCTGTGAAAGACCTCTTCCAGGGGCCACATCTTGAGGGGTTTGGGGGAAGGGAAGTGTGTGGTTCTCTCTAAATTTCATCCAGAACTTCTCTCCCCATCTGACCCTGGAAATTGCTGCAATTTTGGCTTCCTGTGGTATGCAGTTAAAAAAGAAAAAACTAAATAAGAAATGGTAGAAATACACTTTACCAACGAAGGGAGGTCATAAACTCACTGTGCTTTGGCTGGCTACATATCAAAAACCAGCCCAATTCAGTCATTACCAGGCATCAACCGTACAGATTCCTTGAAAATTATTCAACAACCAGGCCTACTGTCATAAATGTACATACATAAAAACATACATATACAAATTATAAACAATTTTCTTAAAAAATAAGAAGAAACTACATTTATTGTAAGACATTATTTAGGAAATATCTTCTCTTGAGAGGACCCAACTAAGGTTCGAAAAAGGCAGTGTGGAGAGGAAGACCCTGGCGAGGGAAGCAGTGTGAGTAGGTGGCCATAAAAGGAAAGGTCACCATGAGTCAGCCCGCTAAGTAGCCTGAACTAAGAATATCACAGGGCTGCCTGTTGGACTAGGATGGCTTTGATGAAAAATGACAAAAGAGATTGACAGGGGCATGTGAACCCTTGCAGCTGTCCAGCTCAGGCATTCTTCCGCAGGGTGGCTACTGCTCGGATTTTACCACAGCAGCCATTTAAAGAAGTGGACACTGTGTCAGAATCACCTTAGAATGTACTTTGCAGTAGAGGATCCGTTTGATCAGCATGTGTAGCTCCTAACCACCTCACCGTTTGCACTGGCCACTTATGATGGCCACTAATTTCCCCTGTTATCTCCTGTTGCTCTAGTTCATTATTTACCTTAATCTAAAGACAGTTTCCAAAGTTCCAGGTCTTTAAATATTTCACTGCTTAAAACCCTGTATTAATGTAAAACAGTGTAGTATAATTTGAACACCCTTGATGTAAACATGCTTTATTAGTTTATTTAATTGACAAAATACATTCATCTATATTTGTAACAAGTTGTTTTGAAATTTGATATACAAATTTAGTAATCGCTAAATGAAGCTGATTATAATATACATTATTAATTACATGAAGTGAGATATCGCCTGGATGGTATTGGGGTACAGGTAGGCAGTCTATAGCTCCTGGGGAAGGCATCATCTTGCCATATGGAGTAACTGCATTAAAACTATATATAATTAAAAGCCAAGTGTGATGGTGCGTGCGCTTAATCCCAGCACCGAGTTTGAGGCTAGCCTTGTCTACCTAAGGAGTTCAGAACAGCCAGAGCTATATAATAGAGAGACCATTCTTCAAACAAGCAAACAAAAAAACTAAAATATCTCTGCAATTATTTATAATTAACAATTAAATCTATACATATTATGTATATTTTAATATAAGCTGAAAACTAATATCTTTTCCTGTGACTCACACAGCCTTATGTCCTTTATTCCTCCCTCATTGGTCTTCCTCTGTAATAACCTCCAATCCCCTTTTCCAAGTAAGACCTCACGTTTCCCCTCCCCTCTCAGAGCATCTGTCTTGCTATCCCCATCGGTGGTGGGTATTTTCTTTCTCTAATGTCAGGTACCTCAGTAATTGAACTTTAAAAGTGAAATGCCTATCCCTCAAGCACTATGCGTTTTGGTCAGGATTGCTATAGCTATCTGGAGACTTCCGTGTTTCCAAAGGAAGTTTAAAATATTTTGCTCTATCCAGTGCTCCCAGAGACTGGACCACCAACCAAAGAATGTACATGGAGGGAACCATGGCTCTGGCCACATATGTGGCAGAGGAGGGCCTTGTTGGACATCAGTGGGAGGAGAGGCCCTTGGGCCTGAGGTGTTCAATGCCCCAGTGTAGGGGGATGCTAGGGAGGGAAGATGGGAGTGGGTGCGTGGGTGGGGGAATACCCTCATAGAAGCAGGGGGAGAGGAAATGGGATAGGGGTTTCCAAAGAAGAGACCTGGAAAGGGGAAACATTTGAAATGTAAATAAAGTATCAAATATATATATATATTTGTGTGTGTGTGTTTGTAGCTGTCAGTATTCATTAAAACAATAAAAAATATTTTACTCTATTTCTCTGAAGAATGTTGTGAGATTTTACTTGGAATTGAATTGAATCCATTTTATTCTTTTTGTAGGACAAATATTTTCACAATGTATGTCTTCCAACACATGAGTATAAGAGATATTTCCATCTTCTAGCGACTTCTTCAATTTCTTTGTTCAGTAATTAAAATATTTCTTTGTAGAAGTATTTCATTTCCTTGTTTAGGCTTATTCCTGGGTATTTTTGAGACTACTGTAAATGAAAGTATTTCCATAATGCTCTTTTTAAGGACTTGTTATTAGTATATAAAAAGGCTACTACATTTTATACTTAATTTTGTATTCTGCCACTTTGCTAAACATGTTAATCTTTTCTAGAAGTTTTTGGGGGTGGACTCTTTGAGATTTCTTCTTTATGATGCATCTACTTTAATCATGGACCACTTCTTCTTTTCTTATTTGTGTCCCTTTAATTTTCTTTTCTTTTCTTACCTGATTGCTCTGGCTAGATCATCATGCAAACTAATTAGACTGACTGTGTGTGTGTGTGTGTGTGTGTGTGTGTGTGTGTGTATGTATGTAAATTATTTATAAAACAAGGTTGTTAATTTGAAAGGAGTGCTGTAGATGACCTGTGGGAGATGTTGGAGGGTAAAATGTACTCCTTTATGGAATCTTCAAATTAAAAAAAAAACAAAACGCATTATCTCATGTGGCATTCAGGTGGTTAAAACAGTTAAAATTTATTTTTAGCAATTTTCCAGAACATCATTTCATACCATATCATAGTATATCATACACTTTGCATGTTTTCATCAACTCCAGATTCATGTGTTTGAAGTTTGATTGTCAAAGCAATGATGTTGGGAGTGCCTAATGAGAGATATGTGTGTCAGTCCTGCACTACAATGAAAAGATGAAGGTTGCTATAAAGAAAACTCAGGAATGTTTCACATTGTGCTGTTCTGCTATATGAGTGTTAGTGTCTCCACCATATGCTAGAAAATGCAGGAGCATAGGAGCTTAGGACCTTATCTCCAAAAAAAAAAAAAAAAAAAAAGAAAAGAAAAATCTATTTGTACCTTGATTCTGGATCTTGCAGTATCTAGACACATCAAAATAAATTTCTATTGGCTGTGAATTATCCAGCCTCTGGTATTTCTCTGCAGCAGCACAGGACAGACTAATGTGCCCTGTGATACACGTTACTTGCAGTTATCACCCTTGCACCAGCGATCTCAAACTTATTCCTCCTAAATTCAATTTGGTATTCTGTAATGATCATCTTTCTAACCCTCTTCTCCCCAGCTTCTGGCACTCATAATCCTATTTGATAGCTGTAAGATACAATCTGCTATATATAATTTTTGCATGTATGTTTCTGGGCTGAGCATTTGGTATTAGATAACCAATTGATGTTTTCTTCCTTAGCATTTGTTCTTGAATCAATAGCCTCTTTTTCTTTGACGTTATTGTCATGCAGAAACATAGTATGTATGTGTATGTACACAAGTATATGAATACAGTGTGCTGAGTGCATTTTTTGTTTTTTCTGTGTTGTGTATATAAGATTTCAGGACTGACCACTGACCACCATTTACAGGGCTCATCTCTGAAAGAGGTTAAATTTCTCTCTCAGCAATAATTAGATACTTTTAGTTATTTGTCTTGGGATGGGATTCAGTGAGACTTTCCACATACTGAATTAGCACATTTACATTAACATTGTAGTTATAAAACATTGTAGTATAAAAGTCATCTCTTTTATAGGCAACCATTTTTAGGAGACACAGTCTCACAGTCAACATATCCAATTCCTTTTCTGTGATTTTGCTTGAGCTTTGCGTGCAGAAATTTATGTCTATTGGCTTTTGCATTGTGTTCAGTTGTGGTTTTCTGTATTGTTTCCCATTTGCTGTAAAGAGAAGCTTAGAGCTACACTTACTTGTGAATATAACAATAATTTTTATTCATTCTTTGTTTTCTGTCTGTACCACATGGTTTTGATTACTATAGCTTTGCAGTCTATTTGAAGTTACTACATTCTCCCTCACGAAAGTGAATAAAATAGTACATTGTAAAGCTATGGATGAGAGAATGGTATCTAGAGAAGGCTTCATTATTTTTAAAGGCTGTATCTGAAATATATATCATTTAAAGCATTGATTTGATTATATTGTAAATCTTTTCATAAATTTGGGAAACATTTCTTTTCATTTTTCTTTTTTTTCTTTTTTGATATTTTATTTACATTTCCAATGTTTTCCCCTTTCTAGGTCTCCTCTTTGGAAACCATCTATCCCCTCCCCCTCCCCCGCCTCTATGAGGGTATTCCACCTCCCACCCACCCACCCATCCACTCCCGTATTCCCACCTTGACATTCCCCTTTACTGGGGCCTCTCCTCCTCCTGATGGTCAATAAGGCCCTCCTCTGCCACATATGTGGTCTGAACCATGGGTCCCTCGATGTGTATTCTTTGGTTGGTGGTCCAGCCTCCAGGAGGACTGGGGGCGGGGGTCAGGCCAGTTGACACTGTTGCTCCCTCCATGGAGCTACAGACTCCCTCAGCTCCTTCAGTCCCTTCTCCAACTCCTCCATCTGGGACCTCACTCTCAATACAGCGGTTACTGTAAAGTGAAACTTGGGTATTCTGAACTTTTGGGCTAATATCCACTTATCATGGAGTATATACCATGTTTGTTCTTTTGTGACTGAGTTACCTCGCTCAGGATGACATTTTCAAGTTCCATCCATTTGCCTGCAAATTTCATTAAGTCATTGTTTTTAATAGCTGAGCAGTACTCCATTGTGTAAATGTACCACATTTTCTGTATCCATTTCTCTGATGAGGGACATCTGGGTTGGACAAAATGGCAATCAGCAGATTGGGAAAAGATCTTAACCAATCCTATGTCCAATAGAGGGCTAATATCCAATATATACAAAG
>CM052716.1:63958039-63970913 GCA_028551405.1 Uromys caudimaculatus
ACAAGTCTGAGATTCCACCTCACACCAGTCAGAATGACTAAGATCAAAAACTCAGGTGACAGCAGATGCTGGTGAGGATGTGGAGAAAGAGGAACACTCCTCCATTGTTGGTGGGATTGCAAGCTGGTACAACCACTCTGGAAATCAGTTTGGTAGACCCTCAGAAAAATGGACATAACACTATCTGAGGACCCAGCTATATCACTCCTGGGCGTATACCCAGTAGATGCTCCAACATGTAATAAAGACACATGCTCGATAATGTTCATAGTAGCCATATTTATAATTTGGGAAATATTTTATGAAGGTAAGTTCAACTTTTAAAAACCATTGGGGACTCAAGCAATTTACCGTTTTCAATATATATATATATATATATATATATATATATATATATATATATATATACACACACACACATACACACACATATGTATATGTATATGTGTGTGTGTGTGTATATATATATATATATATATATATATATATATGAGATCATTCGTTTGTACTTAGCACACAGAGGGCCTTTTCCTTTATTTCATCCCACATAGAACACTGCTATTCATATACCAGATACTATCAGTTGGGTGTTATGAATTAGGTTATCAATATATGTAATATTATACCATTTAATATACAAAATGACTGGTAGAATCAGTCTCAATGAATATTGAACTAAAGGATAATTCTGCTCCTATACATACATGATAAATGTATATATGTGATATTCAGGTAGAGATTGACTAGTTGCCATAAAATGAAAAAAATCCTCTACTATCTATAGATTTATAGGATGTTGTTAACATGTATAATATAAAAATAACATGAAGACTAAACAGTCGTATAAAGCAAAATATTTTAAGTACAAAACAATAATATGTCCTTTTCTTATTTAGTTTTGATATAGTTGTTTTTACATAGGTTAGTAAAACTATCGGGAACACTTTAGAATATGAATCAAGTTAGATCAAGTTTCTCTAGCCTAATAAGTATCTCAATCTTAAAGATGTCTAACTGTCCATTTTGTCCTCTACAGTAACAGTGGAAATGTGTAATAGTATTCAGATCAAGCTATGCTGAGTTTATCTGTACAATCATGCACATTTCTCTTGTCATAATTTAGTTTAAATGTTTTTTGTAGAAAATGGAGTTTTTTACAACCATGATGACATTGGTAGATTCCCCTGGCTTTTATTCTGAGGCAGTGCCTTTTTAAATTTAAACTTGATCTGTTATATTTGGTTTAAATACCAATATATTGTTTATTACCCAACAAGTGACTTTTTTCCTGCTACTTAGAATTAAATAAACCAAGACACAACACATGTCTTAAAACCACAATAGTTTATTTATGTGAAGAAAGACAGCCTATCAAACTTTCCACAGGAATGTTAAAAATCCACTGGGACTCAAAGCCTTTACTTTCTTTCCATTCATATAATTTTGGTTTTGGCTTAACACTTAGTACAATATTTACTTCAAAGGAATATCCCTTGCATTTACAGTAAACAATCATTGTTTTATACAGACACTTAATTTTTTCCCTCTGCCCTTTGCCTCTTTTCTTCCATTCCAGGACTTGCTAGTATTATATCCCAAACACATCAGATTAAAAAAAAATCTATTGCTTTGTTTCATATTTTGATATGAATAATGATTTATAAAAGTTAAAATTGTTAAATTTGTTTCATTTACAGTGACTCTTGACATATACAGTTTCTTAACATTTTGGAATGATAAAATTATTACAGAGGATGAGAGTGGAAGAAGTAACTAATGTTAGAATGAAATACATTCTGGCTTTAGGAATCTAAAATCAGTTTGAGCATGCTGCAAGGCAATGAAATTTCTTCGTGGCACTCAAATTCTATGGTGCTGGATGAGCCACATATGCTGTTAAAGAGGCCAAAGTGGGTCTCATAACGTAACTTAAAATCTCACTTCAAGGAGCCTCTCAGGAGACCGCCAGAGCCATATCAAGCTCTCATCACCAGACACTACCTGGCATCTGCAATAGCATCCAGGCTTGGGAACTGTATATGGGATGAATCCCCAGGTGGGGCAGTCTCTGGATGGCCTTCTCTAACAACAAAAATAACAGGGAGCAACAATCTCTATTTCTTAATATCTCTTAACATCAATGAACTCAATTCCCTAATAAAAAGACATAGACTAATAGACTGGATACATAAACTGGACCCAGCATTTTACTGAATATCGGAAACACACCTCAGTGACAAAGATAGACCTCAGAGTAAAGGGCTGGAAAACAATTTTCTAAGCAAATGGTCCCAAGAAACAAGCTGGAGTGCCCATTTTAATATTGAATAAAATTGACTTTCAACCAAAACTTATGAAAAAAGTTAAGGAAGGACACTTCATACTCATCAAAGGAAAAAGAACTATCAAAGAAGAACTATCAAATCTTAACTTCTATGCTCCAAATGCAAGGGCATCCACATTCATAAAAGAAACTCTACTAAAGCTCAAAGCATACATTGTACCTCACACAATAGTTGTGGGAGAACTCAGCACCCCTCTCTCATCAATGGACAGATCGTGGAAACAGAAATTAAACAGAGACACAGTGAAACCAGCAGAAGTTATGGACCAAATGGATTTAACAGATATCTATAGAACGTTTCATCCTAAATCAAAAGCATATACCTTCTTCTCAGCACCTCATGGTACCTTTTCCAAAATTAACCATATAATCAGTCACAAAACAAGCCTGAACAGATACAAGAAAATTGAAATAATTCCATGCATCCTATCCGATCACTACAGACTTAGACTGGTCTGCAATAACAACAAAAACAACAGAAAGCCCACATACACATGGAAGCTGAACAACGCCCTATTCAATGATAACTTGGTCAAGGAAGAAATAAAGAAAGAAATTAAAGACTTTAGAATTTAATAAAAATGAAGGCACAACATAACCAAACTTATGGGACACAATGAAAGCAGTGCTAAGAGGAAAAAGAAACTGGAGAGAACATTCACAAAACTCTTAATATGAATGGGATACTTTTTAGAGAAATTACATTTGGATTTGCCAACAAATTGAAAATACTTTCATGGTGAAAGTAATTACCTTTGCTGGATAAAATATTGGGGCAAGTAGTATCTGGATAAGTAGACAACTTCTTGCTTCCTATTTTTCCTCGTAGATAATCACCTAAGTCTTTGTGGTAAATAATGTTCCTAGTCTTACTTCATATTTTCTATCCAAAGGCTTTTGAAAATAGACTTGAGAGTATTAAAATATGAATTTATAAATATATATCCAACTCTAAAATATAAATATAAAAATACATATATGGATTTCTTAAAGTATATGTATTCATGCATTCTTTCACTGGAAAGGCATACTCACTGGTGCTGTACTTATTAATATTTTATCATTTATTCTGAATCAAAGCATGTTTATGGGATGGTCTTGCTTGTGTCTGACCTATCTTTCAAGTTATGGCTGCGAGGCAGTAATGGGGATGTATGGAAGCCTAAACATAAAAGAAAGACTCGGAGTTTAGAAAGAAAGTTTAGTGGGCTCAAGAAGAAATCACTTCTTCGTGGTAGCTATTAATCTACTGTGACTTTGCCTCCTGCTGTTTAGGCCTATGACAAACGCTTTCATTTTTTTTTCCCCTGGGAAATTAAGTTTTCAAAATGCTAGTCCCATTTTTAAAAATGTGTTCAAGGGAACTCAACTTTTGAAATCAAGTATTCTGAAGTCAGACTCATTATTCTGCTAGTTTCCATTTCAGTGGTCAAGGTGAGAAGACTTACCTGCATGCCCTCTGGTTCCTTCATCTGAAAGACTGAGCTTAAGAAATACAAACTTTCATGATTAATGTTGCTGAAAAGGGGGGAGGTGAGTCATGTAATAGATGAATATAATTATTCAGTTGGTAATGTGGGGCTGTTTCTGAGTGGTGTAGAGCATGTTGACATGTCTAACAACATATAATACCTTAAGTTCAATTAGATTTTAATTCTAAGACGCTTGTAGGTATTGCAGATTTTAAATGGATTAATAAAATTAAAACACTTAGCAGAGTGCCTGGGAATAAGCATTGTCTACTTCTATATGTACCTCATGGAAGCCTTTGGTGATATTTGAGACTGTCGGACTGTGCAGTATCATCTCCTGAAGCTGGAGTCAGACTAATGTATTGTATAAAACTCAGCACAAGGAAACAGTTAATATCTTGCTTTCATTACATCATAAGATCTTAAAAATAGAAATTATTTTGCCTCTTTTTCCAACTATTATACTTTCATGAATGTGGTTTACAGTTAGCAAATACTTATGAATCATGTGTCACCTGTTTTATATATTTAGTCTTTTATTGATAAAACAATTAAGAAACCATTTCATGCCCAAGAGTTGTATAGCTGGGTCTTCAGGTAGATCTATTTCAAATTTTCTGAGAAACCTCCAGATTGATTTCCAGAGTAGTTTTACCAGTTTGCAATCCCACTAGCAATGGAGGAGTGTTCCTCTTTCTCCTCACCAATATATGCTGTCACATGAGTTTTCGATCTTAGCCATTCTGACTGGTATAAGGTGGAATCTCAGGGTCATTTTGATTTACATTTCCCTGATGACTAAGGATGTTGAACATTTCTTTAAGTGTTTCTTAGCCATCCAAGTTTCCTCAGTTAAGAATTCTTAGTTTAGCTCTGGACTCAAATCTTAGTAGGGTTATTTCATTCTCTGGAGTCTAACTTCATAAGTTCATTGTATATTTTGGATATTAGCCCTCTATTGGATGTAGGGTTGGTAAAGGTCTTTTCCCAATCTGTAGGTTGCTGTTTTGCCTTATGTACTTTTAAAAGTCTCAAGTCACTCTTGTTTTTCTATTAGCAACACTCTCAAGCATCTATCTTTCTAATTGTCTCATGATGTAATATCTCATTTTGGAGTTTGTTATTTATTTTCCTGGTGATAAACATTTTAGGTCCATTATTTCATGGATGACAGATTTTAGAAAGACCTGAAAGCAAAATGCATGTTAGATATGCATATGATTGAAAGTAAATTCACTAGATGAACTTCTGTCACATGTTATAAAAATAATCCACAGATTTATTGTATTTACTTTATCTTCACCTGCACAGTTTTTGCCAAACAGTGAAGGATTTGTGTTCTAGAAGATACTTGGATGTTCCAACCTCAGTTCCTTTTGAGATATCAGAGACTCAATTTTTCATGATGCTGTATTTTTACTTTCTCTTGGCTGAGGACTCTTACTAGCCTACCAATGACATAAGATTGGCATTCCTTTATAAAGTTCTTTATCTGATATTCTCTAGTTCACCTTACATTTCATAATTTCCCAACTGTGTGTGAGATAAGGTAGACTAGAAGAGATGGTCAGCAAGTGTGTGTAGAAGAAATTAACAGTTGTGTCATGCATGGGTGCAAAATGTTTGCCCTTGCCTTTCACTTGTAACTAGCACAATAGTGTGACATTAGACGTGTTTTAATTGGTTTCAGATGTGTTTAATATGCTAATTTCACTGTGTTTGTCCTTCCAACTGGAAAGGTAAAGGCAAATGTCCAGGAGTTTGTTTTATTACTCACTTGGAGAATGTGTAAATGCTTATGACTTTATTTTTTCCATAGATTTATAAGTCACAGTTTTCCTCTCAAAAGTAGCTATATTGGCACCACTACAAACTTCTTAAACAAGAGAACAATGCTTTGAAGTAAAAATATCTGGTTTTGTTCATGTAATACACATTTAAGCATTATGTATATTTTTGTTCTTTTTGCCTACTACTGTCTATGATCTAGATACTAGTATTGTCTCGATGATTAGATGCTTTTCAGGCATTTGTCTTCAATTAAGTTTCCATATGTTTAAGGCAATGAGTTACAAACACAGAATTTTGGCATTCATGTGCATTTTATTCCATTGCAAACTTCTATAGCATCTGTAATTATTTAATGATCAAAACAGTACTTGATCTTGTCAATATTGCTATTTCCAACTAACATATGAAAGTATAGATGTCCTTTTTTTTTTTTACCCCCTTTCCTCATATTAATTATCACTTGAAATTGAAAAACAGAGTGAAAAAAGTTTTCACTCTTAAGTAATTACCACTTGGCATCCTAACCTGAGAAGCCTTGAACTAAGTGAAGCACATTTCTATTATAAATGCAGAAATCTAGTTTAAAGTCAGAATTTGAGAGAATTCTGCAGATCAATTTACCTCAAGTTAATAATAGTTATATGTTCTACATTTATCACAAGAAAATTTAAACAAAAGAGCTCTGTGTACCTAGCTTGCTTAATCACTGGTCTTTTGCAAGAGTCTGAAGATTCCATGAAGTTATTTCAATGCTCATAAATAAAAACAAAATCATGTTTCAACAAATAGATTCACACACCTTTCTATAATAATAGCATTATAATTGGGATGTTTCTGTCTTTCCTTTCCTTTCTCCAAATCGTTCCACAGAGGCCTCCCTGCTCTCCTTCAAATTCATGACCTCCATTTTCTCTAATTGTTGCTGCATTTCATTAAAAATTTCTCTAAATTCATAAAACCTTCAATATAATACTTTACTTCCTCTATTACTGATTAATGTATCTAATTACAGAAAATTCCAAGTTAAGAATGGCAACCATTCTCTATGCTTTTGTCCCAGAATGACTGTGTAGAGAAGAAGCCATGAAGTTGGCCTGAGTACTAAATAAAATTCCATTGGGAGAGTACATGAAATGCTCTATGTAAGGTCCAGATGAAGGTGCTAAACTTAGAACTCAGAAAGATGACAAGGCTTGTGAGATAAAAAGCCAGTGGGTTAAAATGAGTCAATCAATAATATCAAGCTTCCGAAGGAGGAAGAGAATCCAGAAATAGAAAAAGATCATAGGCTAAGCTACTAGACTGAAGACATATATTCAAAAAGCTCAAATGGGACAGAGGATTAAGCAACAGAAGGATAACTGAGGAGAAATTCTGTACATAATAAATGTCAAAACAAGCAAAAGTTTCAGAGAAGCCAAAAGACCAAATTATATAGAAAAGACAATGAATAGGATAGAGTAAAGATAATTTTGGCATGTTAATACCTGCACAATCAGAAAGGTTGATAGTGGATTACAGACGAAATTCACAGTATCAGTTAAGAAGAAAGTAAACAGTTAAAAAGCCTATGAAAATCTATTAATTTTGATGTAAATTTTCTGTTGAGTCTGATTTTGATTTTATTAATATCAAAATAGCCACTCAGTGACATAAGGAAGATACTCCAGAGTTCCTTTTCAGACTCCCATCATGCCTTGCTTTGTGATGACAATCTCTAGGGTTTATGGTCCTTCTTTTTCCCTTAAGATGATATCAGAAATTTTCTCAGTCTTCACTAAAATCAAGTCCATTTATTAAAGAGCTGATAATTGAACTAATACTTTGTATTCCTGTGCACTTCATGTAATGCCATTTTTTCCATTTTCAGGTCAGTACAAGGGAGACTGCATTATTTTAGATTTTTTTCTTAGACATTGGCAACCAAAATTTACTGTAATTCTTTGTTTCTATCTTGTGCATCAAGCTATTCTTTTACATCAATTTTCTATCAATTGCAATCATTACTATGCCATTGTCATTCATCATTAAGCTGAAGGTCTACTTGGTTCTTTATGATTGCCACCACAATTATTTAATGATAACATTTACTGAGAATATTTTCCTAGAGGAATCCTTATACAGGCTGTACTTCGTGTAGTTCAGTAGATCAAAGGAAAGCTATTTAAATGCTTCTGTCAGATTTTTAGTTTGTATTTTTGTCTCTTAGGGGTTTCTCTATCTTGGACTTGGATAGAGTTGTAGGCTTTAAGCCAGCTGGAAGCTGGACTGATTTCTCTGAGTGGAGCCACAGCACTCATAAGTTAGTATAGAATTACAGTGGTTTTCTGTTTTCCATTAAGCATTTAAGAAACACTCAAATGTGATCAGAATTTTGCAACATAAGTTCTCTATAACACTGGTAGCCTCACTGGTTCACAGCAACAGCAAAATAGTAGGCACAATGAATACCCATGTTTTGAGACACTCAGAGTTGTATGAAATTTGGTTAGGAATGATAGAAGGTCATGCATCCAAAAATATATGGGCAAAAATAAAAGTGGATATGATGGACTTTCTTTTTTTTAAGAGGATAAAAAGTTGGATAAATTGAGAAGGAGGTAGATCTTGGAGGAGTTAGGATTGGTAAATATGATCAAAGCACATTATGAGATTCTCAGCAAACAATAAGAGGTGATTGTTTTGATTCCTTGTTTAAAAGCACATGTGCCTCATAATAAATTCAGACCACTACAGTGACCATTTCTTGAAATACAATGATAATTATTTTCTTATAAATTACTCCTTAGGACTCAATGTATTATCTTAACTGTAACTAATGTAATGAATCAGAAAATTCTTGAAAAAGATAAGATGGCATGATGAGATTTGAAACCCACCAACCCTTTCAGTTTTCTCCTTCAGGTCATCTCCATTCCTTTGTGTCACTTGCCTACCCATAGAAGCACTTACCAGAGTATCCCAGTGGCCATACTGGGTTGGGATGAAGATAGGTGATTTTTCTATTTTTGCTGTCCTCCATTATGATCTTGTCAGACATTTTTAAACCTATAGAAGCTTACTTGCAAAACCTCTACTTCCTACCCTACCTACATTCCCCAAGGACTCTGATATTTCATATAGACCCCAATTTTACTGTAATCCTACGCAACTTTCCTTCTGAGCATATCTCCATTTCTTTTTATCTTCCACTGACCTGAAGAAGTGTATCCTCTACCAGGCACCTTACTGCCACTATACTTGCCTAGGATCTAGACAGGGCAACAGCAAACAAAGAACAGAATGCCCACACAACAAAGGCAAGGCCAGATAGAAGCACCACAGTCATCTCAAACATCTTAGAGATCACAACACAAAACTACACCTGGAACAGCCAAGACAATAAGGGTCCATCACAGATCAGTAACACTACTGCAGTAGGGCTTGAGAAATGTAGTGTATCTGCATCATAAGTCAAAGCCAACAAAACAGTGATCATGTATATGTTCAAAGACCTTAAATAGGATATGAGTAAATCCACTAATGAAGTCCATGAAAACACAAACAGTTGAATAAAATAACAAAAACAAGATATGAAAGCAGAATTTAACAAAGAAATGAAGTCATTCTCTCTTCTTTTTCTTTCTCTCTCTGTCTGTCTCTGTCTCTCTGTCTCTCTCTCTCATTCTCTCTCTTTCTCTCTCTCTCTTTCTCTCACATATACATACGAATGAAATAAAATTAGAAGTGGACATTTTAGGATATCAAACAATACTTCAGAAGTAACACTCACCAACAGATTACAGAACAAGGAAGGGCGATTCATAGATGCTGAAGATAAGTTAGAATACAAAGAAAATGTGAAATCTAAAACAATGAGGTACAAAACACATGGGAATCTTGAACACAATGCAAATTTATAAATAATAGGGATAGAGGACAGAGAAGAAGCCCCGATCAAAGAGACAGAAAATATATTTTAAAACAACCATAGTAGAAAGTTCTTCCAATCTAAAGCAGAAGGTCCTTATCAAGGTAAAAGAGTAGAACATGTAATACCTAATAGGGCCAGAAAGGAAATTCCCTATGAGATATAATCAACATTAAATGTACATATTCTTATTCATGTAAAGTATGTATATGAAATGCTTGAAAAGGAAAGGACCATGAAATATATAAAGGCAGAACCTTTAGATTAGCACCTCCAGAAGCCAGAATACCCTGGATGGATTTTCTACAAACTCTGAGAGATCACAGATGCCAACCCAGACTACTATACCTAACAAAACTATCAATTACAATTGGCATGGAAAGAAAAATCTTCCAGAATAAAACCAAATTTAAGAAATTTCTCCCTACTAATCCAGATCTAGAAAAGGCATTAGAAAGAAAACTTCAGTCTGAAGAGGTTAACCACACCAAAGAAAACATAAGGAATAAATAATAGCAGACCCATAAACTAATAGAAGGGCCAAAACCTCTCACCATGATAACAAAATAACAGAAGTCAATAAGCACTGTACATTAAAATTCTCAATATCAATGGTCTCAATTCACCCAATAAAAAGACACAGGCTAACAGAAAACAGAATTCATCTTCTTCCTGAATTCAAGAAAAAAAACTTTACCATAATAGATAGATATCACCTCAGAATAAACAATGGACAAAGGCAACAAAAAAGTGCAGCAATTTTTAATATCTGAGAAAGTAGACTTCAAACAAAAGAAATCAGAAGATATATGGAAGAGCACTACATACTCATTAAAAATTCATCTAGAGGATGTGGCAATGCTCAATATTTATGCAATCAGCACAAGAGTACCCACGTTCATAATATAAGCACAGCTAAAATCACATATCTACATGCACACAATGACAGTACTTCAACATGCCCTCTTGCAAATAGGCAGATTACCCAGACAAAGACTAACTATTGGTGTTAAATCATGTCCTGAATCAAATGGACCTACAAACATGTACTGAACATTCTATGCAAGAAAAAGAATATACTTGTTTTACAGCAGCTCATGTACCATTCTCCAATGTTGACCACATCTTTGAAAACAAAGCAAGTCTTAACACATAAAAGAAAACAGCATTCAATCTGACCACCAAAGATATAACAACAACAAAAAGTATACAAACACATGGAAACTGAAAAATTCACCATTTAAATACAAATGCACCTAGACAGAAATCAAGATGGAGATTAAGAACATTTTAGGACTGAATGAAAACAACAACAACATCACTGAATGCCCAAACCTATGGGACGAAATGATATGCTGAATCAATGAAATGAAGAATTGGCTGTATGAGAAATTAAAAAGATTGACAAATGTTTAGTCAAATTAACAAAAAGATGGAGAAAAAAGACCCAAATTATTGAAATTAGAGATGCAACAGGGCATATTACAATGAATATAGGAAATTCCAAGAATTATAAATACATACTTTAAATATTTGTACTTTAACCAATCTTAAATACTAAAATAAGTGAATGATTTTTAAATATGTTACCTATCAAAGTTAAATCAATATCACATAAGCAATTTATTAAAATAGAAGCAGCTTTTCAAGTCTCCCAATCTAAATAAATAAATAAACAAACAAACAATAAATATATGCCCAAAGCCAAATGGAACCAGCACAGAAATCTAGCAGATCTTCAATGAATAATTAATAGTAGTATTTCTTAAATCATTTTGCATAATTGAAACTGAAGAAACTTTTTCCAGTTCTTTACATGAGACCACTTTTATCCTGGTAGTTAAATCACATAAAGATCCAACCAAAAAATTATTAACCAATATCCCTTATGAAACATAGATAAAATTTCTTAATAAAATACTTGTGAGGTGAATCCAAGCACACATCAAACGGATTACCTACTATGATCAAATTCATTTCATCACAGAGATGAAAGAATATTTTGGCGTATGAAAATCTATAAAGGTAATCCACCATATACTTGAAAGAAATGAATGTAATCTAGTACATGATTCAAAGAAAAATACACCACCCAATTATGTCATTAGCTGAACATGAGGCCTTTGAAAAAAATGCAATGTCCTTTCACAGTTAAAGTCCTGAAAAGTGAAGTATACAGGGGACATTCCACAATATAAAATGGCAATGTATAGCAAGTGCACAGACAAAATCATCCTAAATGGAGAAAAATTCAAAAGCATTTCTGTCAAAATAAGAACAAGACAGGAGTCCCACTTTCTCTATTCAGTATAGTACCAGAAAACATTAGCTAGACCAGTAAGGCAACTGAGGGAGATAAAGTAAACTGCTAGAGCTGAAAAATACTTTCAGCAAAGTAGCAGGATCTAAAATTAATATAAAAATCAGTATCCTTCCTATACACAGAGTGCTGAAGAAATCAGGTAATCAGTGTCTTTCACAATAGTCACATACACACAAATAATAAAGTATTTTGGGATAAGGCTAACCAGGCATGTGAAAGACTTGTATAACAAAAATTTTAAGACATTGAAAAAGGCAACTGAAGAAGACACCAGAAGGTGTCGAAAAGACCTCCTGTTCTCATGGATTCATTAGATTTATATTGTGAACATGACTATCCTCCTCAAAGCAGTCTACACATTCAGTGTAATTCCCATCAAAATTCCAACACAATTCTTCACAGAAATTGAAATAAAAACTATATTCAACTATGTATATACGTAAATCCAGGATAGCTAAAACAATCCTGGATGGTAAAGAAGAAGAAGAAGAAAAAGAAGAAGAAGAAGAAGAAGAAGAAGAAGAAGAAGAAGAAGAAGAAGAAGAAGAAGAAGAAGAAGAAGAAGAAGAAGAGGAAGAAGAAATTAAGATATCATTTCAAATTTCAAGTTTTAGAACTGAGTGATATAGAAACAAATATGGACAAGCTGATTAAGGAAATTGAATTGAAGATACAAGTCCACATACACATTGACTCTTGCTTTTTTTTTTTTTTTTTAACAAGCCCCCTCCCCCCTTAAAAAAAACACTAGAGAAAAGATAGCATTTTTCAATAAGTGATGCTGGCCACACAACATGACATTTAGAAGAGAGCAAATAGATTCATATCGATTATACCATACAAAACTCAACTATAAATGTTTAAACAAAATTAAGATAAGAGCAGATGCCTGAATCTGATAAAAGAGAAAGTAAGGAATAGTCTTTAAACTCATAAACACAGAAATGGGCTTTCTGAAAAGAATACCAACAGCAAAGACACTAAGAACAACAATTAGTAAACAGAGCCTCATGAAACTGAAAAGGTTTTGTAGA
>CM052716.1:63971413-64028236 GCA_028551405.1 Uromys caudimaculatus
AGCTGTGGAGCCCTGTGGCCCAAGCTGAGGTTTCCAGCCGTCGCCGGAAGCTGCTGACCGTCAATCTCTGTGGCCCGCGGAAAGCGGGCGGAGTCAGTGAGCTCTGGGGATGCACTGCCCCTGCTAGGGGCTTTTCCGCGTTCCTGGGAGAGAGGATTTTCTCCCGGAGCTGCTTGTCTATGGAATCCTAGTGTCCCAGGCAGAAGTTTCCTGCCTCAGCCGCCCGCTTTTGGGATCCAGGGGGGTTTCTAGGCCCGCCTACCTCGGTCCCTGTGTCTCGCGGGTTCGGGGCAGTACCTGGTGAGCTGTGGGGCGTGTCTTTGGCCCTCTCCTGGCTCTTGCGATCTGAGTGGGATCTTTGTCCCGGCGCTGATTTTTCTGTGGAGCCCTGTGGCCCAAGCTGAGGTTTCCCCAGAAAATATTTTTGAAAGGCTGTTTCTCCACACTGAATGGTCTTCACAGCCATTCCAAACATGAAATGACCATAGATAGTTGGCTACTCTCAATTCTATTCTACTGATATGTGCATCTATCCTTCTACAAACTCACTTTCTTTTGATTAGCTATTTAAGTAATATTATATTGTTGTAATAGGATTTTATAATTTACTTTTTTCAGGTCAATATATAAATACAATTGATTTTACCTCCATTTCTTTTATATATTATATCCCTATTGAACTTGTATACAGCAGTGCCATTTTAAATAGTGACATACAGAAGTTTCATCATCAAATATTAAATTATTCCCAGTCATAAGTGAGATTTTGATATTTTCCCCAGGACTACACATTTAATATTTCCAGCATTTATAGTGTGAATTAGGCTAAGAAATACCTTCCCTAGTCAAGGGTAAGTGAAACCCACAGTTCATGCGCTTCTATGCCCGTCATGCATGCTTACATTTGTCTTCATAGTGCTATGATGGTTCATGTTTTACAGTTGAAGAAATCTAGAGCACAGAGATGTTAAATAACTCAGACAAAGGAACATGGCTGAAAAGTGCTAGACACAGTGTTGCAGCCTGGCACCCTGGCTCCTGTGTCTGTATTTTTGTCCACCGTGCTCTATTGACAATTGTAATGATATGGAAATAAGTCTGCAAAGAACTGTTCTTGGTGGCTGAAAAGAAGCTAGACATTTCTAGTGTTTTCATCATCCTTCTCCAATTATGAAGAACTTAAAACATCAGACTACCCTGAGAATTATCGAACATGCAGGGAAGAGGGATGGAATACCATCTCAGCAAGATCAGAATGATAGGAATATCTTTGTGCATGTAAGAAATGGCTCTTTGATCTGAGGACCATTTCGGGAAACTATGAGGATAGCCTTGGAGTCTCCACCCACTTCCTGCCTTCTTTCCGTGCTTCTCACCAGCCACTGGAGTTCTAATAGTCGCTTATCTAGGAAATGTGTTTTTCTCTTTCAAAATTATTTTTTATCTCTGCTTTATTCAGCTCCAATATGGTACGTGTAAATTTGTGAAGTTGTCCTGCTCAATAATTTGGAGGCCCTGTGGTCTATAGGTTTAATATTTATCATTAATTTGGAAATATTTGTAGCCATTATTACAGAAAACATTTTTCTACTTCATTCTCTTTTATAAAGTTTGCAAAATTTAAATATCAAAATTCCAAGTTGTTAAAGTTATTGATAATTCTGCTCTGTATGTTTATTATTGCTTTCCATTTTATTTCAGGTTGAGAAATTTTTGTTGACATATTTTCAAATTCATTGATTATTTCTCTAGACATATATGGCTAATTGGCATATCCAGCAAAGATATTCTTCCTGTCATTGCATTATTTCAGATTCAGTGAGATGTAATTGACAAACAAATCATATATTACATTATACAGCCTGATATTTTGGCAAACATGGTTGTGTTAATTAGCATGCTCATCACATTGCAATACTTCCTTTTCATGTAATATTTAATATCTATTACCTATCACCTTCCAAGTATTCAATGATATCCTATCAACTATATTTACCATGTTATACACTAGGCTTCTTGAACTGAGTTTTCCTGTATAACTGAAATCTTGTGCATTTTAGCCAGTATTTCCTTCTTTTCTATATGGTCAGTTTCTAGAAGTAACCATTTAACACTTTTCTGTTTATTTGACTTTTTGGGTTTCATATGTAACAGGCATTATGCAGTATTTGTGTGCTTAATTTATGATACTTAACATGATGCCTTTGGCATGCATTCTAAGATCACAAGTCACAAGTAAGATTTATTTCCTGATAAGAAGAAATAACACTCTATCGTGCTTCTGTGGTATACTATTCGTCTTCGTTGTTTCCAGGCAGGGTTTCATGTAGCTCAGCTTGACCTCAAAACTCACTATGCAGTTGAATTGGGCCTTGTATTCTTGAAATTCATTTCTCCAACTTTTGAGTACCAGGATTAAAGATATGTACCACCATGCTCCAAACATATTTCCATTATCCATTAACCCAGAGATAGACACTGTAGTTTGTTTCACATCATGGTGATATTGAATAATGTTACAATGAACATTAGCATATAGATTCTTTTTGAGATACTAATTTTATTGTGTGTGTGTGTGTGTGTGTGTGTGTGTGTGTGTAGACCAGAAATGAAGTTACTGCATTATATGCAATTTCTATATTCAATTTATTGATGAAAGCCCTACTGTTTTTAATAATAACCACATAAGTATACATTACAAAAGTGCTATTTGCTATTTTCATTACTGTTACAAAATAATTGACAATAAGAATTTTAAAGGATGCTTCTTTGTGTACCTAGAGTGTTTTTTGTTCACACTTTTAGAGCACACTGTTTTATGGCAGGGAGGACATGGTGGAAGCTATGTGAATTAGACTAATTTCTTAGTCAGGGTTTCTATTCCTGTACAAACATCATGACCAAGATGCAAGTTGGGGAGGAAAGGGTTTATTCAGCTTACACTTCCAATTGCTGTTCATCACAAAAGAAAGCCAGGACTGGAACTCAAGCAGGTCAGGAAGCAGGAACTTATGCAGAGGCCATGGAAGAATGTTCCTTACTGGTTTGCTTCTCCTGGCCTGCTCAGCCTGCTTTCTTATAGAGCCCAAGACTACCAGCCCACAGATGGTACCACTCGCAAGGGGCCCTCCCCCCTTGATCACTAATTGAGAAAATGCCTTACTGCTGAATCTCATGGAGGCATTTTTCTCAACTGAAACTCCTTTCTCTGTGATAACTTCAGCTTGTGTCAAGTTGAAACACAAAACTAGCCAGTACAACTAACTTCCTTTTACATTAAGCCCAGGGCCAGATCACTTATCTTGATACTACTCACATTCAGAGAAGATTGTCTTACCTCAGGTAAATCTCTCAGGAAGCACTCTTAAAGGCATACTTAAAGACATCTCTCTAGGTAATTCTGAATCTTGGCAATAATGGTTTCTACCTTCTATTGATTTGTTTGGTTCATGTGTTTTTCCTAACTCTTCTTAGTTGCCTTTGTATTCTCTTGTATTTCACTGAACTTTTATCTTATCATTAGTTCTTTGAGAATTTCATTCAGTCTGTTTGTTCGTATTTATTTGATGACTTTCCCCAATTTATCCCAAACCCATCCTCTTTTTCTATTCACCCTACATTGAGTCCTCTTTTGTCTTTGTTTGCTTTGTAAAATGTATCCAGTACTGTCTGTATACTGTTGGATATATAGTCTTCCACTGAAGCTCTGTTGCCTTCTTACAGGTCCTTACCCTTAGAAAACTGACTTATCTTTTCTTAGCATCTATTATATGTCAGTCTCTTTAGCTAGAGTTGAACTTCATGCATACCTCCTTCTTCATTTCTGGGTTTCTATATGACTTGAGCTTACACAGTCTTATGCATGCTGTCACAACTGATCTGATTGCTTTATGAGTTCTTATGTGCTACTACCACTCTGTATCTGGAAAACACTGTGGATGTCAGCCTTGAATCTTCAGTTACATATGTTCCATTTGGAATACCCATAGATGTTGAGCAATTAGCGAAAAACAATTGGGTGGGTGGTTGAAGGGAATACAGATAAAATAGAATGCGGTAGTATAAGCTGTTAAAGGAGAATATGGAAAAGAGAGAATTAAAAGAAGTAAGAGATAAGAGGACAGAGTAGATGAGGGATGCCTAGAGGGCTAAGTAATGCAAAAGACATTTTAAAATAGAATATGAAAACAGTGTGTGTGTGTGTGTGTGTGTGTATGTCTGGAGTTGCATTGAAATAGGACAACAAAGCTCTTTCTAGACACCATAAAAAAAATTCTGTTTGGATGAGTTTGGATCTGCTAGTGGATGACTTAACTTAGAATGGCCTATAATTAGGATATTAGTGTTGTACTCAGTGATTGAGCTACCATTGATTCTGAACGAAGTTTGTGTGGTGTTTTTCTTCACGCAGCAGCTCAGCTGGATTCCAGAGAGCAAGGTGTGGCAGCAAAGCATGAGTTTGCAAGAAGTGCACTCCAAAAGGCTTGGGGATTTTGAAGTGTGGGGCTGGCCTGATAGTGACCCACGAGTGGGAAACTAACGAGTTGGGTGATGGGCAAGATTTTGGAGCTCCTGGTCAGAGAGTTCCAAGAGATGAGAATAAGGCCCGCAGGTGCCATGCCGGTGATAGTGTTAGTTGCATTTAAAAAATTTTCACGATACAGTGGTGGGATTCTATCTTTGGAATTTTTTGGTCAGTATGTCCCATAATATTCCAACATTATAAACTATTCATAATGCTCTTATTGACCACTTCTCACAAATCAACAACCAAAATGTGATGGTAAAACCATACTCCTGAAGATACCATACACATGAATCATAGAATATGGAGAAAGCAACCTGGAACTGACCTGGAAATTTCATTCCTACTGGATAGCTTTCTACCAGAGGAGAAAAGTAATCCTAAATCTTTCCTACTGTGAATCTGTGAACTATACTATCTACCAGCTTTGCAAGATATTCCCACTGTTACAATAGTGTCATAACTATCATAAGAGGAACCACCACTTTCTGATTAGATTTAAAGCTCACTCCACACAAGGAAACTTATGACTTTCATTGTTATATAGTACAAGAACATGAAGGTAGATATGTCATAGTCCCATGGAAATCACCTACAACTACTGTTCTTCTAAATGGACATAGTATTAAACTAACAACTAAAGACTATTTTACCTACCAATTGGCACACCTCAACCCTATTCAGAGAAGGTTCTTTTTGTCATGGATGATGAATAACATGGAGACTCATTTAAATGAATCAAGGTGCAGCAAATAAGAAACTCTGGAATTTTCAGCCCCAAATGGGACATGTATATTATACTTTCTTTTCCCAAGATCCAAGGTTCATTCAAAAAGAGGGGACAGAAAGATTTTAAAAATCAGAGGTAGTTAGTGACAATCATTGAACTTCTTAAAGTTTTCTTATTTTAAATTCTTCTAGTGTAGTTGATTAGTATCCATGTCTTTGGGATGCACAGTGGTACTTTAATTCTTTTCTTTTGAGCTATCATGTTTCCATGAATATTCATGATCTTGTGACCTAGCCTACATCTGTGTATTAGAAGAAGTAGGAACATTTTTAATGTTCTTTTTAGACTAGCTTTCATTTACAGTGCTTTAAAGATTCTATAAAGTACTACAAAGATTGATCATACTGGTAAGGACAGAATGCTTCTGGAGTCTTTGGTGAATTTTCTTCTCCCCTTCTTTAGTTGAGAGAGGGTTTTGCTTCTATGCCAACAAGGCCCAGCTTTGTTTCTGTGTCTTAGAAGACAGGTTCGAAGCCTGGGTACATGTAGATGGACCCAGAGTTTAGCTTAACATGGACCAAATGGAAGTCTTGGTCTTTAGCTGCAGACAGGATTTCATAGTTCTGTATGATAAATCTGATGAATACGTTTTCATAGGCTTAGATACTCAAGGTAGTATCTAGGTGTATCTGAATGTTCTTAAAACTATAGCCACATATGTGGCTAGAACCCATTAGAGGTGATTTAAAGCTAGAGCCAAAACTTCCATGCTTCAAGGAAAGGCTTAGAATGTTGGTTCCTGGAAGCTGCTGATATATTGTCATGGTCTTGGAGTTTCATCCATTGGTGCTAGTCTAGAGCCTGGGGTTAATGGAACCAACTTTGGGCTAGAATGGTCCTAGTGAGTGAGATTTTAGCATAATACCAAAAAATGCTTTGGGGGGGGGGTATTGGCATCAAATAGAACTTGATTTGTTGAAGAAGACCTGGATCTTAGGTATATGGGGAATAGCTTATAATATGAGGCTTTGTGGACCTCGCTGGACTGTAGTGGACCAAGATCCTGGAATCTTGGGTGCTATTACGGTAGCCATCTTCATATGAAGATACTTGAACCTGAGGACATGGTGTGGGTGTGGCATGGAATCTGGCACTATACGGGTCGGCGACACTGATATAAGTTGGGATACTTAATCCATGAACACAGTCATAGGGATCTATGAATCACAGATCTATGGGGGCTGGCCTAGAATTAGGATGACCTCGGATCCTCAGCCCATAATATAAAACCAGATGTCTACCTGGAACTCCAAGTACTGATGAAGCCTCATGAATCAGTCTATTTCTAGAACTGGACAGAATCTTGAGGTCACAGTAGTTATTCTAGTAAAGACCTAAATACTGTGTTTACAGGTTTATTCTCATTTTGATAAGGGCTCAAAGTCTGGATCTTCATTTTACTAGTCCAGTACTAGGAAATGCCTATAGTTGAGTTTGTGCCAGGTAGTCTGGAGTCTGAGCCAATGGGAGCAGGCTTGAAATGTAAGTCCTCAAGAGCTTTTGGCTTTTAGAGCTAGCCTACAGCTTAGTGTTTAAGGGCTGACCCAGTACTGCTGCAGGTCTGAAGCCTGTAGCTATGGAAATCAGCCAAGTTCTTAACTTTTCCAGGCTAGACCTGATGCTGGGATCCAGAGTAAAGCCCAATGACAACTCTTTTGTGTAGGACTCTGAATCTCTAAATTTCTTATCTTAGTTTCTGAGAAGGGGTATTTTATCTGCATCTTCACATTTTTCTGGGTTTATTTTAAATCAGACTATGAGCAAAATTTTCCAAGATTTGTTTTCATGTTGTAATTGAAGCTGGAAGTCAATCATGTGTATTGGATTCCTGAAATACATGATAAAGTTGAACCTTAGAAAAATTAAGAATAGAATATAAAGACAGAGAGGATATTGCTATTATAACTATGTAACCATTGGATCTGTTGCTGAAACTACATGTGGCAACATCAAACCAGAAGAAAACTTATTTTATCTCCATAAACTAAATTGATTCATACATCTAATTTAGGTACTTGATACAATTCACAATTTATTTTTATATGTAAAAAGAATTCTATTTTAATTTCTCTTCAGACAGGGTGGAGTTTTATAAGAAACAGTGTAACACTGGGTGATTCATATTTTTTCCTATGATTTGTTTTATATATATGGCATGTAAAACAGTCTTTAAGAGAGCACAGTAATGTCAGTTTCACTGAGATGTCACATGTTGGTGCCCAGTTTATGTTCCCATCATAGGTACTTCTAAGTACATCAAACCTTAGTGGATGAATATTGTCAGATCAAATGAGTATAAAAGGTCTCATGTGGAATGATTTTGATGTGTTCTGTACATTTGCCCTAGATTTTTGTCCACATTACATAATCATTATGCATTTGACGCAGTATGTTGCTTTTGAAACAGCTTCACCTTTAAGGAACATGAAGATAGGATTGTTTATAAAATCAGAAAAAGATGTATATAATTCCTGACTGCCTTCTTCCTTCTCCCTCTCCCTCTCTCTACCCCCTCCATGTGTGTGTTGGTCTGTCTCTCTGTCTGTCTGTGTTGCAGAAACTAAAGCATTCCACCTTTAGTAAAAGCTTATGCTGAGTTAATGCTCTGTGATTAAGAACTCAAGATAAATAGGCATCAAAGGCTATTTTGCGTTATGTGTTTTCTCACTTGATGAGGCATTCCTATTTTTAAAATCTATTTATTTAAGAATTGGGAAAATTCCTAAATTTTTCCACTGTGTGTTCCTGTTTACTCCAGAAAGCATAAGTAAGAGAAGAAAAAAATGCCAATGTATATATTTAACAGACTAACTTGAGAATGATTCTACCTGAAGGGAGTAAAAAATTTACAAGGACCCCTGACACATACACACACACACACACACACACACAGAGTAGATGGACAGTTCTCTAGCAGGATTTATGAGTGAACAGAGAGAGGATGGAGCTGTCCACATTGCAAAGGTATTCTGCATACCCTTGCACACATGTCTCCCTTTCCTATCTTATATCTGCTTCTTCAGTGTAATCAGATTTAATTGGGAGCAGTCACCTCAACTTCAAAAACTGTAGAATATGCTCAGAAATCACCCTTGGAATCATCACAAACATTTCCTTCATTTTTATGCTGCTTTAGTCATAGATTTCAAGTTTAAATGCCTGGCTTACTCAGATAGACAGTTTGAGACAAATCCAAAGGTTAGCCCTGAGCATATTCCATCCCTTTTGAAATTTACACCTCTGTTCCTAATTGATTTTTTTCATCTTAAAATTTGTTTCTAATTAAATAGATTTCAGTTTTAAGCTTCATTTAGAGTACTAAGCTCTAGGAAGGATCTCCTTACATCTAATCATGATCAGTACTATCATTTCAACAGGCAAAGGTGGCAAAGAATTGTCTAATGAAAACGAACATTCAGAAAACAAATCCTTTTGTGATCAACCTGCAGAAATATTCAAATGTCCTGCAATGAGTATATCATATTTAATTATTAGGATTTTAGTAGTTCTATAATCCAGTTGTTAAAAGCTTTTATTGAGACTTTATAAGAAATACAAAATTAAAATGAAACTAACTATCTAAAACATACATAGTAACATTTTAAGGCATTATTTCCTGAACAATAGTGCATAGTATTACAGATGCTTTTGAAGTTGTTCATCTCTCATGTGCCATGCAGAAGAAATTGGTGCAATGTCCTGTTATGATTTATGTTTTCTTAACTAGCTGATCATTTAATTTTCCATGGTAGGGGCATTTAAAGCTTGAAAATCACCTTGTGTTATAACTGGGGTTGAATTGCTGTTTTATCAACTTCATAATCTTGAATAAATGATAGGGGAAATGTTAAACCTACAGATTAAATTTAACTTTCTTTATATCCTATATATTTCTAATAGCACAAATTTAAAGATATATTTTCCAATATTTAAAAACTAGTCTTTTATTCGATGAAATTGCTCAAACATATCATAGACAAATGAGAGTAAAGTTGTATATATGACCTTACAGTTAACACACTCATGTATTCTTTATTTGGAAATTGGATATTACCTAAGATTATTTTAAAATGTATAATAAATTTGTATACATGGTTAGATGGTTTTCCCCAATAAGCATTGCTATTTACATAGGAAGGTGTCTAAAGCTGTTCATTAGGCCTACATTTGATTAGTGCTTCAGCAGTTTTGGTATCTGCTTCATTGATATGCAATATGGAAACAAACTTTCATGACATAGAGCTAACTACTGTGAAAACAACAAATGGACACATTTATTGAGTTGTCAAATTACTCTCTACTGTTCCTAAAGTAATGTCAAGTTCTCTTCTCACCCATGACTTGAAAAGTTGTTGCAGCCAGGGAATATAGAATCCACTTTCCAGGACTCCTCCTTGGCTGTTTGGGGGAAGGGTAGCTGCACTGGAACAGTCAAATAAAACTTGTCAGAGTTTTCTTAGCCTGCTGAGCTTCCATTCAGGACCCTAGTCTTTGATGCATGTCTTTTATCTATTTGAAGATACATATTCTATACTTGAGAAATTTTTCAATTTTAAATTATAATAAGCTGCTTTTATACATTTTGGGTCTCTTTTTATGGAACAACTTTTTTCTCCTTTAATTACTCTTCTTTAGTCAATATTCAGCTGTCATTCACATTTGCTTTATCTAATATATAGCCACATGGTTCAGAACAGGAACACGGATGGAAAGCAGCAGATTTATTAGATATTTAGTAATGACATTGATGTGCTAAAGGGAGCTTTCTTATACATTTCTTCACATCTGAGCTGAAGAGAGGATGCCGGGAAGATCAAGAAACAGCTTCATTCGAAGGTACAACTCCCTCAACCCCTAGAAATGAAAATTAGTTTATTCCAAAAATATTAAAGGGGAGGTATCACTGTATAGAGGACATTCTTCCTAGAAAGAGTATTGTCTACATTGTAGGAAACAGTTGGTGATCTGTCCAGAGTGTTCTCAACTATACAATAAATATCTGTTTTGAAATGTTGTATCCTGTCCTCGGGAGAGAACAATTCATACACTGTATTGTTAAATACTCTGGCAGTGACAGAAATTGTAGAAAGTCTGCTCAGTGTTTCTTAGAACTTCATCGTAGGTTTGGAGAGTTTTAATACTATGGAATTGTTTATGGACTCTGCCATAAAATTGGTATTTCAGATATTTACCTGGCTTTGTTAAGAGTGTCCAGATTTTCAAGAATTTGAGAAGCCTTTTGACAGATCTGACTACTATAAATGCAGTGAATTACCAGGCATGTGTTAATTATTTGGCGCCAAGTTGTTTTCCTTGAATATAATATTTATAGATTGTATTCTTGCTAGTGAAAAGACAAACATTTACATTTTACCTTTTGGAATAAGTGACATACAAAGATCAATTTAAAACCTCAAATTTCTAAGTTATAAATTATTTCAAATGTAAAAAAGTCAATCTCATGTTAGTTTCCACCCTCGTCCGTGGCTTTTCTTAGCACAGTCTAAACCCTTGTACCAGTTTTTGTTCTACACATTCTCAGATGTATCTATATGTAGATGTATCTGAGTGCATTGTATCATGAGTTTGATATGGGTATGGGCTTTATATGTGTGGTCACATGCTTACTGAGAGATTAGTTTGAAAACCTGCCATATTGACCATTTTGTGTGCAGTATACAAGGGTTTATGAGGCTGTTTTCTGAAGTATTAATTGGGTCTTTAAATCAGAAAAAAAGGAAAACAAGAGTTATCAAAAAGGCACAGGTTTAAATAAGTTATGGTGCTTCTATAAATGTACTATGCTGTAATGGTAGAAAAAAATTGTAACATACACACATGCTAAAGTATCAAAAAGGAATATAAAAACAGTGGATTATGAGGTGAAAGACATGATTGAAAGTGTGTCTAAATGCTAATCTTCATGATAAGCAATAAAAAGTTTTTCGAATGCCCATTTATTTTCATTTGTATATGCATATATGTATATATGTATATATACATACATACATACTATGCAAACACACAGCACACACACAAAGAAAATCAAATAATGAATTTGATAATCAAAATGGGCCATTTTTACTGAGGTCCAAATAGTGGAATAGATAAAAACTGAGAAAATGAGAGGTAAATTATGTACGTCTGCATTATATGATGCAATTATGAGATTACAACCTTGGAATTATTTTTCTGAATTATCATTTATGTAAAGGAGAAATTCCTGGTCAAGGGTGGAATGGCCTTGCATGGGTGATACCTCTGTAATGCTGTAGTAGAAAATGCTTATGATGGCGAATCAATCTTTAAAGGTGGGATTATTGCAGATTTTAGTTTATTTATTACATAATTCTTTATTTCTGAAATTTTATCACTCATTCCATATTGCTAAAAGAAGTGGAAAAATAAACTCTTTTAAAAATGTGATTGAAATCCTTCTCAGATAAAGTAATTGAAGAAAATGACTCCAAATTGGTGCCTTTCTTAGTGGGGAGTTGAGGACATAATTCATTCTTGGCATGAAGGTCACTCCTCTACTCCTCATTTCTCAATCCCCCATCTCTTTTATTTCCTAGGTCAAACAATTTAAGGCTAAATACTTACTTAGTTCTATAGCTCAGTATCTCTGTAGCTAGAGATTGTAAGTAACAAGACAGAATAAATATTTACAGTTATTACCCTACAGCAGTCATGTTTTTTAAAAGCACATTACAAAATACACTAGAACACTGGCCTTACTTATTAATTTTAATTATTCATGGATATGTTAAACATCCTAGTGAATAAAATATGTTGTGTTCCTGTAAGGCTAAACTTAGTTGAATTAGGCAAGGGAATGAAGAGATTTGAAGGTCAGTTATCCAAACATTCCAAGAAAAGTGTGCCATAAACAAAAATAGTTCAGTGCAGAAGGAAGGCATGATTGTTCACAGGCAAAGAATAATGATCACTTCAGTCTACGATGAGGACAGCCTGCAAGTCCATCTAAGCATTTAGCAAGCATTCTCTTCCTTTGCATTTATGTAGTTTATATCTTAGTTTGTATAATGTTCAGTTTTTCACACTGAATGGAAATTGAGTTGATTTGCCATTCTTCTCTCTACAAAATGAATCAATAAGCAAACCCAGCAGTTTTATATCCTATTCTTCCTCCAAGACACTCTTTAGATCACTTTTACCATGTCCTGATTCACTTGATCGTCACCTTTGCTTGAGATACTTGTTACCCTTCGCAGAAAGCAAGATTCCATACTAGCATATTTTATTTCTATCAGTTTCCTATGTTATAACTAATTCCTTTAGAAAGTCCCTGATGCAACCACTGTGTCTCAGTGATGAGCACCAACAGTGAAATACATTCCAAATGCACCAACTTTTGTGGAGCTTTATTCTTTCAGTAAGTTGTTAATGCTTGTCTATTGCAGTTAGACAGTGACTAACCCATCCTTCCTTTATTTTCTAGAAAGTCATGCTTGATACTCATCTGATGTTCAAACTGACTCTTTAGCTATTTGGAAATTTCATGGACATTCTGTCTCCTAATATATACTGTGTTCCAAAATTTCTTGTTAGGATCCCAGTGCCATTTACAAAGTATGGTGCTTGATCACATTCTTTCTGTGGGTGCTAGGTTTGGATGTTTTAGTGATTTTGTTTTGAGTTCTCTAGTTCTGTACATTTAGCTATCAATTTTGCTAGATTAAGAAATGCCCAGAAGATCCAAGTGTGATAGCACGTACTTGGTATCCCAGTGCACTGGAGACAGAGGTGGAAAGACCCAGCACTAGAGGCTACCTGGACTACATGAAACACATTTTGATGAAGCTTTAGGATGAAGAAAACTAATTGATGATAGAGACAAAACAGTAATTTCAACAAGAATAAGAATCATATAGGAGATAACCTCAAGAAATATATACAGTCCAAAACTATGGAGATGCTTATTATTTATATGTTGATTATTTAACTCTTAATAAAATTTGTTCATTTAACTATGCATAAAAAACACATCTTGTATGAGTACAGAAACATTGTCAGTTTTAGTCACTGATATATTCCCTAAATTCTATATCCTTGTCACACAGAGTAAGAACTTAGCAGTTTAATTCACACCTTAGTAAATGAATTTATATAAATATTTTGGTGGGGAAGGAATTATCTGGGCATTCTAATTAGAGTGTTGTGATGACAGAAACTATACTTAAGTGTGGGCAGTTAGGTGACAAACTTGTGGCTGGCCATGAGAAGAGCCACTTAAAAGATCAGTGTTATCTGACAGATTACTCACTTCCCTTCCCACCAAAGCAAAGCAGAATATAAGCAAAAGACACAGCTAGCAAAGTCACTGTGTACAGTTTCTTATAGATTACCTAATGTGTTCCACATGAGATAGCAAGATGGCCTGTTAATGCACTCATTGAAGGAGAGAAATAACTTTTGAAAGTTGTTCTTTGATCTCTACATGTGTCCTACATGGAATGTGCATACCCACATACACACAAAGATACATCACAACCAAAACTATGCAAAAGTAATTTCCATCCCTTAATTTGCCTTCTGCAACAGTTCTGATGACTATTGCTATTCTATTTGTCAGTACTATCAGGGACATAAACAACATAATCACCATCATTTCCAATCCAGATATCATTAATACTGCACAGACACAGATATACACAAACACACAAACACACACACAACCTGGCTTACCATTAAGAACTAATGAGAAAATATGATGCATATAGAATACAAGTATTCATAAATATTTCTCCATGTTGTTTATATGTTTAATCACATTTATTTGTATACTTTTGAATTTTGCTGTTTAACTATTTTTGAGAAGCACCACATTTTCTTATGCACTACTTTACTTGGTTTGTTTTCTGTGGTCTATCTTTCCATTGTATATAACAAAAACTTGACTGTATTTGACATGGCTCACATTTGTCTTTTCAATTCTGATTTTTTACTGTAGTTACCACATGAAAATTATATATATATGTATATATACATACATACATACATATATATATATATATATATATGGAATTTTAATTCATTTTTATATCAAGTGCTATAGTTACTTATTATGTTTGATGTTCCCCTTTGTTTTGAGTCAGTAAAAGTACACCTTGCTAGATATCATTAATTAGTGTTTGCCACCTGAAGGTAAGTATACCCAAAGCCCTGTTGTTGCACTTTCTCATCTCTCATATACTGAATGATGCAAATCTATATTTAGTTTTGTTTCCAATGGTCCACCGGACACCACCAGCTGGATGTCATACTTGACCTAAATTTGCACTTCTTCCTCGCAAATTTGTTCGTCTTTCTCTGATTCCTATTTAACTGGCTGCAGCACCATCTTAACAATCACTCAGGCTCAAAAGCTTGGAATGATTTATAAGTCCCTTGGGCCTCATCAGTTGCCAAGACCTGCAAATTACTGTTCCATTCATTCTGCCAAATTGGTTCCCACTGCTACTACCCTAGTTTAAGCACCATGACTTCTAGACTTTTCACAATAGCATAGCTTGTTTTCCTGCTTCTAAGTGTCTTTCTGCTTCCTAGGCATCCTGTATCCTGCTTGATTAATTTTCCTAACGCACAATTCTGTTCATAATATTTCCCTGTTTGAAAGCTTTTAACAGCTTTCTGTTATTGTCAGATAAACTCTCTCCGCTTTAAGCTGGAATTCTTGCTTCTCTGTAAACTGACTTGTTTATCCCTTCAAAGTTATAACTGCTTTATTTAATATGTCACATATACCTATCAAATGGAATATCTCAAATGGAATATCTATGTTTCTTTACCTGTTTGTATACTCTAGGCCAAAGTGTGACAATAAGCCACTGTAAAATCTTTCTAAAAATGACGAAGATTTATTTATCGCAAACTATATGTAGTACTTTCATCTCGGCAGAAATTTCTTTGTTTACTGCAGCCACTTAAAGAGCCAGGGTATGGGATCATCTGTGCACTTCACTGTCACTGTTTGGAACGCATGTTAGAGGATTCTACACTAACAGATGCTATAGCAAGGGAATGACATATATCACTTTAACTGACAGCTCACTGACCTGCATTAATCACGTTTCTAATTGATCCTAAGGCACACTCGAAAATTCAAACAAGTCATATGAACTAAAAAAGACGCCCGGTGCTGTTGGACAATACTAATGGCCACTCTTGTCCTTCTGTTTCTAGCGTTTTCTCCTGAAGACTATTGCCCATCAAGCTTAAAATGCTTTTCATTATCTGTTTGCTTTGCATATGTTGTCTATTCTAATTCGCAGTATAGCTCACACTTCTTCAATGAGTTCATTGTGAGTTTTTTCAGACATATATTCTCTCTTCTCTCTCTCTGCTCAATTTTACTATAGTTCTTAACTTTGAAATAATTATTTATGGCTTGGTATTTCAATCCTACAGACCAAACCATATGCTTTATTCACCATTGAATACATGATCATTAGCCGTGAACACATGAATTCATAAATCCAGTTAGTGTATTGTGATCACTCATAGCTCTGTTATTGGCAGGGAAGAGGAAGGATTGGCTTCTATTATTTATTTATGAAGAGAATATTTTATTATTCTCACTATGTGTAAGATTGGATTCTACACACACATATAAAATGGTTTCTACATGTATGGTATATGTATATTTATATATCTTATGTATATACATATAGTTAGCAGATCTTAGCTTGTATGGTACAAATATAGAGTAAATTAATTATGAATCTGCCTTATTCTCACTATGAAATTGCTGGCATTGCTATTATAACTCTTTTAACTCTTCTTTTTCTTTTGACAAATGGTTTATTTTACCAAGGCCCGTGTATAGTAATAAGATATATAGTCTAGGGGTGTTTTATAAGAGAATATTTTATAGATGACCTATAAAAATCTGAGCAGAAAAGATAAAACAGTTATGTCCAGTTGTCATACCTTTCTTAGTCCTTTATCAAAGTGCTGTTGGACATGTTGCCTTGTTATGTTACTGGATTGGGAGTCCTGGGAGAAACATAACACCTGAAGCAATCCATTCATTCTACTAAGGTGATTCTTTATGCCAAAGCAATTCATATGTATAACCATTCCTTCAATAGCTGTGGTTGGAATCAATATTTCTCTAACAGTACACCTGGTCTGGGTTTATTAGGTTCTCATTCACAGCTTAAATGTTATATTCTTTCAAAAGCCTACTTCATTTCCCAGATATTTCAATAGTGTTGGAAGAGAGGAAAGGACTCAGTAAAGTTTGTACAGGGATTTTTCAAAAACGTAGGAAGGTATTAATTCTCCAAGAAAAGCAAAAATAAAGAAAATTGTTCATATAACTGGTATGAAAAATGATACAACAAACACAGGTATCTATGAGTAAATCATTATTTCTGGAGCTTAAATTATTTGAAAAATGTTCCATGAAAAGAAATTAATAGTTGTGCGGGAACCCACTTTTGAATGGCTATATGCCAACAGGGAACTATTAAAGCATGTGAAAGACTGAAGTAAACAGACCTGGTTTATTCTACAGCAGTTAAGCTCTTGCTGGATTATGGAGAAAGAACTTGATGTTAAAGGCAGAAAAACTTAAAAGGTGTCTCCACCATTTAAGAAGTATTCCAGCGAGATAAGGTGAAAGGAGATTAGGGAAAAAGAAACAAACAGAATTTAAAAGAGGAAATATATTATGATGACTGCTTAAATAAGCAGGGGAGCTTCTTGGGATAGGCTGAGTTAGTATAACTGAGATCTAATTATTTCCCATAAGGGATCCTAATATTTAGTATGGAGAAAAAGAGTAGATGTTGGAAAGATGGTTCATGTACAAAGACAAGATTTGAAGGAATGGGAGTGGGGAACGATAGCAGAGACAGACAACATTTGAGAACAGTTCTGAGGTGAACATTTAAGAGCGTAAATATTTAGAAGACTCTGTCTGCAGATCTATATTTCTCAAGTGCAGAGTCAAATGGGTGGATAAATGATAAATGATAAATCCAAGGTTAATGAAATATAATCAAAAGATATATGTGCAAAGGAGCTGATACTATTTGAGTCTATATAGCAAATTAACTGAGGCAGTTAAGAAGGAGGATGGATTCATGATATGTTCCAAGGACTGTGTCATGTACAAGAGGAGGGATAGACAAAGGCTCCAGGAGGCAGAAGAATGTGCTTAGGGGGCCTAAACTCCTCACGTCCAGGGTAAGCTTCGTTTTCTGGGAATGCCAGGAAGGAAGTTGAAATGTGACATGGACTAAGGACTGGTTGAAAGCTCACTGGTACTGAAGTGGTTGTGGGTGGCTATGGAGGCATACCAGGGAATTCATTCATAGGATGATAGCATTCAGTATGATAATAAGCATTCAAGCAGGAGGAAGTATGTGTGATCTAAGATCTGCTCACTGCTTATGGGAGCTATGACCAGTTTCTGCCAAATGAAAGGAGGGGATGTGTTTTGAGAAACTGATTCATTTGCTACTATTGATTCTGAGAAAGTATCATTGTTTGCATAATTGGTTTGAAATTTGTGATCCTTTTGCTTCTGTCTCTTAAGTGATGGTCTTACCAGCATACATCATGGTTCCATAGATTTCTCTAGAAAATACTTGAGTAGATCAACTTACAATGAAGATTTATTAGCTCTTATAATTTGAGTCCATAGTAACTCGTGTCTGTGAGCTGGAACCTGTGATTGACAGAATAGTATTATATGGAGTGTGTGGAAATACAAAGATATTCATCTATAGGCTTGGGAAGCAGAGAGAAGGGACAGGGTGCGCGGAAGAAGCTGTAGCACAAGTAGAGAGATTGGGGGAAAGTTTGCTTTAAATTAGATCAAGGTCTGAAAGGCCCTTTTATGTTTTGTAATGATGATTGAGGAACTAGTATCTGTGCCCTGAGATTAATATAAAAGGAAGAAGACAAAAGAAGAAAAAGACATATAAGTTATCAAGACATTTCTTTACTTCCTTTTGTGATGCTTTGAATATTTTTGTCCTCAAATTATTGCATTATTTATTTTTCAATGGATTAAACACTAACTAGTACAATGTTGGCTGAGAATTGGAGTTTGGAAGAAGTTGGTCCTTGGGGTCATGTCTTTGTAAGGTATGTCTTGACCCTACCCTCTCTCCCGACTGCTATGAGACATCAAATTCCCTTGTCTCCAAAAGGAGAGCCATACTAAACTGTTCTCCTTTAAGTCCTTTATCTCAGGTATTTCATCATGGTGACTAAAACCTCTTTATGTCAGACAAACCATGGCACTATATTCAATTTTGTACATGTTTAACTTATTTTAAAACAGTCCAAATAATGTGGTTTCTAAATTTTTAGATGGGGAAAGACAAGAAAATCAATTGTGGCAGAATGAGGTGGGGTGAGAATATGTTTAATGTACAATGTACACCCATTAAAAGAAAACTTTTAATGTCAAATCAAGCCCAGTTTAGGTCTTTAGAATCTGAACGCTTTATATATGCCACGCCATTGTATTAAAGTCAGATAATAAGAGGTAAGAAATACCTCAAACTTATAAAAGACCCAAAAGTATTTTCTACCATGGAACTCTTTGACGATAAGACTACCAGTGGGCTGATATCATCTTGGAAGACAATTTCTCACCTTCAACTCTCCATGTCCTCCAGAAAAATCACATGTGCTTTCTTCTGGTGGATGGCTGGAGGAAGGGAACGTGATGGGAGGAGTTCTTCCCACTGTGCCTGTACCACCACAGCCTGGTGTGTGCCTCTGAATCTTGGGGTCTTCCCAAATGTCCTTACAGTTTCAGAGCACATGGCTGATAGAACAGAGAGTTTGAGAAAGTTTTGCCTAAGGGCTGGTAGTGATTCTAGGATTGGCAGAAATCGATGTTGTTGACTGACCTCAAATTTCTAAACTTTAGAGCCAGTAATTTTGGGACTAGAATCTACCTTTAGGTAGGAAACATGAGTAGAAATTGGTCAAAACCTCATACTAGTGTAGTTATAAAATATGAGCAACAGAAATAATTTAGTCAAGAAACAAGAATGGCATCTGAGAATAGCAATGTCTTTATTCTAGATCTAGCTTAAAGAAAATTAAGGAGAAAAATTGTCATTAGCATTGCATCATCATATATTATAACTAAATTGATGTACCATTTTTCTATAAATTTATATTTATAATCATCATTTGAACAATCAATTTATGTCAGCATTTGGGAAGACTATGTTACTTTGGGGCATGTATGACATTCTTTTAAAGAAGGAATTTTGTGTACTTGTTCATTTTGTAAATTTAAAACTCAGAGGAAAGGTTTAAGATAATTCATGAATTCAATTCCACTCATAAATAAACTTAGTTTAATAAACAGTTGGAGTTTGGTCAAGAATGTTTGTCAGTTTATCAGAAAACATGCGCTTTTCTAACTTCCAATTTGTATGGTTTGAGTATATTTGGGACTAAACATTTTATCTAGATATATAATCAATGACATCATTATGGAAATGTATGGGTTGAAGCTTGTATACACACTTACATGTATGTGTTGCCTCTATGATTGGGTGTATTGTTAGGGTGTACTTGTAGCATTTAAATGCATATTCAAAAAGAACATAATAATGGTAGTTCCTGATCTCTTTAAAATAAGAGGAAATACAAATCTTGTAGTTAGCAAGAGTTCCAATTCCATCCTGAGGCTGTGATGGATGTTTTCTTTAGAACTGAAACACACATTGGGACCACCAAAAGCAATCCAATCAGCCATATAGGATGGATAAAGGAAGCCTGTATTCTGGCAATAGTCACTGCATTATTCGTATTGACAGATGTGGGCTTACAAAGCTTTAGCTTCTAGGGAGAGTCACATGTGACTGGGACAAGGTGAAAACCCCCAGTTCAAGGTCAGGAGGCAGCCTGGAGCTTTATTGTGTTACATGTTTATTTGCTCCCTCGACCTCAAATTAAAGCACGTAAATCATTATATTAGATTATCCAACAAAATACTGATTCTTTAAACCAAATTCATGTTACTTACAATTGTACAATTCTAACAAGTTTGTAGATTTCTTTTGATAAAACAGCACAAGTTCATAAGTCAAGTTCTTTGTTTTGCTTTCAATTGATACTAGAAAATGTACTTGCACTGTGATTGTCTTTTAAACTCCTAAAGTAATATTTTTCTGCATTTAATATAGATTTTTAAGTTAAGTTGGATTTATAGTACAGAAAAATTCTTGGTTTTTTTTTTTTTTTTTCAAAATATGTGACTAGGTCAACATGAAAGTTTCTGTCACTTTTTTTTTTAATGTTGTAATCCTTTGTCAGTCATTCACTATTCTTCCTAAGAATAGAATACTAATAATTTCTGCCTGCAGAGAATCATGAAGACTTGGTAGTAAATGAAAATGAACGATGGAAAAGAACTAAATCCAACACTTTCAGCTATCTAATTATCTCAGCATAATTAACTGTTTGCTAGATTTAGTGCCCAAATCCTTTTTTTCAAACTTAAATTTCATAGTCCTTTTGATTGCACAAATATGATAGTCTATCATGTATGTGAACTACAGAGAGCACATAAGGAATAATTAGATTCACCTGGATTTCTTTCTTTCTTTTTAACTTCATCTCCACCCCCTAAGCTTCAAATGCAAATTTAAAATATTGCTTCTCCACATACAATCACACCGTCATTATTTCTTCCTTCTTACTAAATCGCAACCTTGAAAATGTGTCTAAATAAAAACAAAGAAATCACACATTTGAAGATAATTAATGCTTTTGGTTGGGAAAGATATATCCATTCTCAAGACGTGTTTCCATGTCCACAGCAATCAGCGTTAATCACTTAGGTACCTTCAAAGTCTCCATCAGATTTCACAGTTTTCTCACAAAAGTAATAGTTTGTAATCCATTAATTTTTTTCAAAGTTCCAAGAAGGAGGGGAGCAAGTCACCCAGCGAGCTTTCTTCTTGACCACTAATGCAAGCATGTGAGAAGCCGGAGAAATGGCCAGTGAACGGGGAAATGCAATATTCATCACCCCCATTGCTGTTTTGACACAGCAATTAGATTTGTGCAGAACAGCAAGATTGTTCCAATTCTATTCTCCCAAACATAAGTCTTAAAAAAAGAGGTTACATTTGTGACTGCAGCTCGTGGAGCATCCAATCTGGCATCCTGAAAATCCATATGTAAGCCACACTTATATCTTAAACCTGTCAAACAAATAAATGTACAGAAGCAGTAATTTATGTACTTTATAGACTGTTTTGCCCTTTTAGAGCAAAAGCCTAATTTTCAAGTGTTGCTATTTTAACTTCTGGCAGTGCCTGGGAGATAACGGAGGTTCAAAATGTGAATTTTACAAGTAAAATGTGATTCAAAAATTGATTTACCCTGTTCTCACTACATGTGAGACAGAAAGGAGAAATGCTGGGTGCCTGTGAGCTTCAGGCAAGGGGAGACATATTGCTCAGTACAGAAGCCGTGCAGAACTTTGCGGGTTTTCAGTTTAGACGTGAACTTGAGCCTTTCTCAGTTCAAGTTCTGTTTAGGGCCGGCAAAACATGACTTTCTGATTCAAAGAAAAGGCTTAAAAAGGCTTATAAAACAGACTTGCAGGCTTCTTGTACATCAAATAGCTCTTACACAATGGCATTTAGATGATTTAAGTGTAAATGAATCAAAGACATATGGATTGCATTTCCCTTGAAATACGCACGGGCTTTAAAATGAGGGAAAACACACTTGCCAAAATCTTTTTGGGTTGTGCTGCATCAAAAACATTTGGAAAATGACTTTAAATGTTTGGAAGAACCCCAGACATTGGGTTCAGCCACCCCTGGAGATTAAATCAGTGTCCTTCATCCAATAATAACTAGGCCCCTGTTTCGCAAAGACATTTCTTTAAAAAATGTCAAGTTCCAACCCTGACACTCCTGAAAACCAAATTTCTTGATACTTGAATTGCTAATTCAATGCTAGGGTCTTGTTATGGAGTCTTCCCCAGAGACCGGGAATCCATTTTGTGTAAGTCAAACTACCAGAAGCATATTTCAGTTTTGCCCATTTTTTTTCAAGTGTGGTTAAAAATTTGAGCTCTCTCTGTCCTGGAGGTAAAACTGAATACTTCTAGGAAGCCAAAGGGAATTGAGGTTTCAAGCTGGATGAAAAGACTGAATGATCAGGGGATAAAAATGAGAAACTTGTTTGTTATAAATGTATTCAGGCAGGATTCTGACATCATACGGCTGTTACCATAATTAAAAAATAAAATGAAATAAAGGAAGAAAGGAGGAAGAAAAGAAGAATGAAGAAAGAAAGCAAGGTGGTAAGATGTTCTTGGAAGTGAAAAAGATGTTGAATGAAATGCAGAGACAAGTTAGCAGAAGCAGGTGGTTCTTGAAAGTAACTAAACACCAGTAAGGACTAAAAGCAAACTGCATAAAATCGAAGTAGAGTGGTGCCCAGGAAGATACTCTGCTGAATAAATGAAACGGCCTTGGCATAGGCGATTGACAAGGAAAGAGGAAATGCACTGTTAAAAGAAATCATGCTAGAAGACAAAACTAGGAAAATACTAAAAACACAGGGAATACCAAAAACTGAGGCAAAAGCTACAAAGACCAAGAAAAGCACAGGAAAGAGCAGAGAGGCTGTTATTTAAGTCCGCGCTGCTGACTGGCTTCCATTAAAAAGTTCTGATTCTTCATGCAGCTCTGATGCGAAAGGAAACAGCTTTCAAAATTGTTTAATGACCTCCTGATAGGAAGGTTAACAGGATTATCACGCAGTTCACTGGAGGACGGACAGAGGCTCTCAGCAGGCCAGCTAGCCACTGTGCAACGCCAATATTCTCCTTTACAGAGAACTGTAAAATCATCGCGCCACTCAAAGGCATTAGTTAGAAAGTTGGGATGCTTTTAATGAGGGAAGTTCTACATTAAAAAGGAAATGAGGACAGGGAGAAATGGGCGCTAAAACCCAGGCTCCTTTAGCTTCCTTCTGCCCTAGTAACTGTGGGGGTGTCTGGCTATGGCAGGCTGATTCCTCCTTTGCTTTTGCTCTGGTCCTGTCTCACTTCCCACTGGGCTGCTGACAGCCTAGGTAACCAGGAACTCCTGTGTGAGCGGCAGGTTACTGCTCCTCTGTTGTGCTCCCTAAGCACTTTATATTTATTATTTAATTATTTATAACTCCAGATTTTACTCCCCTCCCAGTCTACCCTCCAACTGTTCCACATCCCATACGTCCTCCCTGCACCCCTGTATTCACAGTGATGTCCCCAACCCTCACTCCACCCCAGCAGACCTCTAAACTCCCTGGGGCCTCCAGTCTCTTAAGGGTTAGGTGCATCATGTCTGATTGAACCCAGACCCTGCAGTCCTCCGCTGCATATGTGTTGAGGGCCTCATATCAGCTGTCCTATGCTGCCTGGTTGGTGGTCCAGTGTCAGAGATCTCCCGGGGTCCAGGTTAATTGAGACTGCTGGTCCTCCTATAGGGTCGCCCTCCTCCTCAGCTTCTTCCAGCTTTCCCCTAATTCAACCACAGGGGTCAGCAGCTTCTGTCCATTGGTTGGGTGCAAATACCTGCATCTGACTCTTTCAGCTGCTTGTTGGGTCTTTAGGGGGGCAGTCATGCTAGGTCCCTTTTTGTGGATGCTCCATAGCCTCGGTAATAGTGTCAGGCCTTGGGGCCTCCCTTTGAGCTGGATCCCACTTTGTGCCTGTCACTGGACCTTCTTTTCCTCTCCATTTCCATCCCTGCAGTTCTATCAGATGGGAACAATTATGGGTCAGAGTTTTGACTGTGGGATGGCAACCCGATCCCTCACTTGATGCCCTGTCTTTCTGCTGGAGGTGGGCTCTACAAGTTCCCTCTCCCCACTGTAGGGCATTTCATCTAAGGTCCCTCTCTTTGAGTCCTGAGAGTCTCTCACTTCCCAGGTCTCTGGTATATTCTGAGGTATATTCCCCAACCTCCTACTTCTTGAAAATACAACACCCCTTCATGTTAAAAGTATTGGAGAGATCAGGAATTGAAGGTCCATACCTAAACATAATAAAAGCAATATACAGAAAACCAACAGCCAATAGCAAATTAAATGGAGACATACTTGAAGCAATCCCACTAAAATTGGGGACAAGAAAAGGATGCTCACTCTCCCCATATCTGTTCAATATAGTACTCGAAGTGCTAGCTAGACTAATAAGACAACAAAAAGACATCAGGGGGATACAAATTAGCAAAGAAGAAATAAAGGAATCACTATTTGCAGATGATATGATAGTATACATAAACGACCCCTAAAACTACCAGAACTTTTCCAGCTGCTAAGCACTTTCTTACTAAAGCAGAATGCTCTCCCCATCCTCTCCCATGATGCAACTCTCTAAGCAACAGTTTGGTATTGTCAGTATGCTGTGGAGAGCTTAACGGCAAGTGTCTTTGTAATTCCTCTGCCCCAAGATTTAGTGGCAGTAGCACCTGCTGAACATGGGAAAGGAATGACGGGAAAGGGAAGGCGGAGGTCTGAGGACCGTCTGATTAATGCTTATCAGTTGGCATCATAGGAGCCCAGATTTTAACATTTCTATCTGATGACTAGTCACATCAGTTCTCACATTCCCTAGGTCATGAAACGCCTCACTAGTAAGTAATTGATACCAGATTATGTGAAAGAAAAACTCTATACTCTTGGTGACTTTACTCTTAAAAGATTTGTTGTCTTCTGGTTATATCACTATTAATGTGGTAGGCCAATTCCTATTCTACAATTCCATTTCTAACGTTTTGAAATTGAATCTTCTAGGACTTCCTTTGAGGTCCTTCCATGGATTGTTGTTTATATGGTTGTTAATCAGAGGAAAAATGATAGTGTAATGAATTTTGTGTTCATGAGTAGAAGTGATATGTAATTCCTACAATATGGCTAAAATTGTAACTACAAAGCATGCTGGGAAATGTAGTCTTCACAGGTGGAAATATAGTTAAACAGTCATCTTCTGTCACATTCATCAAGAGATTTTTCACCTTTAATGTGGATTAACTTTTAGCTGTTCTTCCTTTCCTGCCTTATTCACGAACATTACTTAATTAGGAAACTGAGTATACATAGCTAATAGGTGACAGAACTGCGATTTAACACAAATTTGTCTGAATTTCAAGTTACATTCTGCCTTTAAATTTATTCTTTGGGAATAGCACCAGAAAAAAAAAAATCAGATTAGAGGGAGACTAACTCCTCTTCCCTGCACCATTGAAGACGTTAGAGATAACAGAATTTCACTGGCATCAAACTTTTGGTTTGGAAGATCCTGCACTTAAATTGGTGAATTTTTTTTCCTGCTGTTATAGAGGAAAACCCAAATTGACACTCTCACAGTAGGGAGAGGAAGAACACAGAAGAATGTTCCTTCAAATTGTATATGTGGCTTGTCAAATGCTCTCAGAAAATGTTTGCTTCTCTTTTGACCAGAGGGTTGAAGAAAAGTCAATGGAAGACTATTAAGAAAGATTCAAACTTTTCTACTAATTAAAAAATAAATCAAATATCATTTCTTAAAAGAACCTCTTGTCAGGAATCACTAGGTAGTGAAACTACGTTTCTAAAGGGGCAAGAAGATAAGAACTTATAAGATGAGGAGAATATTTCGTTTGCAGCCATGCTTGCAGTACGTACATACCAATTTTCTTAAAATGTCTATGTCAAATTAACTAAAGAATATAATTAAAAATATTCCATTGTTCACACATATAAAATCATAAAGCATCTGAAAATTCTTATAAAATATTATTTCTTTAAATTTCCTATTTTTCTTCTAATTATGTTACTTGAAGGACTGTATCATCTGGATGGGCTGATTCCCTAACTACCACAGGCTCCATAGGTTAGGTACTAATAATTTGTTTTCTTACAGTTTGGAGGATACAGGCCTGAAGTCAGGTTCTGATAAGGACTCGTTTATTGGGTCACCTCTTTGCATTCTCCTGTAGTGGAGAGAGGATTCTGAGATCTTATGAGGTCCCCAGGTTTATTAGATCAGTGTCTAACCTAATAACCTTATTCAATCTTGATCACCTCCTGAGGGACTCTGAGTCCCAATCCAGTTTCATGGAGCGATAAGTCACAGGAGTAGCATTACTGGCTATATCAAGTAATTCTTCAGAGCTATCATAATTAAAATGAACAAGTAGATAATTCTAGTTTGATTTTTATGCATTTAAGCTGACATATATTTAAAATAGATTCCAACTGATTTTTCCTTAAAGACATAAAAATTCTCATATAAAGGAATTCATAAATATTATAATTATTCATTGCTACAGTTTTAGAATTCATTCAGGTTTTTATTTTTAAATCTTACAAACATTTTTACAGCTGTGTGGATTTTATTTTTTCTTGCAGATAGTAGGTGTTTTTCAAACTGTATAATTTAATCATGATTAATTGCATGTTTTAAAAAAACTAATAAACCAGCCTTGTAACAATGAAATAATCACTGTTTATTGGCTAAGGACAGTGGTGGGACAATCTACAGCTTTTTGGTAAGTCAAAATGAAGCACCACATCTCCAATTATGTCACAGTGACAAAAGTGCAGCCTGTTCCATACAGAAAGATTTCTGGTTTTGATCTGTTTAGTTCATGTATCATAATAAAAATTGTGCCCAGTCTTTTCATTCAATTCTCGTTCTGTTTGTTTTGTATTTAAGCCAGCTACCTTGCACTATAAAAAGGGAGCTTGTACAGGATATCTGTAGGTGTTAGATTATTTGTTTCTGTGTGCCCATAGAACCCTTTCTAGGGGACATGATGACCTTGGAGAAATCACATGTGCTTTTTACCCCTGTATTCTAGCATTGTCATGAAACAGAAAGGATGTTCAGCTGAGCAGTAGGAACTTGGGAAGGAAAAGAGAAGTCACAAGTGGGCGAAGGGCAACTTAGGTGTCATCCAGGAAGGCACAACTGGACAAGAAAGCTTTAGTTTATATGAACAGGAAAATAAACAATTTTTACAGTTGATGGCAACCTCTTGGTAGAGTATACAGTTTGACCAACAAAACAAAGGCAGAGGTTCAGCTTCCAGTCATCTCTCTAAGTTGAAAACTACCTACAACAATCTTGGGCAGGCCTCTGTTAGAGATAACATCCAAAGCATTTATGAGTAGCCAACGTGGAAAGGTTTCTTATTGAATAAAACAAATGATAATCTCAAAAACAGAACACAAATCAGTGTTATTTTCAAATCTAAGTAAATTTGTATTGGGGGCTTCATACATTTTTATGCGAAAAAGAATTATATATTCCCTTTCTGAAGTGAGACCGACAAGTCTTTTGCAATGGCTCCAGAGAAAAGATGAGGATTATGTCAAGCCCAAAGCTAAGATCATGCATGCTGCCCTTTGTGCCATTAGATGCCTTCCACCTCTGTGAGGGCTGTTGTAATGTATGCCCAAAGGGAACCGCAATGGTTTTTCTCTTCAGATCCAAGACCAGCCACCTGATTTGCAGAAAGGCACCTGGGGCCCCACACGGTAGGAAACTCAATTTATCCTCCTCGGAAACTGCTTCTTAAGGATGAAATTACCCTTGTTGAAAGGATAATTCTGCAAAATTCATGGCCTCTGTTGATACAGTGTCAGTATCTGGCACCAGTCCGGGCAAGAGGCTCTGTTAGCCAAGGAACCAGACATCTGCCTATGGGTTCCTCTTGCTGCAGTCAAGGCAGCTACAGCCACATTTAAGCTCATTCTAGAGGAATTTGAAAATGTTTCACTTTGTCTTTAGATAGTCTCATTTTAACCATTCCAGAAGAGGCAAGCGAGCTATACAGACAGAGATGCTGCCTAAGAGGAAAACAGAAATCTTGTGTAGGAATTGTTACACAATAGTGGACTCTGATGGTTTTTAAGTTGATGGTAGGGATGGCTTGACTTTTTTAGGATGCTGTCTATTCAGTCAGAAAGCATGTTTAAATGCTGACTAGGTCTCAGGCCCTGTGCTAAATGATACTAGTATAATATAATATATATGTATAACATATTATATTATATAAATGATAATGAACAAATTCAGATTGCTCTGGCTGTTTGATGGATTTATCTGCTAATGTAGAAATAAATGTTGGTCAGCTTGAAGAAGTCTCTGAAGGTAATTTATAGTCAAAGGTTCTCTGGTAGCAAGAGACTTTTAAGTTGGAAACATCTGTCTTTGTCATCTTCAACTTCCACTACTTCTACTCCTATATTTAAATTATTTCTTCCCACACAATTTATCTACTATTTTTGGCTAGATCTCTCTAATGGTAAGTAATATAAAATTTAAAATGTGTTTTAAGACTTCATTCCATTCTTTATTAGTAGTAATAATAAGAGTAGGAATGTGTTACTGGGGACATGTTTTCCAAGAGGCCAGTTGTACTTGCCTGGTTGGAATTGAAAGCTTATTACTCACCGTTTAACCTTGCTCCTAGCTCAGGTATATATTTAGTCCATAGGTAACTGTGCAGTAGGTCCTATGCAATATAATAACTACATGAGAAAATGTTTCTTTGGAATGATTCACTCAAGAAATTCTGGGAGAATAAAAATTATGACTTATTAGAAATAATCTTTGTATTATAGTGATATTAGCAACTCCATTTTGATCGTTTCCTATAATGTCCCAAACCCATTCTATAAAGCGAATCACCCTCCATGGTGTGGAGGATGAATCCAAGTCTGGTTTTGACAGTCTCAATCGCTGTAACCAGGATCATGGTTACTCCATGGTTCTCCTTCTGTGAATTTGGGCATTTATAGCATTTGCTTCCTGGTGTTATTGGGAAGCTAGGTGGGATCATACAAAGCATTTCATGTCTAGCATATAGTATGTGCTCAGTGCTGGGGTGACAAATGAGTGAGGAGCATTGTTATTGGAGGGCAATTCTCAGCTTTACACGCAGGTTTTATGTCAGTCAGAGGCAAGGTCACACTGCTCCTGTGAAATCTAAAGAAAGAAAAAGAAAAGAAAAAGAAAAAGTTGTCTCTTTGAGAGTCTCCTTTAGCCATCTTGGACGGGTGTGTGTGGCCCTAAGTCTGGCAGGGACTGAGCTGAGCAGAGCTGTTCGCAGCAAATCTGTGATGAGGATCTTCTGTCTTCTAAGCTGTGGGCGGCTCCTTCTTTGGGAAACAAGTTATAATCGGAACTTGGAACAAGCTACTCTCCAAACAATGCTCTCATTGCTTCTCCTGCCATTTAATTAATGCCAGTCTAATTTTATAGCAAGTATAGAAATATGATTTATGCATATTTGCACCTATATTTGCCACGAGGCTTGCCATAAGGTATATAGTCATGCAAATTATATCCTTCTGATAAACACCATTGGCCTGAACACCTAACCTTATTGTGACAGCCCCATTTCAGAGACACGGCCAACACATGGGTAAGAGTAAGACAACACTTACCCTAACCTTTATGTAATCATTGAGGACCACCAAGGCTCAAACCACCTGTCTAGTCAAGACTGTATTTTGCTAGAGGACTTAGGCAGATTTATCAGATAAGATTCAAGGGCCCTTTTCTAGTACTATCTTTCCCATGCTTATCAATTTAACTAAATAAACTCTGTGACCTATAGACTGCTACTTGAAAGTTATGCCAACATGTGCTGAACATTCTGCTTTTGTTTTTATGTTTGTAAAATGAAATCAGAGCATGATTTAAATTTACCCACATCCTGAGGGAGTTGCCTACAGGACCATTCGGACGCAATAGGAAGGATCTGCGGTTTTCCGACATCGTTTATGTTGTGTTTGTGAACATGTGTGTCAACAAGCAGATTTTATCAGTAGAAACTTTGAAGAAAAGCCTGTTCTTTTGTTCTTTTACCATAGATAGGCATAAAAAAAATTAAGGAAATTAGCATTGTCAAGGAACATGGAGTGCAATCCTTAGCAGGAGGTTGGAAACCTGTTTCTGCTTCAGTCCTTTATCTGATTTAATAAACAATAGCGGTACATTGTTTTCCAAAACATTTTTTGATCCCTTAGCAACAGTGCTACTACAAGAGCACAGCCTACAGAATATTCATATTTTTCCACTTGGGGTCACATTTCCATAGGCTTGCCAGGTCAGTCAGAATCATGTTCATAAGAGCAGAGACAAAGAAAGGCTCCATCTCTAGAGCCCAACTCTTGGATTATTAAGAATTGATTATAGCACAGACCTTCAGTTTTATTTTTTTGAAATATTCTACAGAAATTACAGAATCCTGACATTAAAATGCAAAATTATATCTTTTGTTTTTTGTTTGTTTGTTTTTTGAGACAAGGTTTCTCTGTATAGCCCCGGCTGTCCTGGAACTCACTCTGTAGACCAGGCTAGCCTCGAACTCAGAAATCCTCCTGCCTCTGCCTCCTAAGTGCTGAGACTAAAGGCACGCACCACCACTGCCCAGCCACAAAATTATATCTTTAAAACATTTAACCCAAACATTACTGTTGTTCTCTTTCTGAGAATTTCAGAGAGATTTCTGTTTTTACCCGCACTCTACTTCCACTCCAGATTTTAACACTAAATGGTACCTAAAATTTGATACTCAGTAGGAATATAATGGTAATTGCAGGACTGTGAGTGAATGGGCACACGATGAAATTTCTCTGTAAGAATAATTATTGAATGGCTGTGGGTAGACTTGTGCCCCACCCCCGATGTTACCATGTTTCCTAAGGTGGAAGGCCTCTTTCATTCTTCTTCATTATTTTGCCCAAGTTTTCCCCCAGAAGACATGCTTTTAAATGTTTCTCGAGTCTCTTATTTAACTAATTTAAATTCATAGTTAGAATTGGGATATAAACAGCCTTAAAAATAACATTTTATTTTTAATTTTAAACATTTATCTAAATAGTCAAGGTAGCTGTCCAGTGGTTTGCTGACATGGAGACACAGTAAGTCAAATGGCTTGCCCATAGTTATATAATCAGTGCCACAGCCACAGCAGGGATTCAGTTCTCCTGGTCGCTATGCACAGGACACTCTTTACTACCCTGCAGAAAAGTAAACTGTTGAATTAGACAGAGCTCTAAGTAGATGGTTGGCCATTGTGATGAGGCAGCTGTAGGGAGCAAAGGATCCTCGTGCTCTGCAGTTTATTATGGCATTCCTGGACATCGTGCTCCCTGGACACTCTCTGGAATTAGTCTGAAGTTATAATGGTGATTTCAAGCATGCTGGAATATAGCATCGGAGACCTGGGGAGGTCCAAGTAGTGGACTGGAATAGCTGCAGCTATTAAATATCTAGGTCATCCTTTATATAGGGTTGTAATTTATACTTTAGCTTCTGATTCCTGTTGCTGACAGAAGGAAAAAAAAATCCATCCTGCTAAAATGTCGTCAGATGGCAGTTTGTCTTTCCAAAACATTATTAGGTATTATTACAGAACGTGAACACCTTTCATTCCTGACAAACAGGAAATGTATGCTGAACCACTGGTATGTCAATCATAGTGATAGCATCAATTTTATGGTTTTTAATTCATCCCCACCTCCTGTGGAGCCTTTTGCTCATCCTAAATTATGAATCTTAAAAGGTACATGATTAAGAAGAAAAAAATACCTCTGCTTGTGTGAACTCCTGTGTGAAGAGCTGGGAGGTGGATATTGACGAGATTTGAAAGCATTCCCTAGTTACTGAGAGGCAAGTGACTTTCATGTAGCCACGGCTACCTCTGTCTGCCTTCTTCACGATCTTTTGCTAGTAACTTCAGTGTATATTTGTAATATATTGCCATTTTTGTATATTAAAAATAATTAAACAAAGCATAACTATTGCTACATTTGCCAGTTCAGGAAGCTTCTGAAGTCTGTTTCAGTTTATGTTTTCTATGACTATTTCTTGAACTGGGATGTTTTCTTGCTTTTTGATACATTAAATGATGAAAATTTAGGCATTAATTGAATTGATAGTTCATATAATCTTTTCTCTCCTTCCTTTTATTCTTTTCTTTAAAGTACAATAATTAAGAACATTGTCAATTCAGCATGAAGTGAAGCTTTGCAAAAATAAATAGTGTACACACACACAAACACACACACACACACACACACACACACACACACACACACACACACACACACACACACAACTTCCCAACAGGGGATTCGGGAGCCTGGGGTGCCTGAATCTGTCCTCTCCTGTCCCTCTCTTGTTTCTGGTGATGAGCCATTTTTCTTGTTTTTCCTGTGTAACTCCACCTGGTCTCCATTTGTTGCCATGAACTCTGCAAATACAACCCACTTTTATGAGATCTGGGGGTGTGACCTGATCATCCCTTGTTGGAAGGTGAAGCAGTAATTGGCAGTTGGTGGAGGTCAATTTTCCTTCCTGGTGCTAACAACAAACTGAAAGCTTCATGGTTGGCAGACAAGTCTCTATTTGCTGATAGTCCATGATGAGCTATTTTGGAGATCCTTTATAAGAACTCTCACGATATAGTGGCCTTCATGTTCAAATCACTTTTGGTCATTTCCACCCGAGCTTTCATAGTTTTGATGCTCAGTGTCCCGGCATGAGTGCATGGAGCTTTCAAGCAACCCATGAGCCATTCGCTTGCACAGAATTTCTCACTCTGCATTTGCTGCGACTTCTTTATGATTCAGGATTGAACTATGCTGGTTCTCATGAAAGAAAGAAAAGAGAAAATAACCAAGAAGTCAGCGTTTCCTGGTGGGGCCCCAGCATAAAACACCAATGTCAAAGAGTGATGACAAATAAGTATGCATAACTGTTTAATGCACTAGGACTTCCCTTATAGGGAGGAAATGCACCGAAGAAAAGTTGTCTTTTCAAATGGGGAAGAAATAAAGGATTTTGGACTTGTCAGAGGAGCTTCATGGAAGGACTCATCCTCACCCATCTTTGTGTTTTTGTGGTGTTACCATATCCAAAGGATATGTATCCTCACTTGTCTTCCTTAACTCTTCTGTTAATTATACCACAGTGCCCTAGCATACAAAACCAAAAACTTAGAGCGTTGAACAACTCGTCTTATCTTCACATAGATGGTGCATGGTAGAAACCAATCTTGAACCTGTTTTCTGTCTCCAAACCCATGGTCCTTTAATATATTCCCCCATATTATTAGAACTGCTTATTTAGCTCCATTTTATTTGAATTTCTATGTAGCATATTTGATTTTTAAAATTCTTAAACAAATGAATATATTTATATAATAGGGACTTGCACATGGAGCATTCAATCTGAGTAATGTTCATAATGGAATTAACCCGTTTTCCTCATTCAGTTCTCCTTTATGTACAATTTAACAATATGAATGTTTGAAATTATTTCAGACTTATCACACACAATTGGAAACTAGTTTATTATTATGGATGAAATGTTAATGTTCCTTCAAAATTCATATTTTGAAACCTCAACCCCTTGTTTGGCTGCATTTGAGACAGGGGCTTTTTGAAAGTAATTAAGTTAATAAAGTCCTACAAAGTCTTGATAGGGTAGTACCTTTGTAAAATGTGACAACACCGAAGGACAAAGGGATTTTGCCCAGTAGGTTAAATCATGCAAAGGTAAAGAGAAGACAAACTTTTGCAAAACAGCATTTTTTGTTGAAACTAAGTATTTATAGTCAAGAAACATGAAATTAAAATGATTCTTCAAATATATGGATTTTCATTGCTAAAACAGAAGTTATGTTGTTTGTTTCTTAAGTTCTTTTACTTCTACAAGCCAGAAATGCTACCCTTACCTAATAGAGTATTATGTGGAGTCTTGAGGATGGATTCTCAAGCCTTTGGCTCTGTAAGAAAACATGTTTTCTGTTTCATCTGCACATTCTAAGGTATTTTGTTATAGCAGTTTTGACAAATAAATACCCCAAATATCTATACTTCTGGAGTATCTATATGTGTACTTAGTCCCTTTGAGGATAAATCTCAAGGTTTTTATATCAGTATGGTCAAAACACTGTCAAACATAAAACAGCAAAATAAAAATTGATTGAATAGAATATAGGTTCTATAATTTCAAGTAGCTGTACTGTGTCTGCATACACAGACTTCAAAGAGATGAGCCCATGTCTTGAAGAATAGACAGCAACTTTCTTGCAAGTGTGGTAGAAATACGTGGCCCTCATACAGAGAGAGCAATAGCATGAGAAACGTGACAAGCTGGATTCTGGAGACTTCCAAACTGATGAACTGAAGTCAGGGCACATGTAGAGGGTCTGGGAAGACAAGGCTGGAAAAATAAGACCAAGTCCATTAAAACAATGAATTCTGAGCTTAGAAGTCAGACTTTGATCTAGAAGCAACATGGAGGACATGAAAGAAATTTGGGCTAGAGAAATGGTTCAGTAGTTAAGAGCAGTGATGTAGTTTGGTTCCTAGCACCATCTTCAGGCAGCTGACCTGTGTGACCTGTGACTCAAGCTTTAGAGAATCCAATGCCCTTTCATGAATTCTGAAGAGACAGCACTCAACTTGCACAATCTCCCTGTCTCTGTCTCTTTCTCTCTGTCTCTGTCCCTCTCTCTCACACACACATGTACACATATACATAGAATTAAAATATTTTTGTGAACATTTTATTTTTATAGTTATAGAGTCAAGTTTACAATTTTGAATTTTAGTGTAGGTGCACTGGAGATTATACTAGAATCAGCCACAGACACAGGCCTTCAGATAATACTTTAAAGATGCCGGACCATAAATATCTTGCAAATGGTTATCAAACACTGCCTTTACTGTCACTATCTTACCTAAAGGATTCAGCTCAAAATTTCACCTACTTCAGAGTTCAGTTAAACCTGTTTTCTTCATTACAGTACTTATTATCTTGTTTTTTAAAACAAATAGTTAAACACCTTCTCTATATCCATGTTCTATTTTTGTGCGTTGATTTTACGTCACATAAATGGTATCCACAGTCTAGCTATTATTAAAACTAGAGTGACCCCACATTGGTAAGCTAGTGGCTTGTTGGCAAGCCTAACATTGCCTACTATTTCTTAACACTTTTTTTGAGGTCCCACATTTTGCCATGTTTTTAGCTAAACTTACTTGAATTTCCTCAGATTAATGTTTTAGAGGGCAACGAAACAAGTAAGTATATTCTCTAGCTAGTTATGATTGCCAACGTGAATTCAGTATGATTACTAGCATGTACAAAGTCATCCTTTTCTGGCCAAGAAGTTTTAGATCGAAAGCAATCAAACAATGGAAGAAAAGCTTGTGTTTGTGCGATATGCACTGGTTTTAGGTTTTTGTTATGTGTGTGCCTAAAGTAACTTAAAACTACCCATAATCATGATCTGTAACCTCTCCTGAGGATAATTCATGTTCAGAAAAGAGGGAGAGTTTTGTCTTATAATTAGTGTGCCTTTCTCTATGATCTGTTCTTTCTTTCATGTTCAAGCAAAAGAAAACACCAGTACCCTGGAAAGACCCTTTAGGGTAACACATGGGGCCCTGAGAGGGACTTTATGATGATGTGGTTATCACGACGCCAGCAGAGTTCTGCTTCTTGTGCACATATTATCAATCTGGGAACCTTGTTACCCTAGTTACCCCAGAGTGTTTCCTTCTGACTGCATTCTTTCTATCTGTAAGTAACTCTTTTACTCAACAGGGAACAAGGGGCCAGATGGCATGCAGACATGTGCTTAAAGCTGGGCGAGTCTCATTTGTTCTATATTTCTTGATACTTTCTGTCACTCCTTAACTAACCACACATAAGGGACATACCCTGTGGGCTGCTTTTTTGCTGTATATTTCTGACATGACTATAGCAATGTGGTTTTGTTAAAATTATTGTTATTATGAGTTTCTCTTTTGTTATTCTTGTTGTTTTAGTCTGCTTGAATTTTCTGAAAGGTAAGATAAAAATAAGTTTAACAATATAAACAGGTCAGCCAGAAGACAGACATGTGAACACAATGAATGTTGTCTCTTCTAATTAATAACCTTGAGCTTATTCCAAGAGCAGCTTTATAGTTCAAAAATAATTTTATTTAGGAAATTCGTTTTGAAAAGTTTCCTTTGAGCCTCTGCCTATCAATCATGGCAATCATCATCCTTTAAGGTTGGGTCTGAGCTTTTTTAAATAACTCATTGAACAAATAATTGTTAAGTGCTTAATAAGTGGCAGGCAATATACCAGGAACAAGGAGCAAGGAGCAAGGAGCAAGACAGACATGGTTTCTGCCTTCTTAGACATTTAAGATCAAATCTGAAATGAGTGTCTGAGAGCCGGATAATGCCTCTTCTGATAAGTGCAAGATGTGACTATATAGTGACAACCTTAAGTACCTCAAATGACAATTTTAAAGAAGAGATTTAAAACATTTTGAGTAATGTAAGCATCTCTGGTGTAACTCTCAAACCTACTACCCAGTAAGAAAATACTAATTTTTTCCACATACTGTATGGTAATATAGAGACCATACATTTTTGTGTACACTAATATCACTCTTCTCAGACCATAAAAATTGGACTGTTAAGTAACTATGAAGGCTATTCTTGGTTGTCAACTTGACTAAATTTGGAATTAAGAGCCAGGTGGCTCAATAGACTTGTGAGGATTTTTTTAAAATCACATTCAAATGGGAAGATCCACTTTTAATACTTATCTTTTGAGGTGGGAAGATCTGCCTTTCATCCAAATGTTTTATATTGGAAAGATCCACCATTAATTTGGGTCACACCTTCTGCTAGCAGCCTCTATAAGGAACTTAAAAGAAGTAAGCTCTGTCTTTGTCTGCTTGTTCTCCTCTTGCTATCAAATCCATCCTTCCACTAGTGTCAGGCTTGGGCTTTCAGGAATCCAGCATATACAGATTCATGGACTAAACAACTACTAGATTATTGGACTTTCTATTGGTAGATAGCCATTATTGGATTAGCTGGACCACACCCACAAAAAATTCTAATAAATCTCATTTCTATGAATGTGTACAGGAAAAGAATCTTCTTTCTAGCAGTAACAGAGCACAAGTTGAAGGAAATCAAACCAAAGCCCTTATTTTAAGTTTGGCTGAATCACAGCAAAAATTCAAGTCCCATCCTCATAGGTTGGATCAATGGTCAAAATAAGGGCATTAATGGTATAGAATGGATCCTGTACGTTAGGATGTGTGGGAGGACCCTACTGAAGCTGAGAATTTTGAACCTGCAGATTTTCAAGGGTTTATCTCACTGCGGATATAGTCTCTCCACCAGTAGTGTAAGATTTCCTTTAACCTCACCCTCTGAAATATTGCCTTTTCTGCCTTTTACTGAAGAAGTTAATCCTTCATTGTCTGATAAATCAGCAGTGACTTTCTCTAGAAGGTGACAATAGGCAAGATAATACTGATGTCCCTTAGGGTCCACCAATAGTTGCCTTTAGACCCATAACCAGACTTAAGGCAAAGCAGATTTCTATAATGGAGGAAGAAAGTACAGTCTATGAGGAGTTGTTCTACACTATTAACAAGATTAATGAGTTTGCTAATTCATTCAACCAGAAATTTGGGGTATATGTGTGAGAATGCATGTTATGAGTGTGAGATAGAGGGAGAAAGAACATAAAACTGGATCAGGCTCATTTTATTGATACAGACCCGCTGAGTGGAGATTCTATGTTTAATAAAGAAATTTGCACAATTAAGAAAGATGTCAACAGAATCAACTACACAGGGGCTTAACCGAGACTGAGACAACAATCAGGGGGAGCTTGTAAGGATGTGACTTAGGTTGACTGCATATATGTTATGGTTGTGTAGCTTGGTATTCTTGTGGGACTCCCAACAGAGGGAGTAAAGGTAATTTTTGACTCTTTTGCCTGCTTTTGGGACTCTTCTTCTCCTACTGGGTTGTCTTGACCAGCCTAGGTATGAAATATATTACTAGTCTTATTGTAACTTGTGTCATGTTTGGTTGATATATCAGGGGCCCAGGGGTGGTCTCTCTTCTGAAGAACAATGGAACAAGAGTGGGTCTGGGGGAGAGGGGAGGTGGGAGGAGGAGGTGGGAAGAGGAGGTGGGAGGAGGAGGGGGAGGTGGGAGGGGCAGGTGGGATGGAGGGATGGGAGAAGAGGAGGGAGGGGAAACTGTGGTAAGGATGTAATATATGAGAGAAGAATGAATGAATGAATGAATAAATAAATAAATAAATAACTCAAAAGCTTGTTTGAATGGTTGACTGAAACATCTGTCAAAAGATGGCCAATGGAATGGTTGTCATAAATTGACTTAGTGTTGATGAAAGCTCAGAAAAATTGCAGTGTAAGAGTGTTTATGCTATGTAAGACCTCCACAATGGGAAGGCCCAGAAGACATGCCCTTCATTAATCCTAAAAGACACAAAATGGTAAGAGTGGCACCAGCACACTTGAAATAATGGCAGCATAGGCAAAGCAATGTTCATAATGGCCTCATGAATAATCATCAGCCCTGGAAAAATGGGCTTTATTGCCTGCACAACTCATATGAACTTTTGGTACAGGCTAATCAATCATGGGTTTTCCAAGCATGAAATAGATAAGAAGTCTACAGAAATGTTGCTTGACCTATATAATTCTCAAGCAAATAAAAGAAATTCCAGCAAGGAGAGTGAAAGGGAGATATGATGGATACCATAACTCCTACATCTTTCAAGACTTTTATGGTTGCATTAATTTCTGAAGGTCCTCCAGGGATGTGATACCGTTTGTGATTCACTATTTTTCCTGGCAGAGGCAACTCTTCAGGCTTCCATTTAATCTAGCAGTTCTCAACTTGTAGGCCACACCCCTTTGGCAAACTTTTATTCCCAAAACTGTTTATATTATGATTCATAACTATAGCAAACTTACCTTTATGAATTAGCAAAAACATATTGCATTGTTGGAGGCCACCACAACATGAGGAACTATATTAAAAGGTCATAGAGAGTGACAGTTGACTATCAAATATTCAATCAAATAGTGACTCCAATTACAGCTCTTGTACCACATGTGGTGTCCTTACTTGAGCAGATTAACACAGATCCTGATATACTTAGTATGGAGTTATTGGTCTAGCAAATCCCTTTTTCTTGGTACCTGTCCATAATGGCCACCAGAAGCAATTTGCTTTCAGTTGGCAAGACCAGCTATATACCTTTACAGTTTTACCTCAAGGACAGTTAACTCTCTAGCCCTGTGACATAACATAGTTAGAAGGGATCTTGATCATATGTCTCTTTCACAAAATATCATATTAATTTACTATATTGAAGACATTATACTGATTAGACCATGTAAGCCAATACTGGCAATTACTAGTATTTATTGATAACACATATACACTTTAATGGATGGGAAATAAATTTAAACAAACTTGAGGGCCTTCTACATTATTGAAATTTTTAGGAGTCCACTGGTATGGAGCATGAAAGTGAAGGATAAGTTATCTCCACTACCATGAAAGAAGCACAATGTTTAGTGTGTTTATTCTGGAGAGAATACATTCCTCACTTAGGTGTGCTATTCTGGCCCACATACCAAGTGACATGAAAAGTTATTAGCTTAGAGTGGGGTCTCAAATAGGAGAAGGCTCTTCAATTGGTCCAAGCTGATATGAAGTCGGTTCAACCACTAAGATTGTATGATCTTGAAGACTCAACAGCATTTGAGCTATCAGGGGTAGATAAGGTTGTTGTTTGTAGACTTTTGGTGAATCACAGAACAGACCTCTTGTAGTGGTGAATTGGTTAATCTGCTTTGGCTCTCAGTGGGTAGCACATGTGCTGCACCTGCCCAAGAGCTCTGGATTCACAAATGAAAGACACAAACACATGCATGCACACACACACACACACACACACACACACACACACACACACACACACACACATACACACATACACACACGCCAGCTAATTTTGATATACCTTGACTAGCTCAATGGTTGGCTACTTCTGAACCTCCCCGTTACTAGCAAACACTTCCCTCTGGTATTCCTGAATTAACATCTTTTAAGTCTGTATTTCACCTCTACTAACCCAGAAACAATCAGAGAAGTGGCCCCTAGAGCCACTTTCCCAAATTATTATATGCCAGAGGGTCCTTAAGTTTCATCTTTTTGCTTCCCTGTCATGGCGATTCTCCTCCTCTCTCTCCCTCTTCCTCAGTCCCTGGCCTGCACAATCTAAGAGTCCCACTTCCATCTTCCTGTCCAGCCATTGGCTGTACAGCAATTCTTTATTACTAGTTGAAGCCAGCTGGGGGGCAGAGACCCTCAGGTCTAGAAGCCTGGCTTTTGGGAGACGAATTAAGATGGTTCTGGAGTAGCAAAGATGAAATATAGATTTTTAAAGATGTTAGGAATACCACTACAACCTCTGGGATTTTGGAGTCAGGCTCTACCATCACCTATTCTCTATTTATGAGGTAGCTATATTGGGCCTAAGTGGAAACTAAACATTCGACAATGGAGCACTAAGTTACCATGTGACCTGAGCTGTCCATCATGAAGTGTCAATCTGGCCTACCAACCCATGAAGTAGGATGTACACAGCAGCAATTGATTATCAAATGGAAGTAGTATGAATGTGATTGGGTCGAAGCAGTTCCTGAAGGCACAAGAAGGTTACATGAAGAAGTTGCTCAAATGACTATGTCTACTCCTTTTGGAATTCTGTCTGCTGCCAAGCATATAGCCTCATGGGGTGTGCTTTATGATCAGTTGATTGAGGAACAGAATACTAGATCCTGGTTTACAAATGACTCTGCATGTAATGCAGGCACCACCCATAAATGGACAGCCACAGTGTTACAGTCCCTCTCTGGAGAAACTCTGAAAGACACTGAAGAAGAGAAATGTTCATAGTGGAAAGAATTTTGGGTAGTACATGGTCATACATTTGATTTGGAAGGAGAAATGGCCAGATGTGAAGATGTTCACTGATTCATGGGCTTTAGCCAATAGATTGGATAGATGGTCACGGACTTGAAAAGAATGACATTAGAAAGTTGGTGAGAAAGAGATCTGGAATATATAGAAAGAACTGTATAGATAGGTCTCCATAAAGGAACAAAGTCTTGTGTGTCATGTAAATGCTCATCAAGAGGCAACTTCAGCTGAAGAGGAGTTCCATAATCAATTACACTAAATGACCCATTTTGTGGATAGTCATCTTGTTTCCTCAGCTATCCCTTTCAATGCCCAAAGGGTCCATGGTGGCACAGATGGAGGTTATGCATGGGCCTGACAACATTGGATGTACTCAGAAAGACTGGATTGGCTACAGCTGTTGCTGAACACCACGTCTGCCAACAGCAGAGACAAACACTGAGTCTCACATATGACACTACTCCACACCATTCCCCAGCATTCCATGGGGTAACCAGCCGGTAACTTGATGTTGAGTTCCCTACACTGAACTACTACTTCCATGGAAAGGACAATGCTTTGTCCTTACAGGATTAGCAACTTACCCTGGTTATGGATTTGCCTTTCCTTCATGTAATGTTTCTGCCAAAACTACCATCTGTGCACTTACATAATGCCTTATCCATCATCATGGTATTCCACACAATATTGCTTCTGACTATTGAACTCACTTTGTAGCCAGAGAAGTGTGACAGTGGGCCCACAATCACAGAATCCATTGTTGGTACCATGTTCCTCACAATCCTGAAGCAGTTGTCTTGATATAAAGATGTACTGGCCTTCTAAAGACACCGTTATGGTATCAATTAGGTATCAGTAGCCTGGGGAACTGAGGCCAGGTTCTCCAGAAGATGGTGTATGCTTTGAATCAGTACAGTTTTTTTCCATAGTCAGAATTCATAGGTCATGAATCAAGGCATGAAAAGGGAATAGTTCCATTCAATATCTCTTCAAGTGACCCCCTAGGAATTATTTTGTTTCCTGTTCCCTCAACCTTAATTTTGACTTGCCTAAAATTTTGGTTCCAGAGTGGGATCATGCCTGACAGGAGAGAACAACCATTCCATTGAACAGACTTCCCTTGACCACTTTGTGCTTCTACTGCCCATAAAACTAAAGGCTAAGAAACAATATTAGGAAGGGTAATTGAACCAGATTACCAATGATAAATTGGATTACTTCTCCATAATGAAAGCAAGAAAGATTACTTCTGGAGTACAGGATATTCATCTCAGTCTCTTGGTCTTACCCTGTCCTATTATTAAAGTCAAAGGGAAAATGTAACAACCTAACCCAGGCAAGATGCTAAAAGACACACAACCTTCAGGAATGAAAGTATGGGTCACTACTCCAGCTAATAGCCAAGACCAGCTGAGGTGCTTGCTGAAAGTAGAAGAAATACAGAATGAGTTGCAGAGAAAGGTAGATATACATGCAGCTAAAGCATGTGTTTACTTGTATAGATAAGTATTACAGCATCCCTGTCGTATTTTGCTAAGAATGTGTTTCTACAGATATTTATGTTTTCTTTTCTTGACTTCTTTGCCATAAAATGTGCCATCAGTTAAGATAATATCAGTGATTATTATATTTAAGTTTGAGATACTAAAAGAAAATCCCTTACTAGACACTGCCACCTATGCTAAAACATATAATGCATTTGCAACTGCAAATAAGAGGGATAATTAAGTCATACCAATTATAGTTATGGCCTGGTTACAATCATAATGCATTTGCAATTGTACACAGATGATTCTATCATGTTGGTATGATTATGACCTGACTATTGATTTCATTTGAAAAGTAACATGACATAAGGAGAAATGACTATATCGAATTCACAAGGGGTGGATTTGTGATGGTTATTCTTGATTTCAATTCCACCCAGAATTAACTAAAACCCAAGTGACTGGGTACACCCCAGTGGAAGGAGTTTTCTTAATTAAATCATTTGAAGTGGGAAGACCCATTTTTAATCTGGCTCTTTTGAGGTAGGAAATGCTACCATTAGTCTGGGTCACAACTTCTACTGGCATCCTATATAAAGGACATGGAAGAAGGAAGCTTGCTCTTCTCCTGCTTGCTTTTGCCTACAACTCCATTCCTTTACTGGTATTAAAGCCTACTTCTTTGGAATTCTGGTGCATACTGAAGACTAGCTGAGACATTCAGCCTTGTGAACTGAACATCTATTGGATTCTTGGACCTTGTGTCGGTAAATAGCGATTGTTGGACTAGCTGGACCACAGCATGCATGCCTTCTTATAAATCCCTTCTATCTATCTATCTATCTATCTATCTATCTATCTATCTATCTATCTATCTATCTATCATTTATGTGGTATCTACCTATTTAGTGTCTGTCATGTATTAATTGATATTTCATCTATAGATCATTTATATATAGATAGATGATAGATTCAGTTTGTAAGTTCTGTTCTTTTTAGAGAATTTTGATTAATACACTAGGTTCAAGTATAACATTTTTCTCCTAATAATGAATTATTTCTAGACATTTTTGTTACTTTTCTGTTCCCAGTTCCATGCATTCACAGTGTAACATGACTTTCTCACTTTAGAAAAGTTCCCTCTAGCCTGAGAACAATATCATTTCCCCAGAGACCTGTTGAGAATAGGATCTTGAGAAAGGACATACTGGACTTTCTCAATGTCTAGTTGAGGGGCAGGGGAAACAGGGTGAAGTTATCCATGTTAAGAATGAAAGAGATTCTGAAATATCAAGTTAAATAAATCAAAGAAAGGAAGGAGACTCATAGCAGAGGGTTGGCTAGGTAAAGGTATAGGCTAAGTGGAAGAACCTAAAATGTTGCCTTAAAGAAATGTGGTTTCTTTTCATGGGGGGTGAGTCAGAGACCACTAGAGTGGTAAGCCCAAAGGGAATCTTTCAAAGTCCGGTTTTCTCCTAATCCCATCAGTTAAACAACTGAAATAAAAATAAAGTCTAGCTGCACTTGAAATTTTTATATTCTTACCTTTTTTACCCTTGAGATTTCTTTTAAATGAAAGTGTTGAGTGCCCATTAAATGGGACATCTTGACAATCAGCCAACAGAAAATGCTGAGAAGCTGAAGTTGACTTTCCTTTACCTCCTCCACCTCCTGTGCTTCCTTTGTTTATATCCAAAATAGAGATTATTCTAAGTACAATATGACATTAGATCTAGAAATGGCTTTTCTGTCAAACTGCATACTCAATAAAGATTCTCAAGAAATTTGTATCAAGACTCTCTCAGCTCATACTAATAAGCACAGTGTTGGATTATGACATTTTAACTCTCAGCTTCCTCTCTAGCACCATGTCTGTCTGTGTGTCACCAAGCTTCCTACCATAACTATCACTGACTGAACCTCTGAAAATATAAGGCAGGACCAATTAAATTTTTCCTTTAGAAGAGTTGCTATGGTAATCGTGTCTTAATGTACCATAGAAGTAGAAACATGGAAGCCAGTGGTACTGAGGGTAATTTGAACTGTTGAGGCTTAGATCAATAGTTTTCAGAGAAGAATAATATTAGTATGTGGCTTAGAGCACAATCTTGTGTTATTTTAGCAAAGAATGTGGCTGCTTTTTGCCCTTGTCCAAAAAAAATGTGTTTGGGGCTAAATTAAAGAGTTTTACATTAAGGGCATTGACAGAGGAGATTTCAAAACAGCCTACTATTGACTGTGTTTCCCGGTTATTAGTGGCCAGTCTTACGCAGATCTATAATGAAGGGAGCAAACTGATCAGAGAACAACGCAAAATGTACAAAGGTGGCACAAGGAAGAGTACTAGAGCTAAGTCCTGAGCTCAATGAGATAAACAGACTAAGGAAAAACCAAATACCACATGGAATGAAGAAAGGGAACCTCAGGGCACGTCTTCACCCAACTAAGCTTCCAATTTATGAAAAAGAATTAGGAAAAGTTTAAGGCTGTGCTTGGTGGCACACACATTTAATCCCCGCACTCAGCACATGGGAGGCAGTGGTAGGCAGATTTCATAAATCAAGGCCACCCCGGTATAACAGAGCAAGTTTCAGGACTAACAATTCTAGGCAGTGAAGGAAAGCATCCGAAGCAGAAAGCTGATGAGAATGTGTTTGAACGAGGGGCCATGTTCCAGCACCGGTAAGCAGCACAACTTGGCAACTTCAGCCATGTGGTTATGGCTTTAGAGTCAAGGATACAAGAAAATGGTTACAAAATGTCCCTCTGTGATTAACGAAACTGATGAGGCCAAGAATGTGGCAGAAATGTCCCTACATGGAGACCAAGAAAGGCTATTTTGTGAAGCTATGAAAGTGATGCCAGAGCCATGGGAAACCTGCTAAAAGAAGCTGTTATTAGGGAGCAGAAACAGCTAAGGGGAAAGAAGTATGTTGTAGTCAAGAAAGCTGAAAGGACTTCGAGATCTGAAAAATGCTTTGACATCATACTTGAAGATGCAGTTTGGAGTTTGCTCAGCTTGTTTTAGGTCTTGCTTTGGTCCAGGGTCCAGTATTTCTTCACGGTGTTCCCTTTTCTTCCTTTGGGAATGACAGCGTATATTCTGTATCATTGTATGTTGGAAAGGATGTTGAATCTTTTTTTTAAAATTTGATTTTACAGGAAATTATGGTCAAAAGAATGCCACCAGTCTTCAAAAAGTGTGAACTTTGCCCCTTTAAATGATGTTGAGACTGTGATAGACTATGGGGACATTCTAAGTTGGACTAAATATATTTTTGCATTATGATATGGCTATAAGCCTAAGGAGGCCAGGGAGTGGAATGTGGAGGTTTAAAAAAGAATGGCATCAAATATATAAGCTTTTATATTTGCATGTTTGGTAGTCAGGGAGTGGCACTCATGGCCTTGTTGAAGGAAGTGTGTCACTGTGCGTTGGGCTTCGAGGTTTCAAATGTTCAAGCCAGGTCCAGTGTTTTCTTTTTCTTCAGCCTGCTGACCCTGATGTAGATCTCTCAGCCACCTCTCCAGCACCTTGTCTGCCTTGATGACACTATGCTTCTACGTGATAATGGCTTAAACCTCTGAAACTCTAAGGTGACTCCAATTTAATGTGTTCCTCTATAAGAGTTGCCATGGTCATGGTGTCTCTTCACAACAAGAGAACACAGACTAAGACACAAGGTGTCCATTGATGGGTTAAACACACACACACACACACACACACACACACACACACACACACACACACACACACACACACACACAAGAGACAGAGACACATGAAAAGCACTTCCATTTGTTGAGAATGTGGCAGATTCCTTGCAATATTTTGCTTCGGGTTCATTTTGCTTCAAGCTCTTCATTTGTGGCTGCGTCCTCTCACAGATAACATGTTTGTTCAAGTGAGAGTAAAATAACTTAGATGCATCCATATATTGATGAGGGGTAAAGGGAAAAAATTAATAATCTACGTTCAAAATATTATGGTTTTAATTTTGAGTGTCTTTGTTCCTAGACACAGGAGTAACTAATCCAAAAATCGATGCCCTCCACCCCCTTTTGACAAGTTTCTCTGTATCTTGGCATTTTTTCAGTCAGCCAAGTTCTGGATGTTTGACATGAGTGAGTTCTCATAGGCTTTTCATACTTTGTTGTTGTTTATTTCACTTGATGAATTTATAACATGAGGTCACACTCTATCCATGAAGCTTTGCTCTCCATCTGATCTCCATCTTTACTCTATTATTAGTCCAGGCTTCTGATATTTTGATCCTGCTTCATTTCCAGGACCCTTGTTGATGTCAGTGAGAACCTTAAGCAGAGGACTGCATGGTAATCAGCTTGGCTCCACAGACTGTCTACAGAAGAACGGTTGGTCTCCATGATATTGGACTTCCGTTGGATGAACCCCTATTTACTTCCTATGGACATTGGAGCCCCTGCGGAATGTTTAATGCATTCAGATGACATAATTGCTCCACCACCTATGTGTATTGACTTTCTGCTAAAAGGCTTTCAGCATAAATTTTAAGAATTAACCAAATACATCATAGGCCATTGCTGAGAATGCAAGGTTTTTAACTATGTTTCTCCTACATTGATTTCAGTTAACATATTTTAACCACCCCCTTATTTTACTGTGTCTTTTAATTTGTTATTCATTTGTTTCAAACCAGAACTTTACAGAAGCACTCTAGGCCCACAGGAACTGAAATAGTTTGCTTTCATTATCTGGTAGACCTTCTCCAGTCAGTAGCCCTGGCAGAAACCACAAAACTGTACAAACTGGCAACTGTGGGTTTGTCTGTTCTCTATTGATTCTATTTCTGGAAAGAAACACACACACACACACACACACACACACACACACACACACACACACACACACACACACAAAAGTATCAATGAATAAACCATATGATTGTACCCTAACTTTAAGCTACTATCAGAAGGGGGACAGGGACATTTTGCAAAAAGTCAGGATGGGACCTAAGGTTCTTCTATTTGCATTTATGCGTGGATTTTGGCAGCTTTGACTGTGAAGTTTACCTCTGAGTGTTCTGCAACCTGAAATGCAAAAGTCTATTATTTCTAAATATGCTATTAAAATTGTGGAGTGCCATGAGTCAAATTGTTTAAAATCTAATAAGCTACATAATAAAATGCTCATATAGCTTAGTTTAAAGACTTAAATTTTTTCTTCTGAGAACTGCAAAGCAACTCCACCATAAAACTTTAAAGGGAAAAAATGCATTTCTATTTTTCAAAGACTGAGAAACTCTGACTCTTGAATTGTTTTCTTCTGTGGTCAATCACTATACAAGTAAATAAGATGTAGGGTTTTATTTACTTAAAATTTTATTAATTAATTTTGTTATGTTCCATGGCCCAGTAAGAAGGTTCTAATGTTGGTTTAACAAGCTGTGTGCCATGGGAGCGTTCTTTTCTCATCCATTAAATACTAAATGCTCAAAAATCCTCTAGTGACTGTCCTAATATTCAAATTCAAAACCAGCCTTTGACAGCACAGCAGAAATCTCTATAGTGGAAAAGATCATAGGTAGTGGAGAACAGAATTCTGTGAAGTACACACATGCCTTCATACACATATACACGTTCAACAGAAGAACCAAAATAGCTTCTCTCTCCTGCTCCCCCAACAATGACAATGCAGCCATCTGTTGGATGTTCCACTTCACTTAGCAGCTGCTCTCAGATACAGAAATCTGCATTCCTGCAGCTTGTGTGGTATGCGGGCAGCATGTGTGGGTACTAGCACTTGACACTCCCACCCAAAGGAATGGCTTTCATTGAATAAAAATGATCACAGAGGTTTCTTCTTCTCCTACCTCACAAAAGCCTGTTTCCTGACCATTGGCATTTGGGCTATCTTGACTCTTTTGTCTATTAAAATGAAAGTCTTCGACATTTCACATCAAGCAATGATCTAAAATTGAAGAGGGCAACCAGGGAAGGGCTTCAGTAAAACCCTTGGCCTGCCAGAAACTTGCTCCTTGAAGAAGAGGGAGCACAGCAGCTGGAACATAAACTTCCATGTGACTTTTATTTTGCCCATACCCCCAGCAATGCACTTAAGTACTGAAGAATAACCATTGTTCAAGTGGAATGTAGGAGGCTTGAAAAACAGCATTAATCTTAACATCAAACTAAGCGAAAATGTATACAGCGAACCTCCCAAAAAAGCATAAAATGAATTTTTCTGAATAGTCCCCTCCGCAGGCCATCTTTCCCATGCTGATGCTTGTCTCCTGCATATATGTTATATAAAGTGGCATATCATTTTTTATAGTACTTATAATATGGAGGTTGTGAGGAGGAGCAGTTAAATGAGAAAGGGTTCTGCAGTCTCTTGAAGAGAACCTTGTATAAAATTGGATCCTCTTTTGAGTGCATAATTTAGGACATTTGTTACAAGATTACTGTGGTTTTCTATAAATGTTAGTTTGCTGTATTATTTTCCATGAACTGGTTTTCTAAAATGCAGAATATTTTGCCCCCAAAACATGGAAGCACTAAAGCTCGATGAGACGCTGATTCATGGGGTGTCACCCAGTAACAGCTGGTCAGCCATCTGCAGCCCCAGAGTCCTCTTATTTTTACTATATTCAGCTAATTCTTTATGGAGAGGGGAGGAAGACACATAAATCCTGGGAGAAAAAGCATGGTTTGTGTGAGAAATGAGGACGGACTTGTGCCAGCGAAGGGCTGGTGGCCTGATGTGCTGATTGGGAAGGTCTCATCTCATGCACACTAGACTCACAATTCTTCACTACGTGTGCATTATTTTCTTTGCATCCTGTTCTTTTGGGAAAGGAAAGAAGTGATGATATGCCATTGATTGTTTTGTAGGAATTGGTCCAGATGAAAGCTCCCTCTGGAGCCATAATCAACCATTTCAAAGCAGACCTGAGTCTGCAAGACCAAGGATAAGCCTGGAATTCTTACCTGTGTGTTTGTCCTCTCATCACTCAAGTGCACTAAACTAGACCATTTTACAGCCATAGAACTTGTGGTGAAGCATATTGGGCATAACAAATATTATGAGGTGGGGATTTTTTTTGGTCAGAAATACTACATTAAAAAGTAAATTTTTAGGCAATGTTCCTTTATTTTAAAATTGGTAATACTGTATTAAAGTTGTATCCAACCAGAATTATCTTTTTTGTCTCATTTTTCTTCCAGAATAGGCAGAGGGCCTTGTTGGCAGAGGAAGGATGGCTGCTATGGTTATTCCACTCGGCTAGATGAGTATCCTTGAGGCAACTCATTCAGATAACCACACCAGATGACTGTTGAATTGAAGATGTTGGTAGATGCCCAGGTGTGCTGCTTTCAGGTGGACATAATTATAGTTTAAACTAATCTTGTGTGTCTCTGGAGAACTTTTTGGCCATGGGGATATCTTTAAATATTTTTCTTGAATTATCAAAGTCTTTTGCGCATTCTTCCCATAAGCATGGATACTCAATGCTTTATACGCACACACATTCACATAAACACACACACACACAAACATTCACATAAACACACACACACACACACACACACACACACACACACACACAGAGAGAGAGAGAGAGAGAGAGAGAGAGAGAGAGAGCTTTCTAATTTTATATCTTTCCTTGGTTTGTTATTAAATTTCTTTTATTATGTACACCACTACAGAACAAGATCAATCTTCATCCCTATAATAAATGAGAGAGAGAAACATCACTGCTTATAACTGTTCTGGTATTAATAAGGTTCAGACATAATTTACTGATTATCTGTAGTTTTTCTGGTATGCATCTGTGTGACGAACCTATGCTACTATCCTAGAATAAGAGATAAGTACACCTTTAATTGATAAGTCAGAACATTTCATAAAAGTATTGTAAAACCATCTGTACTACAAACTTCTGAGTATTTTATTCATTCTTTTTCCTTTGCTCCTTATTTCAAATAAAGATTGTTTTTCCCTCAGCAACACACAAATCACGTGGACTATCCTTTAGGCTGTCAGTCACAGAAAAGATATACATATGCCCAGAGTATACACTTGTGCTTCTTCAGTGTTATTTGGGGAAAATATGCTGCATGTTCTCCTGGCTCTCTTAGTTTTCCATCTTGAATTAATGCAATTTATTCTAATTTATGGCAACTGTTTGAAAGGCTCAATCTCCATTTTCCCATTTATAAAGAGGTTATTTACATGGAAGTGCAACACAGTAGGAAAATGAATTGATTTGGAAAATCACGTGTATTCAGGTAGAGAAACTGAGTGGACTTTGGTTGTGCATCAGCGCTGAGCACAACAGCTGGTGGTGAGGGCATCTCTTGTAATATTTTTTTATACCTCTTTAGATATAAGAATAAATTTATGGAGAATTTTTCATGTTTCTTAAAAAAGCCTTATACAATTGAGCTAATTACCTCCCCCTCTTCTCTCGTTCTCTATTCTTATATTTATATGGCAGCTATCACAATAGTAGCTACACACGCTGATAAGAGAACTAGTTAAAAAGTGGGAGGACGCTTACAGAGAGGGGAAATGTTTCTTTTCCTAGGACAAGATTATTCTAAGGTCAAAAGTCAACAAGAGGAAGGGTCCTGGTTTTCCCCAAACACTACCTCAAGTCCGCAGGGTTTTTTAAGAGATCATTGTGCAGCACCATCACCAGTATCCATTTTCTCAAATTATTTTGTGTACAACTCCCGTTGCACAGTGCTGTACCCTGCCTCCATTCTGGCCGCTGGAAATCTCCTCTGAAAGGACCAAACAGTAGAAATGAAGTCTCCAAAGGGAGAATATGGAGGTGATTGCAGGAGAAGTAGATACTTCAGATGTCCTTTGGCGCACTCATGAAATTCCGTTTCCTGCAACTGGTGGAACTTACCTCGCTAATCTTAATATGTGGATTTCTATAAATACAGCTACTCATGTGGAATGTAACAAGTCACACAGGTGAGATATACCGTGTTCCATATATTTCTCAATCATATCTGTATGTATGTATGAATTACTTAATCCTCATAACATTTTTATATAGCATGCCCTGTTATACTTAGTAATGTCACATAAATGAAGAAGTCAAGTGAACTCTGGGGAGCTGAAATAAGATGTATATGGGAATTGTTATTTGAATGTTGGGACATCTCATTTGAACACATATGGTTTTAACACCATACTACTTGCATTCTGGCTTGCTACCACTTTAGTCTGAACACAATTTCTGTGTGACTTTGAAGACTCTTTGTGAACAGCATTGAAGACTCAGATGTTAAAGGATTAACTGGTAAATGGTGAGCTTTGGGAAGTGGTTGGATCACATGAGTGCCAGGCTCATTCATAGATTCACAATTCAGTGGCAGAGGAAGGCTGTAGAAAGTAAGAGGTCTGGCCTAGCTGGAGGAAATAGGTCACTAGATGCACGACAATAAAGGTTATCAAATTCTTCTCCTGTTCTATTTCCTGGCCACTTCCTATGAGCTGCTTTGTTCTATCAATAGTCCCTGCTATGTCAATACGCTGATGAAAGTGCACCAACATAAAAAAAGCTCAAAAATAGTAGAACCCATAAAACCTTTGACTCAAAATTTGTTCTGCCTACAAGAAGTATAGGGACAAAGATGGAGCAGAGATGGAGGGAATGGCCAATCAATGACTAGCCCAATTTGAGACCCATCCCTGGGCATGAATACTATTAATGATACTCTGTTATGACTGCAGATTGGAGTTTAATATAACTGTTTTCTGAGAGACTCCATACAACAGCTGACCAAAATAGATGCAGAGATCCATAGCTGAGCTGAGGAAGTCTTGTGGAAGAGCTGGGGGAAGGATTGAGGAACCTGGAGGGCATAGGGACTCCATAAGAATTTCAAAAGAATCAACCAACTTGGAGTATTGGAGGCTCCCAGAGACTGAACCACCAATGAAATACTGAGCATGGGCAGGACCTAGGCCTGCCACAAATATGTAGCAGGGTCAGTGTGAAGGGGGACTGGGTAGAGAGGGGCCTGGGATAGAGATGTTAAGTGAATAAATAAACTAATAGAAAAAAGAAATGAATGTAGTATTAGTAAGAAAATTTGGAAATAATAAAAGAACCAAAATGTATAACCCAAAGATGATGTATAAAAATGTCTGAAACCAAGAGGTAGAAAAATTCTGTCTTCCTATAAGTTGACTCTCCAAGTCACAATGACAAAGAGAAGAGAAGAGAAGAGAAGAGAAGAGAAGAGAAGAGAAGAGAAGAGAAGAGAAGAGAAGAGAAGAGAAGCATTTATTAGTGGGTGTGGGCTTCTGCCTCAAAATAAGCATGTAAGTCTCAAAGTGAATCAGAAGCCAAACCTGCAAAATGCTAAAGCAATATGAAATGAAGGCCTGGTATCTGGTCCACTTAATTGGGTAACTATATTTTTGTCTTATTGCTGGGACAAAATACCCAATAAACAGCACTAATGAACAAAGGGTTGTTTTACCCCATAGTTTGAGGGTATAGTCTTCCATGGCGAGGAAATCAAGACATCATGAGCTTGAGGCAGTTTAGCACACAGCATACCTGTTAGGGAGCAGACGGGGGGGGGGGGGTGTTCATGCTCAGTTTGCATCCTTCCTTGAAAACTAGACCATCAAGGACTTATTTACTTATGGAAATATTCCTTCTTTCACATTTTGCTTTTTTAGGGCTTTATATAATGCTATTAAAGCTAGCTAAGTTAAAAGAAGAAAAGAAACAGAGAAAGAAAAAAGAAAGAATGAAAGAAAGGAAGAAAGAAAGGAAGGAAGAAAGAAAGAAGTCCCCCAATAACTGGAGTGGAAGTTTAAAGGAAGAAAAGAAAGGAAGGAAGGAAGGAAGGAAGGAAGGAAGGAAGGAAGGAAGGAAGGAAGACAGAAAGAAAGAATTCTGTTCTGGAATGTAATGGGATAGAAAGAGGCACAGGCTCCATGATGAGTCTGGGAAGACTTCCTAGAGAAGGCTCAAAGGGTATTCATTAATGGCAGTAAATTGATGGACCAAAGAAGCATTTATTCTACTGTATTTATGGAATCAGTCTCTCTGTTAATATAAGATATATGATGATGATATATGCAGCAAACCTGGGGCTAAGAAAGCTAAGGCTTGGAGTAAAAAATGTCTTGCTCTGAGTCACATAATTCTTGTAGGCTCCAAGTCTGTATCCAAACCTTTCTACATTCTTGTGGCACATGACTCTGAAATTTATGCAGGCAACTGGTAAGGATACAGCCCCCAAATCTCAGTGTGCCGTGAAGTTTTACTCCAAGTCTACTCCTTGCACTCTACCCTGAGTCATCAGCACAAACAGACATAGGTAAGTCCTTCCACTTCTCTGCCCATCTCTATCTTTCAGGCTGGGGACCTGGCATCTGAGCAAATGTCAGCATTCAGATGTGGGAGATCTGTGCCTTCCTGAAGCCGAGTGTCAGCTATATGGTACATGCGTAAGCCCAAGGCCAGCAACTGGGTGTATCAGTCACTTTTGTGTTGCTATGGCAATAGTATCTAAGAGAAACAGCTTGCAGAGGAGGGCTTATTTTGTTTCACATTTAGAGTGAGTAATATCTAGATACATAAAGAACTGAACAGACAAGCAAATCTATAAATAAAAATTATTCAAAGAATAGTAATTGATCAAATGAATTGAAGAGACATTTCTCAAAAGAAAAAGTTCAACCTTCTTAGCGCTCAGAGAAATATAAATTAAAACTACTATAAAGTTCCTTCTCAGCCCAGTAAGAATATTCCTCATGCATGTGTGTGTGTGTGTGTGTGTGTGTGTGTGTGTGTGTGTGTGTGTGTAACAACAATAAAGAAAAAAGAGGTTATCATCTTGAGAGTGAGGATCACAGGAGTGGTTTCAGAAAGAGCATCTAAGAGGGCAAGAGGGAGGAAAGTGATGTAATTCTATTTCAAATAAAACACATTAAAATAAAAGTATCCAATGATGTGGGTAAAAAGAAAGACCCTTTACAATTGTTATGACACTATAGAAGAAAATCACTGTTGTGGTAGTTCCTCAAAAATGATAAATAAAAGAAAGAAAGAAAGAAAGAAAGAAAGAAAGAAAGAAAGAAAGAAAGAAAGAAAGAAAGAAAGAAAGGAAGGAAGGAAGGAAGGAAGGAGGAAAGGAGGGAAGAAGGGAAGGAAGAAGGAATGAATGAAAGAGAAAGAATGAAAGAAGAAAGAAAGTAAATCAAATAGTACTACCATATGATCCAACTATAGTCACTTCTGAGTATACCTCTAAAGGAATTTAAGTCAGTACATCAGAGAGATATTTGCGTATCTTTGATTATTGCTATATCATTCCTAGTAGCTGAAAAGTGAAGCTAGCATAGATGGTCATCAATAGAAGAATGGATGATGGAAATATGTTACACATGCAAAGTGGAGTTTCATTCAGATATGAAGAAGAGTTAAATGATAACTTTTGCATGAAAATTAATGTTTTCTCTTGTATGTAGACTCCAGGCTTACAAGATTTACATACAGACATACACCAACACACAGACATGAATTGAAACTAAGTGAGGGATCATGTAGAAAGAGAAAAAATCTAACAGGAATAGGGATAGTAGAGGGTATGATCTTTTTATTTTTCGATTTTTATTTTATTTTTTATTTTTGATATAAATATGTGTCATGCAGATAGAAGGAGGATGATTCATAAATAGACAGTTATGAAAAATGAAAGGGGTGGAAATAGGAATGAATAGAAGAAAAATACAATGAAATTCACATATATTTTGAAATGTAAAGAAGGAAAAGAAGCCAAGGAAACTGCACCAGTAGTGATAAATGCAAATATGATAGCCTCCAACAGTCAGACAAATTGTCTGTACAGGATACTTGCTTCATTTACATAAGCAAGATACAACTTAACATTGTTGAATACCTTGCCCCAAATCTTAGAACAAATGACAGCTTATTTAATTTGCTGTCAGTCAGACTCCAATCCTAACTACTTTCTGCTATAACACATGGCCAACTTCAAGGTCTTTAAGGACTAAAATGGAAGGTTATACACAATCTCTCACTTAGAATCACTCAAAATGCCCCTGCACTGCTCAGGATGTGCTGAATGTTCTGCTCATTTGTGCTTAGCCTCTCCTGCTGCATGGCTACGTTCCCTTGGTTTTGTTTCTTGACCTTCTCTCCAGCACTGCTTCTTTCCTTCCCTTCATATCCGGTTCTTACTTAATGGGCCCATCTCAAGCAGAACGATTCATTCTAATTGAATCATGTACAGTTCAGGAACATGGGGCTCATTCTTTTTATTTCCATGATTATCAATATTGTAAGTTTTTCAATGTCTGTTGTTTCTCTCTTAAAACTATATTTCATCAGGTCTCTTTGTTACAGGTATAGCTAACGACATCATTACTTCTTGTTTACACTATTTGCATCAATCACCCCCTTTTTTTTTTCTGCGACAAAATACCCATTATGGTTAAGATATCAATTGTCAACTTGATGAGATCTAGAATCCCCTGGGAAATGAGGCTCTGGCATGCCTGGGAGATTAACTTGATCAGTTTAACTGAGGTGGGAAAAGCCACCTATGATGAGTCAAACTGTTTCCTGGTCTGGGATCCTGAACTGTATGAAAAGGAGAAAGCGGCCTTATTATACAAATACATTGTCTCTGCTTCATTATTTGGATACTTAAGAAAAGCTGCCTCAATTCCTGCTGCCATGACTTCCTCTATGACAGACTACAACATTGAACAGTGAGTGTAAGCAAACCCCTATCTTCTTATGTTGTTGCTAGAGTATTCTATCAGAACAATTGGAAGAACAATTAAAATAATATTGAGCACATGGACAGAGAAAATATTCATTTTGCTCATGTTTCCAGAGGTGTCAGTCATAGTAGCTTGCTCCATTTTTCCAGGGCCTGTAATGAGATGGTGGACACATAGTAGAAGTTACAGAAGAAGAATGCTGGTCACTTTATGTGGAGAGAGAGAGGGGGAAGAAGGAGGAAGAGGAGGAGGAAGAGGAGGAAGAGGAGAACAAGAATAAGAAGAACAAAAGAAGAGGAGGAGGAAGAGGAAGAGAAACAGGAAGAACAAGGACAAAGGCACAACAACAAGAGGAGGAGAGGAGAGAAGAGAGGAGGGGAAGGGGAGG
>CM052716.1:64028336-64119594 GCA_028551405.1 Uromys caudimaculatus
TAAGTTGGTAACTTCATGGTTCAATTACTTCTCAGAGGTATCATGAGCTACAGACTAAGCCTTCAACACCAGTTCCTGTGAAGGGTATCTTATAACCACACCATAACAGTATTATATAAATATTTTGACTAATTGTTTCTCTGACCATCAGGTGGATGCTTCTTATCAGTCCTCTGACTATGTCCCTTTCCTGTTTAGAAGTTTTGATGGAGTCTGTGAAATGATTCCATGGTAATGTATTTAACCTATACCTTTGAAAAAATTACAGGTGTATGTGCAATAACTTGTTTTTTCCAATTTCACTATCCTAATGTTGCTAATGATACTCAAAATATTCATGAAGTCAAATGCTAATACTGAACAGTCAGATTGTGTGGGGGGGGCAGTATGAAGCATCTTATCATGTACACCATTGCCCCTGGCTGAACTTTTCTTTATTATGTAGGTTTGTATTATTGGAAAATCTGCTGAGGTGCAGCAAAACTGATTCTTCACATAATTATCTGACACTGGACTCTGTCGTAGAAGCCCATTCAAGGTCCAATGAGTTTTGTCTTGAGACAGAAGACAGAAGGAATGCTCAAAAAGAAGCCTAGAGCTTGAAAAGGTAGAAGGTCCAGATTTCTATGAATATAACCCAGAAGAGCACCTTTGACATCTGCTCGTACTTCAAGGTCCTGTAAGAAGACCCTGGCAGACATAGAGGTCATAAAATATTCTTCCTTCTGAGGACGTAGCTTTCCAGTTGTTGGTTAGATGGACATTTTCTACCCTCTTTCTAATCCTCTCATCTCCCTCTCTGACTCTCTCTGTCTCTCTTTCTGTCTTTCTGTCTCTCTGTCTCTGTCTATCTCTGTATCTCTTTTTCTCTCTCTGTCTTTCTTTGTCTCTCTCTGTCTCTCTTTGTCTCTCTCTGTCTCTCTGTTTCTCTCTGTCTCTCTCTTTGTCTCTCTCTGTCTCTGTGTCTTTCTGTCTTTCTGTCTCTGTCTCTCTGTCTCTCTGTCTCTCTTTGTCTCTCTTTCTGTCTCTCTCTCATCTCTCTGTCTCCCTCCCCCTCCCCTTTCCCTCTCTTCTCTTTTTCTCTGTTTCTTATGATTGTTCATATGTTTCTAATTGCTTTTCACTCTGTTTCCTTCTCTTTAAATACCATCTCTATTCCTTATCTGAATAAAATTATAATCTGCTCCACATATTTAGCATATTCATTAAGGGAATTTTCATACCTAATACTTAAGTTAATATTGCTTTGTTATTCATTTTCTCAAAAACAAAACTATGTCAAGACAAAAAAATTTTATTGTATGGGTTGGGGGAAGCTTAAATACTCATTTTCATTTTCTAAAGTGACAATCAGCTGTAATAACTGAAAGAAAAATGCCACTGTGTTCTGAGAACATAAATCAATTTCTGCAAGGGCAAAGGAAAGAAGAACTTGCTATTAAAAAAAGAGAGGAAAAACTCAGGGGCTAAAGGTGTAAAGAAAAAATATCATAATAGCAATAAAAATACCTAGAAAATTAAGTGAGTATCCAGACCCCTGTTTCTGGTCTTTTTGTTTTAGACCTAGACTCGTGTGTGATTGCAATACAGTCCAGAGAAATTCTGAAGTACACACACTGCCACCTTATACTATGTCTTGTTTCAGTCAGTAAAAACACTGATATAAACGCTGATGTTGGTGCTAGCCTGCCTATGCTTCTTTTCCCGTGCAAAGAATCTTCTTTTAGGGAAACATTATTTTATCACCTTCCCTCTGTGTAGCTAAATTGTGGCACTGGAAAGCAAAAGCAAAAGGGAGCAGGGGAGTAAGAGTGAACCTATGCACACACAGCTTCAGAAAGGTCTGGATTCAGTTTAGCACAGAAAGTATACTTAGCGCTTCTGTTGTAGGTGCATCTGTGTGTCTGTCCCCCACAAGCACAGCAGAAAAAGCCCCACCTTCTGTGGAGGAAGTAATGCACAGCAGAAACTGCCTTTGTGCTGCTGGATGTTAATGCTAATGTTCAAGAGTTAAATATAGCACAAAGCAAGTGTGTCGGAAGGGAAAAATACTGAAGCAACTAGCTTTACACTGCAGAGGGTTAGGTAGAGTAGGCAAGATGTTATTATTGAACACTAGAATAAACTGCAAAAGTGGTAGGCTATTAAGAGAAGGTGGGGTAGAGAGATTGGACTCAATCACCCTAACCTAGTGTCCTAAGTACCAATGAAAACACAAGAATATCATGTACTAGGGTTTGGAGGAGGTGTCTTGAATAAAGACACAAACCTGCTGTTATTATGTATAATGTTGAAATGATATTAAAATGCTGATAAATAAGATGTATCAATGGGAAATATACTCTACTCCCCTTAATTCTCTAGTAAATTCAGTAAGTCGTAATAACATACAAATTCTATTATTCTGCCTATCTCCCATTTCCTAATTATGAAACACAATTTTGAAGAATTCTAGGAGAAATTGTTATTATTACAATGACAAACACCCGGTAAAAGCACTCAGGAGGAAAGGGTACATGCTTTGGCAAATGGTTTGAATAGGCATACCGCATCTTGATGGAGAAGGCATAGTGGGTTTCGTGAGGGAGCTTGTCATTCTTCACTTGCAGTCAGGAATTGGAGAAAGATAAAAGCTGTTGCTCATGTGTCTCCCACCTTTCTATTCAGTCTGAAGCTTCAGCCGTGGGAGGGAATACCCATATTTTTTACTACCACAGATCATTCACAAGGATATTAATTGTGGCAAACGACCAGGCTGTACACCATATTCACCTATGCCCTGAAGCTATGGAGAACCTTCGCTGTTTCTCCATAAACTAGAGCAGCTGACTGAATCTATGCCTGTTCATAGCTTTATCTCAGTAGCCACTACATCTTTAGCTAATAGACCTGTCCCCAGGGCTTAGGAAATGCTCAGGAAATCTTTGGAAAATCAGCATGGATATTATGTCCAGCTAAATGGATACTTAAACAAGTTACTAAATGGCACAACAGATAATGAGAACTCTTTCAGATCTTGCAATACTGAATATTATCTAAAACCAAAAGGCTACATACAGTCTCTCACTTACTACCTGGGAACTATATACAAGTCAGTGGATCTCTTCTTTTTTTTGAGCTCAGTGTTCCTATAAAGAAGAATTCGGAGTTACCACTCTATTTCTTCCTAGGGCTTGGTGAAGTTTAAAGGTTCGCTCTTGGATAGGCTTGGTAATGCTCAACCATAATCCCAGGATTCCAGGTGTGTGGACATGAACTTAGCTCGAACTACATAGAAAATCTCTATCTCAAAAGCAAAGAGAAGCAAAACCAGGCAGTGCATTATTGTAACAGTAATAGGAAAATAGTAACTAACCAACAGATACTAAATATACTGAAATTGAGTTTGAATTCTATGTGCACTAAACAGGAGGTGAGAGCTTCTCCACAAAGTCACATCAGGTGCAAGGATATTTAACTAAAGTATAGGTTGCTAGCTATTTACTCAACGGAAATGAAGTATTTCTTTAAGCTCTCCCATTGAACCAGTTCATGTTAGACAATGAAGAAAACTGGGGAGAGTCTATTCATTTAAAAGAAAATCAACAAGTGAGCAACTACTGTTTAAGGAAAAGAAAATTCCATGAAGGAAAAAATCAAGGTTGTGATTTGACAAGGGCTTGGGTCAGGACATTGAGACAAGGATGTCTAAGAGAATAAGCTTGAATGTGGCCCTTTTATCGGGGACAGATTATCTGTAAAGGTGAAGGCCTAATGCCCATAAGAAGTTGTGCATCATAGTGGATCTCAGAAATAAGAGCCAGTGTTAGTGACAAGCAGAGTGTACTCAGGGATGCTGTTTGGGGCTTGAAGATGTTATCCATTTCAAGATACTAAAAGTGCTTAAAGGAATAACAAACAGCAGCTTATCGTGGACACATGAAGCTAAAATGTAGGAATGGTATAATTATTAGAAGAAAGACATGTCACAGGCTTGAAAAAAGTAGAGGATATGCCAGCTTTAAATCAAAGCACTTTCTGATTGAACTGAAATAGGACAGAATTAAGGAGAGCACACTTCAATTCATCAAGTCTTTAGGGCTACAATTTTTATTTTGCTATTAAGCTAACAGTGTAAGTGATTAATTTTAATACTGTGATGTGAAATTGACAGTACCCCTATGCACTCTTCTTTGACATTACTGTCTCAGAAAGTTAAGCCAACTGTAGAAACAGGTAATAAAGAAAGTTGGCAGCAGCCGACAAGCACACTATATAGAGAAGTAAAAGCAAGAGAAGATGAAGACAAAGATGAAGACTGAGAGGAGGAGGAGAAGAAAGAAAGAAACAAAGAAACAAAGAAACAAACAAAGAAACAAACAAAGAAAGAAACAAAGAAACAAAGGAAGAAGAAAGAAGCCACTGCAGCAGCAGCAGTAGACCAACATGGACCACAGAAAAGAAAACTAAACTGAAATGAATAATGAATGAATGAATGATGTTCTTCAGACTCAAGAAAGATTAGCTACTTAGTTCAATGATATTAAGAGAGATTAGACCTGTGTGGTGGTTTGAATAGGTTTGGCTTCCACACACTCATGTGCTTGAATGCTTGGCTATAAGGAGTGGTACTATTAGGAAGTGTGGCCTTATTGGAGGAGATGTAACATTGTTGGAAGGTGGGCTTTGAGACCTCTTATGCTCAGGTTTTGCCCAAAGTGGAAGGTAGTCTCCTTGTGGCTGTCTTTGGATCAAGATGTAGAACTCTTGGCTCCTCCAGCACCATATCTGCCTGTATCCTGGCTGCCATGCTTCTTGCCATGAAGATAATGGGCTGAACATGTGAAACTGTAAGCCAGCCCAAATTAAATGTTTACCATTGTAAGAGTTGGTCATGGTGTCTCTTCACAGCAATACAATCCTCACTAAGACAACCTAGAAAAGGTACAAAAAGGAAGTCACCCTTTTCCCCAACTAGGAATCTGGGTAATGACATAAGAGATTTAAAAAAGTGTACACATTAGAATAAGGTTTCTGAAACTCCTCCTGTAAGGCCATGAAGCAGTGGTTATCAACCTTCCTAGTACTGTGAGCCTTTTCATGTTGTGGTGAGCCCAACTATAGAATTATTTCACTGCTAGTTCATAACTGTATTTTTCATTATTATGAATTGTAATGTATTGTTATGAATTATAATGTTATAAAATGTAATGCAAGATATCTGATAGATGACCCCAATGGGGTTATTACCCACAGGTTGAGAACTGCTGCTTAAATGGATGTTGAAAATGAAACTGATTCTAATAGCTACCTGAAGCAAACTTCTGGAAAGGAGAGATCAGAAGCAAACACCAAAAGGAAGAGAAATAGCACTTAGGTCAATAAACACAGCCCAAAGGCTTAGTGCATCCCCCAACAGGCTAACAGGCATCTGCTGAGTAATTCACACAGGGGAGATTGAAGATGATGCCCCAGTAGAAATACAATAAGGGGAAAGATTTTGAGTCTAGGATGTGAACATAGTGATCAAAACTTCACAAAATGCCATGGGACGATAAAGAGCTCTGAGCATTCAGGTTTTATGTTCTCTGATGTTGGCACTGTTTCATTACCAACTTTATACAGATGTGCTGTGGCTTGGTCTCAGTTCTTTAGCTGAAACTTTAATATTCTCAGTGCTGAAATGATGCAAATATAGACACTAATTAGAATTGTTTACTGTCATAGGTACTCTCCTCATCACATGGCCTTGCTTTCCTGCATGGCTTTAGAAATTCTCAGATCCAGACAACTGCTGTGATCTGAAAGATGTCAAAACCATGCAGTGCCACTGAATGGGAATTATCATTTTTTTTTATCTCATTTTATGCCAAATGTTTGAAATCTGGGAACCCATGAATTTGTGGACAGACTATGGGCCCATGTTTGAATGATACGTATAAAAAGCTTAGAAAGCAGATAGAATGGTTCTAAAAATGTCAAGGCAACTTGAACAAAAATAATATTAAAATTATAACACAATTACTCAAAATCAATGTTGAATTTGTTAATTTTCACTACACTAAAGATTCATAATCAGTCTTAAATTTAGCAAATGTTCCTACTGCAGTAAAGAATAAACCCATAAGAAGACACACTTAAAAACTAGCCTAGGGAAGAAAAATAAGGGAATAAGAAATACCTTAAAAATGTTCATTGTCCCCATAATTAGAGAAATGAAAATAAAAACAACTTTGAGATTTCATCCCATGATTGCAGTATAACAAACATTAACAAAGTAATGAACAACAAATGCAGGAAAAGATGTAGGATGAAGGAAACCCTCATTTACTATTGGTGGGATAACAAACTGGTCCAGCCACTCTGAAAATTAGTATGGAGAGTTTTGAAGAAGCTAAACTGAATCTCGTGTGTGATCCCGTTATAGTATGACTCAGCATTTGCCCAGAGGACCTGGGATCCTATTTTGCTGATGCTTGCTCAGTCAGGTTCACTGTCATGTTCTTCCTACTAGGTAGGGAACAGGAACAGCCTAAATGTCCTTCCACTAATACATGGAGAATGAAAATTTTACAATGGAGTACTATAAAGACAAGTGACATCATAAAACTTACTGGCAAATTAACTAGAAAAACTTAGATATAAGGAAGGTAACACAAACCTAGAAAGACAAACATCACATGTTCTTTCTCATGTGTGGATCCCAATGTCAAATCTTTAGATAGGATTATATAATCTGGAACAACCGTAGGCAGGAGGAATGCAAAAACAGGACTAGGCAATTCAGATCAATACAGCAGGTAATAGTAAATGGAATTTGAACAGAAAAGAGAAAAATGGGAAGAAAGGTGCTTCCCTTAGAAAAGGGGAAGGAAGTCATTACAGAAGGAGAGGGAAGGAGGGGGTAAAAAAGAGTAAGCATGTCTCCAAAAGTCATAAGGAACCATGGTATTATGTATTATTTTACCAAAGTTATATATATATTTTTTTTCCTTAAATTTTTTCTTTATTGGATATAGATTATATGTGTGTTTCATCTATTCTGATTAGAATCTCACCTCATTCTACTTCCAATTTCTCTCCACCTCCCATCCCTTCCAGATATACAACTTTACTGTCTTTCATAAAAAGAAAAAAAAAACAGCAATAACAACAACAACAGCAATAACAACAACAACAACAGCAGCAGCAGCAGCAGCAGGTAAGACCTTGCCAGTAGACAGCCCACACTGCCCCCGTGCCTACCTATCCTACCTACAACTGCCTCTCGTCCCCTAGTAAATCCATCCAGGCCCTAAACATCTGTGGAAGTCCCCTGATCCACTGGAGGTCATGCTGGTCTTCAGACCCCTAGGAAGACTGGTTGCCAGCAGACCACTTCTGCTATCTCAATGCTTGCCCAGCCCACCTTCTTCTGGCCCTCCACTCCTTGTCCCCGACTCCAACAGAGGCACACTGCTGGACCATTGCCTAGCCCAGCTGTCCTTAGAGGAACATCAATCAGCGACGAATGGGAGTTGATTCAGAGACCCATACACAAATAATAGGCAGAGCTGGTGAAATCCTTCTTCCCCCTCTTCTTCGGGATTCCCCTAGCTTCACCCAGGGTTTGGGTATGAGTCTCTGAATCTACTTCCATATATGTTATGGTTGTATATCTTGATATTCTTGTGGAATTCTCAGCAGTGGAAGTAGAGTGTGTCTTTGACTCTTCTCTGTACTTGGAACTCTTTCCTCCTATTGGGTTGCCCTGTCCAGTCTTAATTTATGAGTTTGTGCCTAATTTATCGTATGAAGATTGTTAAGTCATGTTCTGTAGATATCTCTGGGAAGGTTTTTTTTTTCCTTCTTCTTTAAGAGAAACAAAGGAGGAGTGGATCTGGGGAAGAGAGACTTCAAGGAGGGGAAGTGTTGCAGGGATTGTCTTGTGCACTGTGCATTCAGATGTTGATTTCTGCGTCCCAAGATCTAGTTACACTACAGACATGGGCATTCACATGAGTATTGAAGAATCTCCTATATCAATGTCATATAAAGAATGCTCCCTAATTATGAATATTTGATTCATAAATACTTTATTTTATTGGTTTTGATTTATTGGTTAATAAAAAGCTGAACGGCCAATTATTAGGACGAGGGGAGAGAAAAGCTGAATTTCTGATCCCAGCCAGGGGTCCCAGAGAGAAGCGCCAGAAGAAGGAGTTTGCCACAAGGCATGTGAGGCTCCATGGGAAGAAGAACAAGCAAGGCCCTGAAGGTAGAAGAAAATGATTTTGCCATGAGGTCAGGCATGAGGAAGTCATCAATGGGATTCTCCATGAAGACAGACAGCTACAACAGAGTGAGCCCGAGAGAGACCAAATGCAAGTAACTTGGGGCTTGTGTCTGGGAAGTAGCTAAATAACATAGAGGGTTAGGAATATCTGCTCAGTTATTGTCCTTAATGCTTATTGAATAAATCAATAGGTCTTGGACTCAATTACTTGGGAGCTAGCTGGGTTAGAAAAAATGCCACTTTAAAATTTTATCCTTTACCGAGGTATTGCAGGGAGTGGAGGGAGGGGTAACTGCAGTTGGGATATAATACATGAGAAAATAATAAAACAGAAAAATGTAATAAAATTAGAAATAAAAAGTAAACAGGCATCTAAGATATATTCATCCAAAAAATAAAATAAAATAAAATATAATAAGATAAAACAAAACATGTTGGAACAGGACAAAGCAAACAGAAAGAAAAGAGTCTAAGACAAGGCACAAGAAAAAGATACGATGCACATTAGAAACGGCACAAGAAAAAGATACAGATGCATAGACCTACTCATTCACACACTCAGGAATTTCACAAAACCACTAACCTGGAAGCTATAGTCAAAGAACATAATGGAACAAAAATTATCATGTTTTTATAATTAAGATAGTTTTTAATTTTAAATATATTTGATCATATTATTCTCCTCAAGTCTTTTTAGATCCTCCTCAACAAACATTAAGTTCTTTCTCTAAAAACAAAAACTCAATTCAACAACCCCCCCAAACAAGAAAACAAAATAAAATACCACCCAAAAAGAAATAAAAACTATCAACTGGTAACCGGATAAAAACCTAGTAAGTCAATTATTTGTTGACCAACTACAATTGAACACAAGGTCTGCCCTAAAGTAATTGATCTAACATTATCACTCCATTGGAGAAAAGTAATTTTTTTCTTTCCCAACCTTTCCCAACAGGTATAAAGGACAGTTCAGTCCAGTAGCTAGGCTAGGTTTTTTTATTCATTCATTCATTCATTCATTCATTCATTCATTCATTCATTCCTTTTTTTCCAGACAGCTTTTCTCTGTGTAACAGAGCCCTAGCTGTCTTAGAACTTGCTTTTTATAAGAGGTTGGCCTTGAACTCTCTGACACCTAGTGCTTGGAATAAAGGTGTGTGCCACCAAACGTGGCCATTCACTCAGTTATTAAAATATGTAACAAAATAAAATATAATAAGATAAAACAAAATCTATCATATCAAATTTGGACAAGACAAACCAAAGGAAGATAAAAAGTCCAAGAGATCTTTGCCATTCTGACTAGTGTGAGGTGGAATCTCAGGGTTGTTTTGATTTTCATTTCCCTGGTGACTAAGGGTGTTGAAAAAAATGCTGGTGAGGATGTGGAGAAAGAGGAACACTCCTCCATTGCTGGTAGGATTGCAAGCTGGTACAACCATTCTGAAAATCAGTTTGGTGGACCTTCAGAAAAATGGACATGATACTCCTGAGGACCCAGCTATACCATTCCTGGCCATATACCCAGAAGATGCTCCAACATTTAAAAAGGACACAGGGATGAGATTAGATGAAGTGCCCAATAAAGATGAGGGAGGACCTATAGAGACCATATCCAGAGGTTAGGCAAGGCCCCTGGTTGAGGACAACGACTCATGTCCAATTTTAAACCCAGAATGATTCCTGTCTAAAGGAATTATGGGAAAAATGTTTGGAGCAGAGACTAAAGGAAAGGTCACCCAGATACTTCTCCATCTGGGGATCCACCCCATATACACACACCAAAAGACACTATTGCAGATCACAAGAAGTGCTTGTTGAGAGGAGCCTGTTATAGCTGTCTCCTGAGAGGCTCTGCCAAAGCCTGACAAATACAGAGGTGGATGCTCATAGTCAACCCTTGGACTGACCATGGAGACTCCAATGGAGGAGTTAGAGAAAGAACTGAAGTAGCTGAAGGGGTTTTCAAACCAACCAAAGAGTACACATAAAGGGCCCAATGGTACCACCTGCATATGTAGCAGAGGATGACATTGTCTGGCATCACTGGGAAGAGAGGCCCTTGATCCTGTGAAGGCTAGATGCTCCAGTGGAGGGGAATGCCAGGGTAGTGAGGTGGGAGTGGGAGCACCCTCATAGAAACAGGGGGAGAGGAGATGGGATTTGGGGGTTCCAGAGGGGAAACAGGGAAAGGAGATAGCATTTGAAATGTAAATCATAAAATATCCAATTTTTAAGAAGCCCAAGAGAAGGCTGAAGAATATCAGAGAGCCATTTACTCACTCCCTCAGGAATCTCATAAAATGGCTAAACTGGATGCTTTAAAATATACTCAGAGGACCTGGTAGAGACCCACACAGGTCCTGTGCTGGCTGCTTCAGTCTCTGAGCTTACATGGACCTTACTCATGTTGATTTATAGAGACTGGCTTTCTTGGTGTTGTCAATCCCCGCTGGCTGTTATATTATTTCTGCCTCCTCTTTCAATTGGTTCCCTGAGCTCTGAGAGGAGGGATATGATGGAGACATCTCATTTAGGGCTTCGTATTCTAAGATCTCTAACTTTGCATTAATGTCTGGCCACAGGGCCCTGTATTTCTTCACATCTGCTGTATGAGGAATCTTCTCTGATGGTGGCTGAACAAGGTACTGATCTATTAGTACAGCATAATATAGTTAGGAGTCATTTTACCACTACATCAGCCTCCCCTGTTTTTAAATTAATCATTTAATTTATTTTTTTATTTTTAATACTTTATCTACATTTCAAATATTTTCCACTTTCCAGGTCTCCCCTTTGGAAACCCCCTATTCCATCCCCCGTCCCCCTGCCTCTAAGAGGGTATTCCCCCACACACTCACCCACTTCCTTCTTCCCTCCCTGGCATTTCCTTATACTGGGGCATCTAACACTCTCAGACTCAAGGGCCTTTAGTCCCAGTGATGGCCAACAAGGCCCTCCTCTGCCACATACGTGGCCAGCACCATGGGTCCCTCCATATGCATTCTTTGGTTGGTGGTCCAGTACTGGGAGCACCTGGGGGCCTGACCAGTTGACACTGTTGCTCCCTCCCCATGGGGCTGCAAACTCCCTCAGTTCCTTCAGTCCTTTCTCCAACTCCTCCACCTGGAACCCATGCTCAGTTCAATAGTTGCTGTGAATTGAATAATGGGTGCTCCGAACTTTTGGGCTAATATCTTCTTATCAGTGAATACATACCTTGTTTGTTCTTTTGTGACTGAGTTACCTCATTCAGGATGATATTTTCAAGTTCTATGTATTTGTATGCAAATTTCATGAAGTCATTGTTTTTAATAGCCGAGTAGTAAATGTATAAACGCACCATATTTTCTGTATCCATTCCTCTGTTGAGGGACATCTGGGTTGTTTCCAGCTTATGGCTATTATCAATATGGTTGCTATGAACATAGTGGAGTGTGTGTCTTTATTACATGTTGGTACATCTTGTGGGTATATGCCCAGGAGTGGTATAGCTGGGTCCTCAGGTAGTATTATGTCCATTTTTCTGAGGGTCTGCCAAACTGATTTCCAGAGTGGTTGTACCAGCTTGCAATCACACCAACAGTGGAGGAGTGTTCCTCTTTCTCCACATCCTTGCCAGCCTCTCCTGTCACCTGAGTTTTTGATCTTAGCCATTCTGACTGGTGTGAGGTGGAATCTCAGAGTTGTTTAGATTTGCATTTCCTTGATGACTAAGGATGTTGAACATTTCTTTAGGTGTTTCTCAGCCCTACAAGTCTCCTCAGTTAAGAATTCTCTGTTTAGCTCTGTTCCCCATTTTTTGATAGGGTTATTTGGTTCTCTGGAGTCTAACTTCTTGAGTTCTTTGTATATATTGGATATTAGCCCTCTATCGGATACAAGATTGGTAAAGACCTTTTCCCAATCTGTTGGTTGTTGTTTTGTCTTATTGACAGTGTCCTTTGCCTTGCAGAAGCTTTGCAATTTTATGAGGTCCCATTTGTTGATTCTTGATCTTAGAGCATAAGTTATTGTTGTTCTGTTCAGGAAATTTTCCACTGTGCCCATGTGTTTGAGACTTTTCCCCACTTTCTCTTCTATTAGATTCAGTGTATTTAGTTTTATGTGGAGGTCCTTGATCCACTTGGACTTGAGCTTTGTACAGAGAGAAAGGAATGATCAATTTGCATTCTTCTACATGTTGACCCACAGTTGAACCAGCACCATTTGTTGAAAATACTGTATTTTTTCCACTGGATGGTTTTAGCTCCTTTGTCAAAGATCAAGTGACCTTAGGTGTGTGGGTTCATTTCTGGGTCTTCAATTCTATTCCATTGATCTAACTGCCTGTCTCTGTATCAGTATAATGCAGATTTTATCACTACTGCTCTGTAGTACAGCTAGAGGTCAGGGATGCTGATTCCCCCAGAAGTTCTTTTATTATTGAGAATAGTTTCTGCTATCTTGGGTTTTTGTTGTTGTTGTTGTTGTTATTATTATTATTATAAATGAATTTGAGAATTGCTCTTTCTAAGTCTATGAAGAATTGAGTTGGAATTTTGATGGGGATTACATTGAATCTGCAGATTTCTTTCTGCAAGATGGTCATTTTTACTATATTAATCCTGCCAATCCATGAGCATGAGAGATATTTCCATCTTCTGAGGTCTTCTTCGATTTCTTTCTTCAGAGACTTGAAGTTCTTCTCATACAGGTCTTTCACTTGTCTGGTTAGAGTAATACCAGGTTACTTTATAGTGTTTGTTACTATTGTGAAGGGTGTTATTTCCCTAATTTCTTTCTCAGCCTGTTTATCATTCGAGTTTAGGAAGCCTCCTAATTTGTTTGGGTTAATTTTATATCCAGCCACTCTGTTGAAGTTGTTTATCAGTTGCACAGTTCTCTTGTGGAGTTTTTCGGGTCACTTAAGTATATGATCATATCATCTGCAAATAGTGATATTTTGATTTCTTTTTTTTTCTCCATTTATATCCTTTTGACCTCCTTTTGTTGTCTAACTGCTCTAGCTAGAACTTCAAGTACTATATTGAATAGATAGGTAGAGAGTGGACAGCCTGGTCTAGTCCCTGATTTTAGTGGGAATGCTTCAAGTTTATCTCCATTTAGTTTGATGTTGGCTACTGGTTTGTTGTATATTGCTTTTACTATGTTTAGGTATGGGCCTTGAAATCTTAATCTTTCCAAGACTTTTATCATGAAGGGATATTGAATTTTGTCAAATGCTTTTTCAGCACCCAATGAAATGACCATGTGGCTTTTTCTTTGAGTTTCTTTATGTAGTGGATTACATTGATGGATTTCCCGGTATGGAACCATTCCTGCATCCCTGGGATGAAGCCTACTTGATCATGATTAATGATCATTTTGATGTGTTCTTGGATTCAGTTTGTGAGAATTTTGTTGGGTATTTTTGCATCGATATTCATAAGGGAAATGAGAATGAAGTTTTCTTTCTTGTTTGGTCTTTGTAAGGTTTTGGTATTAGTGTAACTGTGGCCTCATAGAACGAATTAGGTAGTGTTCCTTCTGTTTCTATTTTGTGGAATAGTTTAAAGAATATTGGTATTGGGTCTTCTTTGATGGGCCGATAGAATTCTTCACTAAACCCATCTGGTCCTGGGCTTTTTTTGGTTGGGAGACTTTTAATAACTGCTTCTATTTCTTTACGGGTTATGGGACTGTTTAGATGGTTTATCTGATCCTGACTGAACTTTGGTATTGGTATCTCTCTAGAAAATTGTCCAATTCATTTAGATTTTCCAATTTTTTTTAGTATAGGCTTTTGTAGTAGGATCTGATGATTTTTTGAATTTCCTCAGATTCTGTTGTTATATCTCCCTTTTCATTTCTGATTTTGTTAATTTGGACACTCTCTCTGTGCCCTCTGGTTAGTCTGGCTAATGGTTTATCTATCTTGTTGATTTTCTCAAAGAACAAACTCCTGATTTTGTTGATTCTTTGTATAGTTCTTTTTGTTTCTACTTGGTTGATTTCAGCCCTGAGTTTGATTATTTCTTGCCTTCTACTCCTGTTGGGTATATTAGCTCTTTTTTGTTCTAGAGCTCTCAGGTGTGTTGTTAAGCTGTTAGTGTATGCTCTCCCCAGTTTCTTTTTGGAGGCCGTCAAAGCTATGAGTTTTCCTCTTAACACTGCTTTCATTGTGTCCCATAAGTTTGGGTATGTTGTGCTTTCATTTTCATTAAATTCTAGGAAATCTTTAATTTCTTTCTTTATTTCTTCCTTGATCAAGTTATCATTGAGTAGAGAGCTGTTAAGCTTCCATGTGTATGTGGGCTTTCTGTAGTTATTGTTGCCATTGAAGACCAGCCTTAATTGGTAGTGATCTGATAGGAGGCATGGGATTATTTCAATCTTTTTATATCAGTTGAGATTTGTTTTGTGACCAATTACATGGTCAGTTTTGGAGAAGGTACCATGAGGTGCTGAGAAGAAGGTATACTCTTTTGATTTAGGATGAAATGTTCTATAGATGTCTGTTAAATCCATTTGGTCCATAATTTCTGTTAGTTTCACGTGCCTCTGTTTAGTTTGTGTTTCCAAGATCTGTCCATTGATGAGAGTGGGGTGTTGAAGTCTCCCACTATTATTGTGTGAGGTGCAATGTGTGCTTTGAGCTTTAGTAAAGTTTCTTTTATGAATGTGGGTGCCCTTGCATTTGGAGCATAGATGTTCAGAATTGAGAGTTCTTCTTGGCAGATTTTTCCTTTGATGAGGATGAAGTGTCCTTCTTTATGTTTTTTGATGACTTTTAGTTGAAAGTTGATTTTATGCAATATTATAATGGCTACTCCTGCCTGTTTCTTGGGACCATTAGCCTGGGAAATTGTTTTCCAGCCCTTTATTCTGAGGTAGTGTTTGTCTTTAATGCTGAGGTGCGTTTCTTGTATGCAGCAAAATGCTGGGTCCTGTTTATGTATCCAGTCTGTTAGGCTATGTCTTTTTATTAGGAAATTGAGTCCATTGATGTTAAGAGATATTAAGGAATAGTGATTGTTTCTTCCTGTTATTTTCAATGTTATTTTTATGTTTGTGTGGCTATCTTCCTTTGCATTTGTTGAAGGATTACTTTCTTGCTTTTTCTAGAGTGTAGTTTCCCTCCTTGTGTTGGCGTTTTCCATCTCTTATCCTTTGTAGGGCTGGGTTTGTGGAAAGATATTGTGTAAATTTGGTTCTGTCATGGAATATTTTGGTTTCACCATCTACGGTAATTGAGAGTTTTGCTAGGTACAGCAATCTGGGCTGGCACTTGTGTTCTCTTAGGTCTTTATGAGATCTGTCCAGGATCTTCTAATTTTCATAGTGTCTGGTGAGAAGTCTGGTGTAATTCTGATAGGTCTGCCTTTCTATGTTACTTGACTTTTTCCCTTACTGCTTTAATATTCTTTCCTTGTTTTGTGCATTTTGTGTTTTGCCTATATTGTGATGGGAGGAATTTCTTTTCTGGTCCAATCTGTTTGGAGTTCTGTAAGCTTCTTGAATGTTTATGTTCATCTCTTTCTTTAGGCTAGGGACGTTTTCTTCTATAATTTTGTTGAAGATATTTACTGGCCCTTTAAGTTGGGAATCTTCACTCTCTTCTATACCTATTATCCTTAGGTTTGGTCTTATGATTGTGTCCTGGATTTCCTGGATGTTTTGGGTTAGGAGCTTTTTGTGTTTTGCATTTTCTTTGACTGTTCTGTCAATGTTTTCTATGGTATCTTCTGCACCTGAGATTCTCTCTTCTATCTCTTGTATTCTGTTGGTGATGCTTGCATCTAGGACTCCTGATCTGTTTCCTTGGGTTTCTATCTCCAGGATTGTCTTCCTTTGTGATTTCTTTATTATTTCAATTTCCATTTTTAGATCTTGGATGGTTTTGTTCATTTCCTTCACCTGTTTGATTATGTTTTCCTGTATTTTCTTTTTTAAGGGCTTCTAGCTGTTTATCTGTGTTCTCTTGTAATTCTTTAAGGGAGTTATTTATTTTCTTTTTAAAGTCTTCTATCATCATCATGAGAACTGATTTTAAATCTGAGTCTTGCTTTTCTGGTGTATTGGGATTTCCAGGGCTCGCTGTGATGGGAGAACTGAGTTCTGATGATGCCAAGTTGCCTTGGTTTCTTTTCCTTATCTTCTTGCCCTTGCCTTTCACCATCTGATTATCTCTGGTGTTAGCTGGTGTTGCTCTCTCTGACTGTGGCTTGTCTATCCTGCAAGGCTTTGCATCAGTACTTCTTGGAGACCAGTTCTCTCTGCGAGAAATTTGGGTTTGGAGAGCTGTGGCACAGGGTCAGCTCTGGGGTGCAGACAGAAACCAGAAGGATCCTGTCCCCAGTTGTTCCTTGGTTCCTGTGTCCTGATGGCTCTGTGAGGGTCCCTCTTGTTTGAGGAATTTGAACAGAAGTGATGGTCTTCCTGTGTTCGAAGATATGTCGGCACTCCTGGGAGAGCAGCTCTCTCCTGGCACTGAGTATGGAGCCCTGTGTCACAGGATCAGCTCCCTGACCACAGCAGGAAACTGGAAGGACATTTCTCAGTCCCTGTGTCCTGAGGGTTCTGGGCAGGACTCTCTGAGTAGAGGTGTTGGCCTTACCCAGATCACAGGCTTGTCCACACTCATGGAAGGGTAGTTCTTTCCCTTCACTATTTGGGTATGGAGCCAATGTGCACAGACTGAGGTCCCCGGCCACAGATGGAAACTGGAAGGCTCCTGTCCCCCAGTGCTCCTCTGTCCCTGTGTCCTGAGGATTCTGGGTGGGTCCAGCTGAGCAGTGGTGCTCATCTTACCTCCACTCCTGGGATGCTAGCTTTCTCCCGGCGCTATTTGGTTATAGAGCTCTGTCGCACTGACTGAGGTCCCCGGCTACAGAAGGAAACTGGAAGGCTCCTGTCCCAGGCTGCTTGTAGGTTCCTGTGTCCTGGGGGTTCCAGTCAGGTCCCTCTGAGCAGAGGTTCTGGCCTTACAGCACAACCCCCCTCCCCCCACAGGCTTGTCCACACTCCTAGGACTGTAGCTCTTTCCCTGTGCTATTTGGATATGGAGCCACGTCTATTTTATTTATTTACATTCCAAATATTGCCCTCTCTTCCTGGTCCCTCCTCCATGAGTTCTCCCTATTCACCTTCCCCTTTGCTTCTGAGAGAGTGCTCCCACACACACACACCTGCCCACTCCCACCTCACCCCTCTATCATCCCCCTTCCTTGGAGCATCAAGTGTCTACTGGATTTAGCACATCCTTTCCCTCTGAACCCAGTCAGACAAGGCAATCATCTGCTACATATGTAGCAGGGGCAGTAGGCCAGCCCATGTATGCTCTTTTATTAGTAGCTTAGTCTCTGGGAGCTCTGAGGGGTCCTGGCTATTTGATACTGTTGTTCTTCTTATGGGATTGCAATCATTTTCAGCTCCTTCCCCTAACTCTTCCATAGGGGGTCACAGGCCTCAGGCCAATGGTTGGTTATAAAGATAGGCATCTGTCTCAGTCAGCTGCTGGTAGAGCTCTCAGAGGACAGCCATGCCAGACTCCTTTCTGCACATACACTACGGCCTCAGAAATAGCTGGGGTTTGGTGCCTGCCCAAGTTGGCCAGGTCACTGGATGGCCTTTCCTTTAGTCGCTGCATCACTTTTGTCTCTGCATTTCCTTTACACAAGAACAATTCTGGCTCAAGAAATTTGATGATGGGTGGGTGGCCACATGCCTCAAATAGGGGTCAAGTCTATCTACAGGAGGTGGTCTCTTTAGGTTCTATCCCCTAACTTTTGGGCATTTAGGCTAGAGTCATCTCATTTGGTCCTGGGTGCATCTTACATCCCTGGTGTCTGGGACTATCTAGAGGTTTCCCCCGCCCTCCACTCCACACTGCTGCAGATTTCTATTCATTCTTCTGGCTCTCTGGGATTCTCTCCTGTCTCTAACCTTGCCCCCCTTTTCCCTCTCTCTCCCCTCTTCCACCCAGTTTCCTCCCTCCCTCTGACCCTCATGATTATTTTGTTCCCCCTTTTAAGTGGGATCAAAGTATCCATACTTGGACCTTCCTTCTTGTTAAGCTTCATATGGTCTGTGAGTTATATCACGGGTTTTCTGAACTTTTTGGCTAATATTCACTTATCAGTGAGTATATACCATGTATGTCCTTTTGGGTCTGGGTCACCTCACCCAGAATGATATTTTCTCAGTCCATCCACTTGAATGCAAAATTTATGATGTCCTCATTTTTAATAGATGAGTAGTATTCCATTGTGTGAATGAACCACATTTTCTGTATCCATTCTTCAGTTGAGGGAAATCTGCGTTGTTTCTAGTTTGTGGTTATTACAAATAAGATTGCTATAAACACAGTGGAGCACGTGTCCTTGTGACATGGTGAAGCATTTTTGGGTATATGATCAGGAGTGGTATAGCTGGGTCCTCAGGTAGAACTATTTCCAGTTTTCTAAGGAACTGCCAAATTGATTTCCAAAGTGGTTGTACCAGTTTGAATCTCACATCCTTGCCAGCATGTGATGTTGTTTGAGCTTTTGATCTTAGCCATTCTGACTGGTGTAATGTGGAGTCTCAGGGTCATTTTGATTTACATTTCCTTGATCACTAAGGATGTTGAACATTTCTTTAAGTGCTTCTTGGTCATTTGAGATTCCACTATTGAGATTCTTTTTTCAGCTCTGTATCCCATTCTTTAATTGGATTATTTGTTTTTCTGGAGTCTAATTTCTTGAGTTCTTTGTATATTTTAGATATTAGTACTCTTTCAGACATAGGGTTATTGGAGACCTTTCTACAACATGTAGATTGCTGTTTCGTCCTACTGATAGTGTCCTTTGCCTTACAGAAGTTTTTAAGTTTCATAAGGTTCCATTTGTCAATTGGTGATCTTAGAGCCTGAGCCATTGGTGTTCTGTTCATGAAATCTTCCTCTGTGCCAATGCATTCATGACTCTTTCCCACTCTCTCTCCTATTAGATTCAGTGTATCTGGTTTTATGTGGATGTCCTTGATTGACTTGGACTTGAACTTTGTATAAGGTGATAAATATGGATCAATTTATGTTCTTCTACAGGCAGACCACCAGTGCCATTTGTTGAAGATAATTTCTTTTTCCACTGTATGGTTTTGGCTTTACCCTAGGTCCATGAGCTATGTAGTCTCAGGTTCCTGGTCACCTTAAAAGTCTTGGGTATACATCGCAGATATACCTACAGGCTTGTCTCTTAAGTTCTTCTAGTTCTTGATGAGAGTCAATATTTATAATCACACTTCTTATCTTATTATTGGAAATGACTAACATGCTATATTCCTTCACTGTGACCTCTCTCTCACATAGTTACAGCTATAAAAATAGACATTCATTGGCTAGTGTTTGAACACATCTTATAGCAGGTAAATTATCTTCAATACAGGGAATTTAAAAGTTGACTAAGACTTGAATCTAATTTTTTTTTATTTCTATCTTAGACTTTTATTTTGAACAGATTTACAATCTTATTTTTAAATCATTAAATAATATAAACACTTTTATATTATTGTGTGACTAAAATAAGACTGAAACATTTCAAGCACACATGAGTTGTTTTTTTGATGCTTATTCTAAGAAGGACTACTTCCTCTAAAAGTCGTTCCCTTGCCCTATAGATGACTATGCACTATGGGGCTGACTCTCATCTATGAATCTATAACAAAATTATTTAAAACTCAGAAAAATAGCAAGAAAAGGAGAAAAGAAAAGAAGAATAAAAGAGGAACATTTTCTAAATGTCACTGGAAACTTATGTAGCACCAAGGCATTCCTTGACCACTGAAGGGACTCATGGGATTTAAAGGGACAGTAGTGAATTTCTTAGGCTTAATTCATATAAAAGGACAAAAGTTGTGCAACATCAATACAAAACAAAGCAAACTAAAACTACAACCACCCAACCCTATTCCAAGTTACCATGTCAGTGCTACAGGACTGAACTAACTATTTGTCATCACCATCTTTAGCTAGTCTCATGTGGCATGATGTCAGGAGTGAAAGATACTTTCAGTTTCTTTTAATTCTGGAAGATGCATTCAAGCAGCTAGTCTGCTTTTTTCACACTTAGAGAAATAGAACAATAATTAACAGTCTCTACAATTGCTTCTAACTTTTTTTTTTTTTTTTCGAGACAGGGTATCTCTGTGTAGCCCTGGCTGTCCTGGAACTCACTCTGTAGACCAGACTGGCCTCGAACTCAGAAATCCACCTGCCTCTGCCTCCCAAGTGTTGATTTAAAGGCGTGCACCACCACTGCCTGGCTTGCTTCTAACTTTTTGAAAAGTGTTTATTAGTTGTACTAAATAATGAATTTCATTATATTTTCATGTATGTATTTACTATACATTGGCCATAACAACTCCTGTTCTAGCTTGATTTCTATTGTAATAAACACCACAACGGAAGCAACGTGGAGAAGAAATGATTTACTTAATTTACACATCTGGATCACAGTTGATCATTGAGGGCATTCAGGGCAGAGACTCAAACAAGAGCATAGATGAATACCACTTAGTGGGTTGCTTCTTTTGGTTTGCTCAGATTGCTTTTTTATACAACACAGAGTCACCAGGCCAGAGTGGATAGAGCCCTCTCACACCAATCATTAATTGAAAAAAAAATGCCCCATAGACTCATAAGACTATCTGCTGGAGGTATCTTCTCAGTTGAGGTTCCTTCTTCCAATATTATTTCAAGTTGACTAAAACCAAGTGTCTTAGTTAGGGTTTTACTGCTGTGAACAGACACCATGTCCAAGGTAACTCTTGTGAGGACAACATTTAATGGGATGGTGTATAGATTCATGAGTTCAGTCTATTATTATCAAGATAGGAGAATGACAGTGTCCATTCTGGTATGGTGCAGGAGGAGCTGGGAGTTCCACATCTTCATCTGAAGGCCTCTAGAAGACTAACTCTTTCATATAGGAAGGAGCTTCACAGTCCACACCCACAGTGACACACTTCCTCCAACAAGGTCATACCTCCTAATAGTGCCACTCCCTGGGTCAAGCATATTCAAACCACCACTACAAGCAAGCAAACACATGAATATACAAAAGCAAGCAAACAAGCAAGCAAACAAATGAATAAACCAAAACAAACTACATCAACAAATGTGGTTTACTCAGACCCCTATCAACTATCTTCTTTTCTCCTCCCCTCCTCCTTTCTGTTGACCCTCTCCCTCTTCTCACATTGTTACCCTCCAACATTCATGTTTTATTTTATTTTTTTACTTTAAACATAGATTTTACAAATGAAAGACAGTATGCTGCATTTGTCTTTCTGAATAATTTATTTTGGTCAAGATCATGATCACTAGTTGCATCCATTTTCCAGCAAGTTATAGAACTGAGTTCTTATTTAAGGATGAATACAATTTTGTTTTGGTGTGTCATAACATTTTCCTAGTTTGGGCTTTAACTTTTGTTGTGTTAAGTAGATTTACAGAGCCAAAAACGAAATTCATTTTTATTATTATTCAGGACAAATTCTCTTTCAGATGAACTGATGTAATAAAAGTGAATTTTTTTGTTGTTGTTGTTGTTTTTTGTTTTTTCGAGACAGGGTTTCTCTATGTAGCCCTGGCTGTCCTGAAACTCACTCTGTAGACCAGGCTGGCATGAATATCTTTAGAATAGGAAGAACTAAAGTTATTAAGAAGCCTGTAAGTCAGGGTTCTCGACCTTCCTCAGGTTATGAACATTTAATAGAGTTCCTCATGCTGTGTTGACCCAACCATAAGATTATTTTCATTGCTATGTCATAACTGTAATTTTTCTATTGTTACAAATTTAAAATATAAATATCTATGATTTCCTATGGCCTGAGTTGACCTCTGTGAAAGGATTGTTCAACTCCCAAAGTAGTCGCAAAGCAAAAGTTAAGAGTTACTGCTGTAGTCGTAGAGAATGCTCTGGTTGTGTAGCCACAATTGAGAAGCTATAATAAGTTCTTTCTAGTTGATTGTCTACTTATGCAACAAAGACTCTGGAAATTTTGTGATGGCATTATGATATATGCTCACATTTCACCTGGAGAGCTCTTACCAACCTGGTCTCTGAAGAATAACTTGTAGAGAGAGGAGGGGTAATAGAGGATAATTCAATCAGTATAAACAGCCTGATAAGGCAGCAGAGGGGGAAAACTTTTGATTTCTGTTAGCACAGTCTTCAATTGAGCCAGAAATCTTTCTAATCCCTTTAATTTTAAAGAATCACCTATTCCTCTCTCCTCTGATTCTTAAGCTTATCTTTTTTTCCCCTAGTTCTAAAGCACTGTCTTATTTAAACATTTTTTATAGTATCATATTTGTTTTCTTGGTCTCTCACCCGCCCTCCTCTCTCTCTCTGTACTTGTGTGTGTGTGTGTCTCCAACCCCCTTAATTCCCCCCTTCCTCCCACAACTTGCTGTTACTGGTATTGCTGCAAGTTTTCTAAACTTTCTTTCATGTGTTGATCATTTGATCTTAAAATAACAATAGCAGCAACAATGCAAAGTCATTCTTAATAGCATCTTGTTACTTAATGGGCAAGTCCAGTTTTGCATAACCTTCTAGTAAGTTCACATGTTTGTCCCTACCTAACAGATGAGGCTTACTGTTCTCCAAATAATCATTGTACAACCACATGCTTCTGGAACAGTAGCCAGAAGCAAACAAACAAAGAAAACAAACAAAAGCCCTTTCAGTTCTCTGAACTTGCTGTTTATCTACAGCTTTATGTAAAAATGTCCTCTCATTCTGAGGTTTCTACTTACTCAAATGTCACATTTCCATAAAGCCTTTCTTGAAACATCTTTGCCTCTCAGATGAGTTTAAGTAGTCTCTACTCTGGGTACTCAAAGCACATGGAATACTCTCTTTTATATAATAGCTCTCATTGCACTGAACATAACACTGTGTTCTACAGCTTCAGACACTAGAGGCCATAGCCTTGATCCTATTCTTCTTGTCATCAGAAGCTGACACAGTGTCTTCTATTGCCATTGCCAAGTATTATTAATGAATACATGGATATCTACTAATACTTGCTCCATTTTCCAATTAAAACAAATAAACAAACATAGTAAATGAGTTTTAAGTGACCTAGTTATCTATAAAAGTTGTCCATCATCTTCTTGGATAAGAGAGAAGGTAGGAGGCTCAGTGAAAAAGGCACTGGGTTTCCAACACCTCCTCTTCTAAGTATCACTTGTCACTCAAATATTAGGAGTTGACACAAGACTTTATGCTAAGAAGTTTCTATTGCCAAAAATGTTAGAAAACTACCATGAATGATGTGAGCATGTCCTCTCATTGTAAAGCAATATAAAATTAGGCATTTCTAGTTGAATATGAAAATGCAATTAAAGAGTAGGGAAGTCAGTGTCAAGGGCTGATTTGACTTTCAAGTCAAGCTACAGCAAAGGGCTTATGATTTTTCACTAATCATCTTCTTTCCAAGATGTGTCAGTGAGAACATTTAAACGTCAAAATCAGAGATTCGAGATTCTTACTCTTCTTCAGCAACTGGGTCTATTAGTTTTAGTACTTTTATGCACAACTTGTGAATCTCACCTTCATCATCCATCCAATTAAAAATGTGAGATTTATATTTAGCTGCAGGTAGAAATAACATCTATAAAATCAGTGGCTAAATTGTATGTGGCCAAGATCACAAGTTCACCAATATTAATTCTTTTCTTCCTATACTATATTTCTTGCCTCCTGCTCAACGAGTAGGCACATTGAGTACTATTTGCCAAAGACTATGAACTGGAGCAGTATGCATCATTTCTTGGCCAAGATTCTAAAAGAGAAATAGTCTATATTTCTTTCTTAATTTGCCTATTTAAAATGAAAATACAGGTGACTGTAATAATGGAGTAAGGAGATCAAAGAATCCCAGGTTCCTGAATCACCATGTGAAAGCAAAACTGTTTACTAACTAAGAACAACCTCTTTGGGTTATTCTGTGGGCAAGAAAAAAAAACCAATTTATATTTCAACCATTACATAGTTGTTATAAAACTCTGAGCTACTTTTTCATGTCTTGCCCTAATTAATTCAGTTACTTATATCCATGAGATACATTTGTGTGCATGTTATATCACATTCTTGTTAATAACCTCTATCTCATCTGATCCTCATGGGCAAAGGACATCGTAATAAACAGGCCACAATTTGTAAGTTTTGAGAACTCTAACATAGTCTCATTTACATCTTTCAGTTATAAAATGAGAGTAATACAGATTTTTTTCATTAAATTTAAGATTTATTAGCATTGAAGGTCATTCAGTGGTAAGCAAACTCTCATATTTTAAGGGTTAGAAAATAGACATGGCTTTCATAAAAGAATAGGCATTTCTCTTGGAAGTCTCTGTATATCTATATCTACATATAGATATAGATATGGATATATGTTCCTTTGATGATATACCTTGCTTTTAGTAGTAAAAAGAAGTACATAGGAAGACTTTGATATTTAGAGAAGAGAGAATATAAATATATTTCATTTTCCATTTTAATTGGAAGTATATGGGAAAGTGTTAATATAGAAACATGTAACACTAGTTATTTGTTTTATTTTGAATCCATGGATGCAGATGAGATTAAAAACGTAGATCAGAATATTATACAATACTTAAATTTTCAAATGGGTCTCTAAATACTTTACACAAGGAAGATCCAAAATAGAGGTTACCTGATTTGTGCTATGAGCAGTATAGTTTTGATAGGAAGCATCTAGACATTCATATCTATAAGGAACATTGCTGCAATTACTTAGAAAAGGAATGAAGAGATATTGAATTAGGAAATAAACAACAGGAAGAGAAAGAAGGCTTTAAATGTGCAGAAGAACAAAAATGAAGAAAGATTAGGAGTAATACTAAGAGTGTGCTTGCAGAAAAGAGCGTGAATGCAAAGAGACTGGAATGCCACGAATAGTTTCTGCTGTTGCTGTTTGTTGAGACAAAGCTTCACTTTCAGTCTCCATGTAACTCATTGTCCTCTTACCTCAGTGTCTCAAGTGTTCTTGCATCATGCCCTCTTAGACATGTGTTGATGATGATGAGTTTGTTTGAACTCCTTGAGTTTCATTAGATTGATATCTAATAAAACTAACATGTTTTATGTCTTATATCTATCTTTAGGGTATAAATAGAAGATACTTAAACAGTTCTTCCTATATGACAGAGGTAACTTTAGAACATTTACAATATATTAGCTCAGTAAATGTTTAAGTAACTGTGAGGGGATTTCTATGTCATCTTTGTGTTACAGGGAGTTAATATGTTTTAAAAAAATCACACAACTATGAGCATGATAAAATCCAGAATTTCAATCCAGGTTGTCTGGCATAAAAATATCCATGTTTTTAATTGTTATAGAACTTCTATTCTTCTAAACTCATATAGGGAGATGCTTTCAGAAAAAGAAAAATATGTGCAATGTTGTGTTTACAGACATGCATAACTATTATGAGCCCATTCTTTTAGTGATTTTGTTTCTCTTTAATTGAGCTGCCAGCACATTTGAAATATTCCTCACAAGTAAGTTAATACTGAGTGGGTAGGTATTGTTATGATCTGAATGACTTCTGTAAGGCTCATTGAAATGCAGTTGCCACTGTGATATTTCAGGGTGGCACCTTTAAAAAGTCAATGTGTTTGTACCATTATCATTTGAGTAGGTAAAGTTGCTGCAAGAGTAAGTTTTCCTGTACTCTGTCTCACTGATCTTCTCTACCATATTTAAGTGTAATAGGGACCCCACTATTGGATTGGTTCCTGGCTTCCATGATGTGATGAATGCATTCCTTTCTTTATAAATTACTCATTCTGTCATATTCTGTTATAGATGTACAAAATGAACTAGATAGTAATTTTTCTAGACAGAAATATTTTTAGAAAAATTTCAGAAACTTTTAAGGGAATGGAGAAAAAGGTGGGATTTGCTGTGAGGTTATGTCACAGAAGAGAGGATTTTAAAGCATAATAACATGCTAGTGTCTCACAAAGAAAGCAAAAACAGTTTTTCAGCTTGGGCTCTCACACATGGCCTTTTTCTTTATGGTTGGTCTTCAGCCAGAACAAGTCCTCACAACTGACAGCTGTCAACTGTCACAGGTTACAGACTAAAGTGACAAAGAACTCAGAAGAGTGGATAAAAATATTACAAAGTCAGAGAGACTAGGCAGATTCTTCATATCTAGATTCTGAGCATTTGGAGTAATGTCCACCCCTCTAACCAAATCTCAGAACAATTTTGGCTCCACAGTAATGCAAATAGCTTGACATAGCTCATTAGCCTTACTTTCTAGTTTAACTAGACCAGTTGACCTTATCTCCTCTTTTTGATGCTAATCCAGAGGCATAATATGGTTAAGGTTTGAATGTCGGTGTTTCTCCTAAATTTTTATGTTGAAATCTTAACTCTGAATCTGTTGGTATTAAAAACTAAGGTCTTTTTATGATATAAGCCTGTTTGCTCCTTTGTATTCTAACATGTGAGACAGCATAGAAGTTAACATATATGAACAATGAGCTTTTCCAGCTAGAATCTGCTGGTGCCTTGATCTCAAATTTGCCTGTACCCAGAATGGTGATAAATAAAAATTTACTGGTTATAAATTACCCAGGCAATGGTAATTTGTCACTGAAGCATGAAGCATTAGAAGATGAAGACAAATGTACATATGATTATAGTCCAAGTCTACCATATTTTATTCATGCCCTAACACATTTACACTTAGAAATAATCAGCAAGTTACTATATGTAACTGATATCCTGTATTTCAATATGAGGGTTGAACAGGAATGCTAAACTCCACTTTTCATGATCAATCTTCATTTTCTTTTGATTATTTGATTCTATTATCAACAACTCCTGCAATCAGACATTCAGAAGATTTGTGGCTTACATCATGAACAATGTGATCACTCTCTTGTTAGAGAAAACATTAGGAATCTTCAGTCACCAGATTCAAGACTTGGATTCATCTTCATTTTTGTAATGTGGTATGGTCCATGATCTGAGGGGACTTAGAGAATCTCGGCTACACAGGCCAACAATAACAGCCTGGTTACAAACAGCCTATGACTTTTCTTTCTGCTTTATTATCATTATCTTCATTTTGATTATTGAAAATGGAATACATTTAACTAAATAAAGACACTTAGAAATATTTCAACAAATAATATGGTCTAATAAAGTAAAATAGACTGTGGGCTTTTGCCTAAGCATCTGATCTCATTTCTCATTCTTCATGTAGAGGGTCTGAATTTATTTAGGTGGTAATAATGTATCAAGTTTAAGACAACATTTCTCAGAGTTATTTGCATCAATATTTGCAGTACAACAAATTTTTGTTACAGGAATGTGATCCAAAGCAATGGATCCTTCCAAAAATTTTATCCTGAGTGGAAGAAACATGGCTTTCTTAGTTTGGAAAGTACTGGAAAAAACATAAAAGGAGGAGCCATCACCATCCATAATATGACACATGGAAGAGAAAAGGTTCCTAAGCTTCCAGGTGGCCCTGCAACCCCAATGCCATTTGGGAGTGTCTGGCTCTAGATAACTTTGCTAGAAAAGAAAAATCAGCCTGTTCTTGATTGTATGGCTGTTGTCTTGTTTTTACTGACATGTAAATGCACTGTTTTTTTGTTGCTGGTTTTTTTTTTTTTTTTTTTTTTTTTTTAAATTCCAAAACGCTTAATCCTTGGTTGACTCAGAAAGAAGACATAAAACTTCCATATGGGTGAACATGACCCACAGCCTGCTTTGGATAACTAAATATTGTGCTGACCAAATCCCTAATTGTCTAGTTAGGGTTTTACTGCTGTGAACAGACACCATGACCCAAGCAACTCTCATAATGACAACATTTAATTGGAGCTGGCTTCCAGGTTCAGAGGTTCAGTCATCAAGGCTCCCACAGTGTCTAACCAGGCATGGTGCAGGAGGAGCTGAGAGTTCTACATCTCATTCCAAAGGCAAACACAGAAGACTGACTTCCAGGAAGCTAGGACAAGGTTCTTAAATACCACGCCCACAGTGACATACTTCCTACAACAAGACCATAACTTGTACCATAACAAGTACCACTCCCTTGGTTAACCATATTCAAACCACCACACTAATATGTAAAGGTGACTGAGAATATTCTTCACGTCAAACCATTGTATCTAATATGATGTAAATACTAGATAGATAGTTGTCTGTATTTTTCAGATAGTAAAAAATTCTGTACAGATGCAGTCTTAAAAATATTTTAAAGGCTGGGTGACTACATGTATATAGAAAGTAACTATGGAGAATTCAGAATGGAAAAGCACTTAATGCAATGAAACTGGGGGTGTGCTAGACAGAAAGGGAAGGGGAGAATTTCTTTGAAATTGTCTGTAGAATTGTTCCATGAACAATTTGCAATTTAGAATTATTCTGTTATTCAAAATATCAAATGTAACTTCTGTGGAACAGAGGTGATAAGCCACATGTGAACAGTGAAACACACAGGGTATGGTCAAATAATGGTTACCTTTCTGAGCTGACTCTAAAACAATATGAGCCCAAGTGCCAACACTTTAGCTTGGATGTCTGGACAACTTACTTTAAGGAAAGGCTTATTATAAAGTAGTGTGGTATCAATTGACTACAAAATGCTTTCACAACTTCCCAGAAGAGCTTTAGCTCATTTCAGCACAATATGACCGGGTAAGACTACCCATTACAATATGCTAGCACATGCATTCATTATGTGCAGCGTCTAAGCTATCAATGTTGATCTAAGCATTTTGAATTTTGATGAGTGGGGCTCCTAGATCTATCTTAATCCAAAGTCTGAAGTTTGGGCTTTTAGGAATACATCATGGATACTTGGTTCTGTTACCTTTTGTAGAATCAGAGGGCTTAAACTTGGGTATCTAAGGGCTTGCTAGGAGTGGGAGCAGATGGTAGTTTTTATATGTTCTTTTTATAAATGCATTTTGAGCAGGTTTTTTTGCATGAATATTTCATTTATGACAGGGTGCTGCTTAGTTATATAAAAAGTAAATACATAACGAGTGAGGTGTAAGTATAGCAGCAGTGTGTAGTGTTCAGGCTAATGGGTGGAGAGGGTTTTAAAAATATGAAGGATTCTCATTTTCAAAAGTGCTTTGCAAACTTTAAAAGATAAGGAGCTTGTTTTCTGCCTGCTTCTGTTTTCTACATCTATCCCCCATTTTATGTGATTAACCAGGAAAAGAGAAGGGTTTGTATTCAAGAAGTCAAGCATCTGATTTCCAATTTTTAATATGACCAATATTTTTATTGCTTGATAAAGTAGAAGACAGTCCACATGATGTAAAAATAGCATGGGCGAGTGCCACAAATAGCAACTTGAGGCTGGGAGACCTGGATGGAGGGACATACAACCACCAGCAGGAAAAAAAGAGGCATGGAAAACAACAGCTGCCATAAACTAAAAAGAGGGTCCTTGATCTTCACAGGGGACAGGTGGCCGAGACATGCCACTTGTCACTGTGTGACATGGCATAGTTACAATGTTCTAGGCTTTGCAAACTATTGCCAAAGTTATTCAGCCTAGGAAAATATTCAAGTCAACTTGAGAAAATGCATTAAATCTACTTCCCGATGGGACTGTTTTGTCCTAGGTCCATACTATATACTATCCAAGTAATTGAAGAGCATTTTTTCAGATTCTTAACTGTATTTCAGTACATTAAACAATATGCAAATAAACACATGAAAAATAAATGAATAGTCTATAGCTTGAGCTACAATTTCAAATCTTGTGTAATAGAATTGCGCATTCTGTAGTGATACTGTGTATCACATTTAGCAAAATATAGTTAAATAAATGCCCAATATTAAAAGGCAATTGAAATGACATTCACATCTGTGCTGATCTAGAAATTATAAGAGTTATAAGAAACTAACAATCATAAAGCAACACTGTTCTCTAAATGCTCATGAAGATAAGAGCTTTATTTTTCCCCAGTATTCACAAGTGACAACCTGGTCCAAAGTCTGTGACTATTTATTTGCTCAGCATGTAAGTGCCTCTGAGAAGCATTTCCTTGACTGGCCTGGTTTTTTTTATTTTTCTTTTTTTTTTTCTTAGTCACTTTGTTGCTATTTCCCTTTCATCACCAGAACTAGCAGCTAACTTTATTTGTAGGGATTTTTTCCTTGCAAAGAAAATAGCTTTTTATCATGTCATGAGAATAACTATGTAGTAACTTGACCACAAGCAAAGAATATATAAACCACTGTGAGAAGATATGTAGACCAGTCATCTAGGCACACTCCAGCTAAGGGATTCTTGCAAAAGACTGGTTGCTTGCCACATGTAATTCAATTTCATGCCTCAGCAAAATTACAAATTGCTACATGTCATGAACCCTTGACTATGGCTTGAGAGTAGTCAAAGCAGTACATCCTCTTTCAGTGACATATTTCTTTGTATTTTCTGAAAGTGCCAACTAGAACCACTTGCATAGAGTAGATCATGCTTTTGGGTTGGTTGACGGTCTGATTGAGTGTTGGATTTGACAAGGGCAGAGGGGATAGCTGATGGGTAGGCCGATGGAACACCCCACATTGACTTGCAGTCGGGCCCCCTCTAGTGCTTCTCTAAGAGGAAATTCTCTAAGAGGGAAGTCTTAGTTGTGAATAGCATTAGACTAATGGGCGCTAAGAGGTATCACAGCTGTTATGAGGAGGGGAAAGGATTACACAGGACACAAATGTGGTCTGCATAGAAGGGATGGATGAAAATGTTAGAATTCTTTCTAAACTGTACTAACCTTCTGTTAAAATTCTTTTTTTAGAGATTTCCAGGGAGTTGGCATTAGCAATAAATGAGCAAGTCAACTAACCAATTTCTCTGGAAGCTAGACACTCATGTTGTTAAACCTTAGGGAAATACATGGAGATCATTTTGCTTTGCTCGCAGATTTGTGGTTCTATGTAGACGACTTTTGTTTTATTCACGGCGTGATGCAAGATGTATATACAATGCTTAAGCTAAAAGATGCAAATCCTGTTATCCAAAGGGAAGACATGTGTGCTGTTCTTGAATAAAATTTTAGGCTTAATTAACCATTTAATAATAACATTTTTTTTCTTTTTTTTTTTTTTTTTTTTTTTTTTTTGGTTTTTCGAGACAGGGTTCCTGGCTGTCCTGGAACTCACTCTGTAGACCAGGCTGGCCTCAAACTCAGAAATCTGCCTGCCTCTGCCTCCCAAGTGCTGGGATTAAAGGCGTGCGCCACCACTGCCCAGCTAATAATAACATTTTTAAACATTAAAAAAAAATTTAAATTTTTAAAAGAAGCCCTGACTTTTTATTAATTTACTTGTTACATTTACAAAACAGAAACTTCATTAAATTGGTATAAATCATGTGGTCATTTAGCATTAAATTCTTAGCTGTGTAACGATCAGGTTTAACAAAAGTCAAGGAAAACTATCCCTTCTCAGGAAGTCACAGATATAAGAGCAAGTACGGGACACCTAGGGCATTTCTGTCTTCCATAGTTTCCTGATATAGATATTACATATTCAACTGAGTCTCCAATGTTTTAAACATAAATATAATTTGTTAGTATAAAAGAACAATCCAATTAAAAAAGAATGGCAACCTTCTTGGTGTCTTCCATAAAAATTGAAAAAACAAGAATTGAAAAAACAAAAGAAATAATTGTAGAATTTTTTTTTCTTTTTTTAAAGATGTGACTTACTCTAAATTTCCATCTTTCCTGTAAAACTGGCCCATTCTCACATATACTTTTTTTTTTTTTTTTAGTAATCCATAAACTTGATGGATTCGTGTAACATATAATATTGAAATTTACACATATTCTCAGATTTGTGTAAAACCATGCAGACATTTGCTAATAAAATATCTTAAAACTTTGTTATTATTTCCTGTCTTAATTCTTAACCAGATCAACGTTTGCTACTTTCAGGCTTCCAACCTTAAACCTTAAAAACTTATTTTCATGGCTGATTTGCATGCTGTCTGATATGCTTCATTATAAAGCACAAATAGAAAGACTGAAGTTTCTTCAAATTATGAAGATTATTAGAAATAACTAATATCTCTAAATATCAATTACAGTGAAGTTCAGTAACTCTAGAGTTCAGAATCAGAGATGACAGAACATTTGGGGTAAGAGACTCAAGCATAAGTAAGAATAGTGAGCAGTACTCAGACAGGACAGCAAGAACTGCAGGCTTGACTGAAAAGTGGCAGATGTGATACGGAGGAAGAAGGAAGTAAAATCAGGGTTAGACAGTGAAGGAACTTGAAACTGAGGGTGAAAAGGATAGCTTTTGAGCTATGAATAAACCAAAAGCTTAATTAAAACACTATTCTATATAATTGTAAAACACACCATAATAAGTACATTGAAAGTATGTTTATGAAATGATTTCCTGGGGCACGCTTTTCTGATGGTGTTTGGACAGTGATTTCCAGTGCCACACAAAACTACTGAACTCTTCTCATCAATTGTCACTATTTCAACATCAGCATGAATAATGCATATGAGAGATAGCATAGGAAGAAGGATTCATATTTGCAAAAGAGGAACAGCAGATGCTGGAAACCCTAATTGTGGTTATTGGGCAATGTTGTCTAGTCCATAGCTCAAGACTTTGACACTTACTGACTTTAACAGGTTTGTGCAATCCTTGCACATAGGCATGTAGCTTGGCTGAAATGAATGTATTTTACCTGATAGTTTTCTCAAGATGATGATGGCTTTCAATGTCTAAATTCATATTTTGACTGAAGTCCACCCCCGATGCCTCATCTTTCCCCTGTACAACTGAAGGCTTGTGTTTGGGGTTGGTGAATAAGGGACCCAGGATTAGCCCATAGTAGACTAAATTGTAAGTGACTGAAAAGAAGCTCATTTGTGTCTATTTATTCATCCTTATTAATAGATTTGGGCACTTAGAAATGCCTCAAGGAAAGGCAGAAGTGCAAGTAAATAAGTCTGTGAATGATCCCATTAAACCCTGGGATATTTGAAATACACAAAACTGTGGAAAATTAAGGCTGCTGAAATCGCAAGAAATCAGATTTTCTAAAACATATTTATAACTCCAACTTAAATTATTGCCTCTTAAATAGCAAATGTTTACTAGTAAGCATGAAGATCATGTATTTGTTCAATTAATTATTTGTTTCAATGTTGATTTGAAATCTATCAAGAGAACTTTAAGTAGGTTCTGGTGAACTCCCACCTCATTGCAAACCACATAAGCTGGAAGATCATGACTGAGCCCTTACTTTTCTTTCAACAAGGTTTATGTTAGAATAACTGGGTAAGGAACACAGCATTCTGATAAATAAAATAACCTTTCGGATGTCTCAGAACACTAAAGTTAATCATTAGAGATGACAAATCCTCTTACATTTCTTCCATGAGAAAATACCACAAAAGAAAACAAGAGAGAAATGAACAGAAAAAAGTATGAATAACCAAATTCTGATATCTCATTGTCACCTTAATTTTATATAATTTAGGACACTTATTCAAATTATCTGAGCCTCATTTTTCATATATGTATATGAAATCAAAGTATTAGAATAAATAATATGACAATACTGTTCCATGTCTTAAATGCTCTGATATGATTACTCTGCTGTATAAGGTAGATGCTTGCAGACTTTTTAAAATAATAAACAAGCAAAAAAGCTTATCTTTTTTTTCTTGAGCCCCATTAATTTGCTTCATGGCTAAAATTAAAATAACCATAATTTACTAGAAAATTAGATATTTATTTTTCTTCATCACTGTTTTCCCCAGCATTTTTTAAGTGATAGTAGGTGCCATTACTTCCTTTTATAAAATAAAATACAAACAATTGTTGATGTAGCATAACACATTTATGTTAGGCATTTGTAATTTAACTCATTATGGTGGTTCTATGATTTTCATGTCAGAAGGTGATGTTCTAGTCTGCTCTCTCAATCTCTGTCTGAGCTCAGCAAATCTCAGAGCCTCTCAAGGACTCATGTCTTTACGACCAATTGGTCCCACCTAGCAATAATATAGCAGCTTAACTACTAATAGGTACTCAGTGGGTCACTTGGCAATTAGACCTTGGATGTCAAGAAAGTAGAGAAGTCCTGAATCAATTGCAAGTCTAAAAATCAGAGGAAACAGGAAAGTTCTTGCAGTTCTTGGAAAGCATGTAAGTAAGTTTGTGAATGATAATCTCTAGATTCATTAACGGAAACAATCTGGGCAGTATTTTGTATTCTATGTGTAGAAGGAGTAAGTTACATGAACCAATAGCTAAGTCTTCTCTAAAAGCATATAATCAAATCTTTTAAGTTATATGTATATTTGAGAAAAAGGGGGTATTTATGGCAATTTGTTGTACTGAGTTAAATTTCTTCTGATAATCATATTCTCATTAATCTTATATGGTTGTTCAACTCAGGTAAAGCATTGCAAAATTTACAGAATAAATACTGTCCTTATTATAACTGATTAAGTTCCCATGTTAATGCTAGTGTATAATTTTACAAGAAATCTCTGTACTATAGAAGACAAAGCAAAAAGATTATGAACACATTTAAATTTTCCTTATGTAAATAACTTAGAACCATCTAAATGATAATTAAAATATTTTCCTGATGACAGATTTATGCATTTGTCATGTAGGGGAGGAGAGAGAAGCTTTCCAGAGGAAAGTGTGGCTACAAAGATAAACCTAAGAGCTCACCGTACAGACAATCCCAAAGAGGAACCGACACAGTGAAAGGACATGCGCAGTGTTGCCAGGGTAGTGGAAGTTTCCTGAGTATTTTCAAGTGAGTTAAAACAATAGAAGTCAAATTTTCAATGACTAGGGGATATGTCATGGCTAGTTAGTATATCATAAGGTGATGGCCTTGATCATTTTGAGGCTGAGAGGAGTAAAGCTCGATTGAATTGCAAAATGGCATGGTTTCACTATCTCACAAAGTTTATTTCTATTTACAGAATGTCCACTTATCAAATATTTTCTTTTTCATTTAGGACATCTTCTTTCTTTATTGTTCACAACTCTGAATGTCTCAGATGTTCAATGTGACTCAAATTTGATGATGGCTGTCATGGTGTCATGTGGTCTCAACTGTGCTCCCATATAAAGGCAGAAAAGGCAAGCCTACCTTTGACATCATAGTTTCTCTTTAGTGTAGATAAAGTGTAACGCAAAGTTGCCATTGCTCATACATTAACGAGAGCGTCTTTGACATATACCACTGTGGAAGCAATGGGTTCATTCTCACTCTGTTATCCTGATACTTGATTCTTTTCCTGACAAAGACAAACTTGCCTCAAGCTGTCTACTGAGCTCATTATGGTCTTTTGGTGGCAATTCTGTAAATGCAAAGCAAATAATCTAGTGGCTGTTCTGACTTGAGTGTATATTCTGCATTTTTACTATTGGTAAACCTGCAGCCTCTTTCTTATTAGAGGTGGTAGTGCTATAATTATTTAACCCCTTTCACCCTTAAGGATAGCCTTTGATTTCTACAGATACTGCTTTTGTGGGGATTCCTTTTAGACACTTAAAGTAATAGAGAGAATTATTGCATGTTACTCTCAAAACAAGATTCTTTTAAAATTCATCACAAGATATTTTCCTTTATTTCTTTATAAAGAAGTATAGCATTCCTTTAACAACCATGTAAAAATAAGTGGTCAATGTTTGTTTTTTAAAAAGGCTCTGTGGAAACTTTCTTTTTATGATTTCTTTCAAGAATATGTTGAAGCATACAGGAACGTTCTGTATTTATTTAATCTTGTTCATGTCATTTTCTCCCCTTGGGCTTTCTCTAGACAACACTTTTAGAGTAAATACTTGCTATGGTTATCAAGGTGCTTGCCAGCTATACTCACTTAAATACAGGTGGAAACCAGCACACAGCTGGGTGAAAATGTTTTGCTCCTGGTAATTGACTCAGCTCCCAGGCCTCTGACAACAAGAGATGCCAGTTTACTGTAGTAAATGAACATATATGCACATGGATAAATGCTAGCATTTAAACATTTCAGGGCTATTTTGGGGCTTTTCTGTGGCTCTATAAAATGTATATGATTTTGTTACCTAGGTTTGTGACCTGATGTTTGCCACAGGTGCAGAAAGGGGAGCTCTGACCCTTCATTTACAAGCAAGGAAGCCCTTTCTCTGGCCTCATTAGTAGTGTCCTTGTTTAACTCTGTGGTTCTGATCTGTCTGTCTTCTGTAGCAACAGGCAAGCTACTGTTCTATGTTTGTTTGTTTGTTTGTTTGTTTTTGTCAAAATAATGTGATATTTTGAAAGCATGACAAAAGAAGGCAGATTCACTATTAAAATGTTTGCCCGGCACTTTCACTTTCTGTATTTTAAGTTCTTGCTCTTTTATCAAGTTCAAATGTTGTAAAGTCATGATACTTAGCTAAGGAAGAAAATATAATTCAAACTTGAAGAGACAAGGCAGCATTGAAAGAAATGTGAAAGAGTTAAGTAAAGAAATAGGGAAACAGTTGAGGTGCGGAGCTAGCACCCCTAGAAGCAGGTAGTCCCTGGAGCTGAAGGAAAATTAGCTAGAGCTAGTCAGAACTGGAGTCCTATAGAATGAATTGGTGATATGACCCACAGTGGAACAGAACTGCTGTTGAAAACAAAAGGAAAAGCAGGTAGATGTGACACATTAGCCATGGTGTCTTTGTTGTCTGATAGTTCTTATCTTTCTTCAGAGCCACCAACTGGTGAGCACGAGCTGAGGGAGAATCAAGATGAGGCAGGGCACAGAAAGCAACAAGCCAGCTCCTACCACATGAGGGCAAAGATAGTCTTTGCTTATGGCTTTAGTTGGCTTTCCTTTTCCTCTGGAGTTGGCAGCAGCAACATAGATTAAAAAGTAGGTGTTTGAAAATAAAAACGAAGTAGTGTGATTAAACTATTTAAAACTTAGGGTCTTCCACTATCAGACAGCTGGATCAGATTTCTACACTTAGTAAGCAACCTCAAATTACTGTGTTTATAAAGTACTATTTTAATTATCCAAACTCCCACCTCCATTTTTGTTTGTTTGTTTGTTTTTGTTTGTTTGTTTTTTCGAGACAGGGTTTCTCTGTATAGCCCCGGCTGTCCTGGAACTCACTCTGTAGACCAGGCTGGCCTCGAACTCAGAAATCCACCTGCCTCTGCCTCCCGAGTGCTGGGATTAAAGGTGTGCACCACCACTGCCCGGCCCCACCTCCATTTTTTAAAAGAAAACAAAAACCACTTTTTAATGAAAAGTACCTATATTAGACAAATATTTTGGAGATGGCAGGCAACAGTTCATTGCTCCTCTATTCAAACTTCTAACCCTTGCTCTTGTCTAGAATTTTCAAATCCAGTTTCAAATGTGTGGCAGCCCCCACCCCCCCACGAGCCTTTACTGCCCAAGTGGGTGGTAGGTTCACTTGTGTGTGAATCGTCCTGATACTTCTAGCCAGTGTATTCGTATCTTGGCACAAGTTAACCAGCTTCCTAGCTGTTCATCTTTTCCCTTCATCAACCATTTAAGAAACTCCTAGCATGTAACCTTACTTATTAGACACTAGCTATTTGGGGAACAAGAATAAGTTTCCTTTTCTCATGAAGATTACAATTTAACATGGGTTAGGGTTAAAATATAGCAAGCAAATATGAAAACAAGATTTTAAGATACTAAGGATAAAGCAATTGAATGTATATTTGTAGCATCTATAAAGACATCTGTGACCATCTTTCATTTAATGTGCATTCAAAGTTTTAGAATGAAATGTAAATAGAGATACACTCCAAGAGACCTGAGATGACTTTCCACAGAATATCTGACATGCCTTTTAAATCTAACTACAATCTGCTTTCTCTGAAAAGTTCTCCACTTACTCAAGCGGAATCTGTCTCTTCCATGGCACTTGTTCACATCCTGCATTTTCCTTTAACTCTGTGTGGTATTCTTCTTCCTGTCCCCTCTGCCTGGCACTTCCTCTTAGCCCTTTCTGCTCAAGAATGCCTAGTTTCAGCTGTTGCTTAATGGAAATCTATTAAATTCAAGAAGCTCCATGTGATCTCCATGGATCGCCTGGCTAAGGTTTTACTCCTCCTTCCTCAGATGTTTGTACTTATTTCATGTACTGTATTGTGATTGATTTCATATATCATAGATTATTTAGCATATATGTAAACAGCTGCCTATTGTTTCTACGAGTGAGAAATATATCTCTGCTTTAGCGAAGCATTAACTATAGCTTGTTCATGAAACCTAGGTTTTTACAGTGAATGTTTTCAAGTAATCATGTTTAACTCTTGAATGTAGTCAAGATTTTGAGAGTCAGTGTGAAATAGTTATACTGATTGAGGTCAGAGGGATGAAGGAAGGAAGGGAGGGAAAGAGGGAGGGAGGGAGAGAGGGAGGGAGGGAGAGAGGGAGGGAGGGAGAAAGAATATAAAGTTGGGTGGGAGAGGTTAAGGGAGGAGTAAGAATATGGTTAAAATCCATTGTATGAAATTCTCTAAAAAATTAATAAAACTTGTTTTTTAAATTGCTGTTGTTCATCTATTCAAATGACTACATGCCTTCTGTTTTTAATTTTATTGAAAATAAAGAATTCTTTACACAATATACTCTGATCAGTTTCTTCTCCCTCATCTCTCAACTCTTTCCCATTTCCTGACCAATTCAAATCCGTGCCTTCTTTCTCACTTAAGTAAACAAACAAAAAGGACAAAAAACAAAAATCCAAACAAAATGCCTAAGAATAAAACAAAAATGAACAAACAAAACAAGAAGAAATAAACAACAAAAAACCAAGATGTTATCTTGTGTAACTTAAATATATATTAAAACTATTGAAGACTTTATCTTCTAAAATATATGCAAAATCTGCACAAAAAAGAGAATTGTGAGGATAGTTAGAATACTGATTTATATATAATATATATTAAAAGAAGGTATTAATATTGATATTGTTATTTTACTTTGTCATTCAATATTTTAAAAGGGCAAAGATGTGGGGAACCTTGAATATCTGAATGATTTAATTTTTCCCCTCATAGTATGTATGTGTACTGAGGTTCACCGCCCCCAGTGCTGGTTCCCATGAACGTTATATAGAAAAAAGAAAGACCAGAAAGGAGAAGTAGGCACATTGCGTTTTGCTTAGGTCTGCTGGCAGATTTCCGTGATGTCAGCCCTCTTTTGTTTTGCTTTAAAAGCAGGAGCTCATGGGCTTGTCTCTGTGTTTCTCTAAGCCTGTGTTCACTCATAATCCTGAGTTCCTCCAAAAGATTATCTTCATGCACTTGTAATTATGACAATTCAAATATAGGATCATATGCCTTTATTTTTCTTTGCAGTTGATGTGTGACCCTGGTTGCATTCTGACTGAGCTCATGGAAACAGTACTGAGAAGCTGTCTATAAATAAGTAGTTTTGTTTACAGGAACTTACTGTGCAACTGGATTTCGAACACCTGCCACTAGTGCAAGGCTGAGAAGTGAGTGGAGGGGTTTCAGTCCTCTAAGATAATTACCATTACAGACAAGAACACCCCCCTCCACCTCAGAGCAGATGTGGATACAATTCTCTTGTTAATGCGCCATAGGGATTATTATAATATTTTCCCTTTTCCCTCCATTATACCTCTACTTACTATAAGCTTTCTAAAAATACAATGAATTTGACTAATGTGGCAAATAAAATATGTGAAAGCAAAATAACTAGTATTATGAAAATAAATATCTACAAAGTTTTATATTTACCCCTAATTCATAATTTAAGCCAACTAAGAAACTTCAATCTGTGGGCTACTGGGAGACTGGAGTCCATATAGAGCTTCTCAAATGGCCTTGCAAGTTGGTGGGATATAAGTGTGACAGCGTTTCTGTACTGTCCTTTCCACAGGCAGCTATTCAGTCTTTTCTGTCTTTGGTGCATGATGTATCACAGCAGAAATCATTGGTGTATTTATTTAATATGGTGATCATTCAGCTAATAAATAACGAAAGCCAGCTATTTGTTTAACTAAGATATGTTTTGTGAACTTACAGTGTCATTAGAAGAGAAAGGCAATTCTTCTTCTAATGTAAGGCGTACAGAAAACTTACTACTAAGGAAATGAAAAAATGAGTAGGCAGAATTTTCTGTACATCCTATGAGCATGGAATAATGTGAAATAATAGTTCAAAAGAGAGTCTGGGGGGAAAGCCCCTTTTCTCTTCCCAGTTAGCCTGTTAGGCCATACTTCCAAGTGGCACAGCCCACGCTGACTCTGATGGTTGGGAACACATCTCTAAGAAGAACTAGTACTGTATTCTGAGTCACATTTTCTATTTTTATGTAAAGTCCTATTTAGAGCTTGGCTACTATTAGACTTGTCCTGATTTCCCTTAGTTACCGTGATTTAGTCGGCTGATTGTTTGCAACATGCACTTCAGGAGTTAGAGACAGTTCTTGATAGATGCCCAAGGTTAGAGCAACACACAGGTAGCCTATAATACAGAAAATTAAGTCTCCTTTAAAATATATTATTCATTCAATTAGGAAACAGAATTATATTCTCTTAGAGAAATTAGGAAAGAATTATTTAGAAACTTTCACCAGAAACCATCTGTCAATGAACTGAAGGAGAATTCACCTCTCCTCTCAGAGTCGTGTTTTCATTAGTAATTATAAGCAAGTGGATCCGGAAATAGACATGCAGGATAGGAAGACATCACTGTTGTAGCCAGTACTTTCAGACGTCACCACAAAAACATGCACTCAATATTTCACAATCCTCTTCCCCGGCAATGTCACAACCCTGCCTCAGGCAAGGTTCTCCTATCCTTTTAGAGTAGAATCTGCCCCTCCTCCCATAAATCACTTTTCTTGAAGGGCAAACTAAACTTTCCTGGTTTCAAAGCTATGCTTGTCACTGAGTGGGAAACCCTGCTCATACCATTGGAAAGTCATCTTAGTGTTCTTGGTTGGCTACAGAAATTTTCACAAGCACGATTCCTGGCAACCTCCCATGTTCAAGCATGGAGCCCTAGAAATAACAAATTACTAACAAATTGTTTTCTACATTATCGTTGTGCATGTAGAAAGGATTCACATTTTGTTTTTGTAGCTACTGCTGTTTTCTTGCTTTCCTGAGTTTCTGATAAAGCTAAATTTACTAAAGATAGTAAACTTAGTCACATTGAAGACTTTATCTTGTCAATATATTTCTCTTATTCTTTTAAAGACCCTCTTAGGTTTCCCTTCTTCAAGGTTACAAAACAGTAAGTGAACTGGAGAATTGGTATGTCTATCAGTTTAATTGATGATAAAATATGAAAATAAATTCTAAACTTTCACTTTGCATGTTCAGTGGGGGTTGAGTTTTAAACTTAAATTGAATAGATAATAGCTTGGATGCAGCACCTAATGAAGCGAAAATGTAAAAATAGTGATGTATTTTACTCATGGCTGCTACTATAATTTAAAGGAATTCACTACTATTTGACGACCTTGTGAAATTTAAGAGAACGCAGGCTACACAAATGGCTGGAATCAGGCATCTTAACTAAATATTTTTATAGTGGTGAAGCTCAGAAAACCTTAGTGAGAGAAGAATCTCGTGTTTCCTACTGTCAGTTCCTCAATTCTAGAAATTCACTGCTGGAGATTCACTAGGAAGAGAAGTCAGGACCCCATGAGGGCAGAAAGGAAGTTCTGGTAAAGTTTGAAGGATTTTTCTTTTCATCTCACTAATTGGCAGGCTGCACATCTCAAAGGAAACTTACCCATTTGCTTATATTTTAATTAATACATTAGTGATAATATAAATTCACTAAAATATAAAGTACGATGGCGTAGATAGTACATTTTGGTAGTATAAGTATATTTCAAAAGTCACTTAAAATGATGCCAATTCTTGTTTTAAAAATTAAAAGAGACAGGATTAAAACATCTGTGATATGAAGCAGATTTAACAATTTCATTCTCACTAAATTCTGTCTCTGTTTTGTAGGAAAATAAGTAAAATTATTGCTTCATTTGATCATATTTTAAAAATTGGATGATTAATTTTATTAGATAACAATTTTAAAAGTTTTATCGCTCAACTCATGTTAAGTGTGATAACTGATAATTAATTTCCAAAAGGAATTAAGAAGCCAAGTTTAAATCTAGAACTGATTCTCTGGGAAAGTTCCTGTTTTCCCAACTTTAAACTTTAGATAAAATTATTGTCAACTTACTTGAGACAGAATACTCAGAACAAGAATGGAAAATACAAATACTTAAATTATTGGTAGGTTCCTTCATGAGGAAAGGGTTTCATTCTTTAGAACACAGTAGAAATTATTATTAGTTCTTCTGAAGTCAAGATCACTATAGTTGGCACGGTATTGTGGCCAGTCTCAGAGGAAAGAGACTTAGGTGAGATGTGTGGCTCATGCCTATCTACGTTATAATCTCCTCTTTGTCCTGGTTCTTTCTCAAACCCCACTCCCTCTAGAGTTAGAACAGAAGATGGTGATTTAGCAGCAAGGAGCAATTGTTTTTCCTGTTAGCAAAAACTTTTATATAGAGCAAGAAATCTCTGTCCTCAGCAGATTGTAAGGTAGAGTATCCTCTGCATACCTAACCCATACGTCAGCACTTTCCAAGGATGATAATTGGGTTGGGGACGATAGAATTCATTCATTCACTCATTCAACAATTCTATGAAGAAGTGTTTATGAACAGCAACTACTATGTGCCATATAGCTGTCAACAGCATCAATGAGCCTTGGCACATTTACTTGAGTTGAGCTAGAAAAGTTTAAAAATTAATAGCTAATTTATTGAAAATGGTATCTGCAAAATCTCAGGACAAATTGATTGACAGCTGAGCATCTTAAACTGAATGTTTTCACTGCAATTACAGCAGGCAATAAGTTGTCCGAAAAATTTGGAATATCTATATTTTTTAAATTTCCTAGCTCTATGTATCAAGCAATATATGTTCATATTTATTTAGTTCTACTCTTTGCAACCACAATTAAGATATGAAATTTGTTTTTGTTTTTGTGTGTGTGTGTTAATCTAAAATAATAGTTTCTATTGTTGTTGAGTAATGAAGGGCAAACTAGCACAGAGACTATGCAAAGACACTGTTCAATAAATTCCCTTTCAACCGCACGGTGGACTATAGTATATGTACATCTTTATAACACTTATATTGCAAACTGGGGCTTATGAATCCAGGGTGGAATCATTTTTAAGGAGTCATTTGAAGTCATCTAGAAATAACATTGCTTGTGTCAGGGAACTTTATCCCAGGCATAAGCCGGCAATGAATGTTTATGTGAAAGTGATTTCTGCAGTTAATAGTGATCAGATCTGTTAACTAGCGAATCAGTGGCTTCTTCCTGCTCAGCCTTTGTCTTCTGCTCTAACTATAGAGTGAGGAGTGAGAACAAACCAGGAGGAAGACAAGTCATTGTGTACCTTAGAGCCCCTACTCCATCTAACATGTTAGAGTCACTAACAAGGCCAAATCACTGGCAAGTGTTTCCCTAGGTTTTGTGGGGCCTTTTGTAATTTGGAGAATGTTGTTCAAAATGTAGGAGAGAATTTACACATAGTAAAGTAAATTAAGGGTCCTTTTTAAGTTAGGCCCCTGAAGTTTAAACTCCATTTGCAAGAAATTTAGTTCTTTGGAAAAAAAATCATTAACTTGGGAATGAAAAACTTTTTATTTAGCAGATGCTATAATTTCAAAGACGAGTAAATGTGTATATATGCATCTTTTATAATCATCACCATCATCACCATCACCACCACCACCATCATCATCAGTCAGCACCACAATATGTAGTTTGTACTTGAATGTGGCTGCAAGTATAATATATGCCTGTGCTGTGACCAAGGAGAACAGAATGCAAATTTTTCATAGGTTATTAATAAGCAATGGCTAGAGAACAGTACAGTCACTTTCTAAGTAGCCTAAAATCACTCAACAATTTCAGCTATAATTCTCCAGGATCTGTATGTACAGACAAATAAGAAAAGAATGGGCCCAGGGAACACATATAAGCAACCCATCAGGAGGAAGAAGGTCCAGATTTCATAGATAGAATAATAGCAAAAGAATAAGCTTCTGCATGAGCTGACATAAGTCTACCACACAATTATATCAGTCTTTGATGGAAATTTTCTGTTGAAGAAAGAAAGCTTGCATATTAAAGTAACCATCGAATATGTGAGCACCTTATTGATTGCATACTCGATATGAGTATCTGCCTCGGACACATGATAGATAGCTAGCTTTAACTCTTAAATAAATTGCAGTATTTCTGCTTCGTATTTTTACGAGAGAATGAAAAACTATCAATTTTCTGAGGATTTCTAAGAGTAAATAAATGAAACTTACAAGTTTGGCTAGGACTAGGAAGGAAGCTTTGCGGTGGAGTTCCGTCCCAGAATTGCAAATAAACATAACTTGAGTCGAAAAAATGAAAGAAAAAAGGCTGACTAAAAGGTACCAAAAACGATCGAATATGTAATCTTTAGGAAACCATTTTGTGACTTTATATCGTAAAGACTCTATAGTGTCTCCGAGCTTCACCGACAACCAATAGATGACATCCCTTCCCAGAGTTGTTAGTTCTCAAAAAGGCATGTTTTGTACTGTACCCAACAAACTACCTGAGATAAAGCTGTCTTCATATTACCGGTAAGTCCTCAGAGCCTATCCCACTGCTTACAGTAGCAAGTACTTGAGTATATTGTTCAAAAAAACAAAACAGTGAAATCATCACCTCTATTATCAAAATGATATGTTGGAAAAAAATCATTAGTTCATACAGAGAGCAAGAGAAAAGATAAAAAGAATGTAACTTTGCATTTTGACAAATAGCTGTATAAGTAGCCATTTTGGTAGCTGACATATATTCTGAGGCTGAGGAGATAATCTCTGTGGATAAAATGTTTCCCTAACAAATATTAGAAACAGAGTTTGAGTCCTCAAAACCTATGTAGAACCTATGACCAGCCAAGTTTACTTGCTGTCCAAAACAAAGACAATGGATCTCTGAGGCACTCTGGCTGGCTACCTAGGAATTCTGTCTCAATAACTATAATGGAGAGGGGTCAATAAAGGCAGCACTAATTTTTGTCCTCCACATGCATGCATACATACGGGCACATACATATGTTTATTCCTTACGCATGTGAATATAAATAGAAGAGAAGCACACACATGAAAAACAAGAAAAATGATCCAACATTTTAGAAGTCTGCATTTTAAGTGAAATCATAAAATCATGCAGCATTAACTTTTTGGCTTACTTCACTTTATACAATTTCTTCTAGGTCCATTAATGTTTATATAAGTAACTATTTTCATAAAACAATGAATTTTAGGCAATTATCAGAGAATAGAATTGTAGGGGACTGGGGACATGTTGAGCAAGGAACACAAATCTTTATTAAGACTTGAGAAAAAGGTTCAAGAGATAATATTATGTCTTTGTTGTGGTGATTATAGTCGGTAATAATATGCACGTGAGTCTTCTGTGAGCTAAGCTTGTTTGGTTTGCACCATAAAATGTATGTGAGCTCTTTCTAGGTTACATAGCCTAATTCAGCCATCTTATGCTGCGTGCATGTGTCAGAACATGAGGTTGTCCATCATAATATAAAACACGTTTATGTCCATTAAAATCGGGCTGGCAATGTAAATCAAAGTTAGAGTACTTGCCTAGTATGCACAAGACCTACAGCTGAGTTCCTAGTACTTTCAAAACTAAAAGCAAACAAGTAAACAAGCAAGCAGCCACATCATGATGCAGTTAAACCACTGTCTGCTGAATTCGTGAATCCAATGTTTCTAAAGTAAAAGTTATCTTACCTTCTACTGAGTGAATTTGGGAGTGATGTGACTAGAATGGAACTGTTCACCTCTGGAGTTTCTACCACCTGCCTCAGTGTGGATTCAGAGAACAGGACTGAGCAGTGTAACTGTCAACCGCTCAGGAGCCTCAGCGCTTAAACATCATGGTGGTATTGGGCTGCTGTAGAGAAGCACAACAAAATGCTCCACTCTTTCTGTCCTCATCTTTGAGGGCTACGAGTCTTGTCCACCTTGACATTAAGGTTGTGTCCTCCCATTCATGAGAGGATCATCAGAATGTGTTAATGTTATCAGTGAACCCTCACACCGCAGGAAGTGTCACCCTCAAATAGAAGAACACATCTCACCAAGAATAGTAGCACCTTCAACTTGAAAGCCCCACTTACCCAAGTAGCACTTTCATCTGTAACCAGAACCATGGACACTATTTTGAGTAATAGTCCTGTCATATGCAGTGCATCTACTTTTCTGATGTCTTGCTACAAATACACTTGTGTGAAGATGTTGTATTTAAAGGCAGGCAGAAGGTACACTCAAGAGCCTGCTTTATACAGAAATGTCTGATCTTTAATATTAATCCCCCTGTTTTGTACCATTCATTACTTCTTGGGATGTTCCTTTGATTCACTGAAAATTCAAAGTTTTAAAAGACCGTTTTATCACATATCTTAACTCTAATGAGATGACATATTTATCAACAGTGACTCTCACGACCTCCCGTTCTACATGCCATTATGAGATCTGTGGGTCCATTCCTTACCTGAAGAAATGCTTGTGCATAATTCACTGACAAGAGTTTCCATTTTCTAGTGATTCTTCTCTATCAATCTTCAAAGTGACCACTGTATATACGTGTATAAACGAACAGTTCTGATGATGCAAGCGCCCTCTCCAAATGCCTTTTAAAATCTTATTAAGAAAATAATGGTAGCTGCTCATTTTTATGTTTCACTCACTTTTCTCCTTCCAATTTCAAGGCATGCTACACTTCCTTGAGATTATTCTCTCCATTACTTTCTCCACAATGCTGTGTCTCATGGTTGACCTTTGGTTCTTCTCCCCGATGTGCGTGCCCTGACCTGGTCCTCTCCTCCTCATGCTTACTTCTATCACCCATCACCCAACATCCACCTTAGAGGAATCAGTCCATAAACTACTGTGTGTCTCAAAACATGTGGTGACTCCCTCGTTAGAACATTTCACATAAACAGTTGGAACTAATGCTGCTAAATATCATTTATCTGATGTGCGAGTTACTCTTTATACTCTTTATAAATTCCATAACTGTGTGTCAAGCAAGTACATATTTACTCCTAGCACATTTAACACATGATGTAATTAGAAATGCATTTAAAAACCAAATAGACCATGTCTTCTTTTTTGATGGAGGTGGTAACTAAATTTTCACTTGCTTATTTTTCCTATTGAAAAAGACATGGACCTATAAGTGAAAATATTCTTCTAAAATAAAAGGTAAGAGAGGTTAAGAACATGACTTACAAGCCCAGCTAAATAATTAGTCATTCCTACAGTGACATGTTTTACATGAAGTGCTTTTCTATGTGCTGCATGTACCTGGAGAAGAATACGGATGATTTCTCCGCCCACGACTTTGTCTCTTAATAAACTGTATTGGAAACTTTTCTATGCTCCTTGTCTAAAATAGCAGGCCAGCTTCAGCATTTCCTTAGACAGCTGATTACCTAAGAGCATCGCTTAAACGTTGTTTCCAGTTATTTTTATAAGCTAGAGTTTCTGCTCTGGGAAATTACTTCAAATGTTTGGCCAACTTGGGCCTGTAACAAATAGTGCTTGTCAATAAATATTAAACAATCATATGAATATGGAATTGGAAATCTGAATTCTATCCATGCCATGGGATTTAAAACCATTCTCTCAAGGTGCCTGGGATACGGAGGCTAAAAGGTCTATAGCAAATCCTGTATTATTCATTGAGAACACCCACAGAGGACCACACCAGCAAACTTTTGCAACTGTTAAGGAGTTTTATTGTAATGAGACTTTCTTCAGTGTGTCTTTTTTTTTTTTTTTTTTTTTTTTTTTTTTCAGAAAAGAAAAAAGATGCTGATTGAATGTTATCCTGCCTTTAAAGCTGTGGTTTACTCGAGACTAATGACCTGAGGTGTCAATTCAGGGGATTTGAACTGTGAGGTTTTATTTTTATTTTTGCTAGGTTGTTTAAGAACAAATGATAAACTAGTTAAAAAAAAAAAAAAAAAAAAAAAAAAAAGGAGCCATGTGCAGAGGCATGGATTTTATCTGGCATAGCCTGAGCAATAAGAGTTCAGAAATGTGGCAATGCTTTGAGAGCTTCACGAGCCAAGTTGGGGATTCAGATGTGGAGAGAGAGCTTCTTGTATTTGTTCTGATTGGATTTGGACCTCAGTGATGGTGTAATCAACAATGTTTCTCTTCACTTATGTTTACTGATCATGGGAGGAGTGATCGCAAGTTGAGAGTGTGAACCTGGAGCCAGGTGTGAACCTGGACCCATGCAGCCTTGTTCAGATCACTGTTCTGTTACCTATTGTTCTGTCATTCAGAGTAATCGTCCAATCTCTGAGGCGGTTTACTGACTTGTAAAAATTGATGTAAGCATGCTGCCTCCCTCTAGGTCATTGCAAGGATTAAACTAGTTATTTTTTTTCTCTTTCTAAGACAGGGTCTCCTGTGACAGAGGTTGGCCTCAAACATACTTTATCAAAGAGTATTTCTTTAAACTCTTGATCCTGTGTATTCTAAGTACTGAGATTACAGACATATGACATACGCTACCACATTTAAAAAAAACAGTTAAAATATTTCTTATCACAAATTAAGTTATGTCTCATGTGTTAACTATTACTTCTAATTCCTTCACACACAGAGTGGTGCTTACTCTATGCTAATTACTCAAAAAATCCTAAATGGAATCTTAGTGATTTTTAGACTCATCCAGAAATTGTTTGAAGAGACATTTGTGGTGGGCAAAACGATCTACAGATTACAACCCTCCTAAGTCTAGTTCATTTTTTTTCCAATTCTGTATTCTGAATAAACATCAGTATAGCTTAGACTTCCTCTAAACTTAAGTCCTCCTTGTGACCCTTTTCTAGTTGTGCTGAAACAAAAAGTTCTGAACTTAAGACTTCAATATCCTCTTCACAGAGACCATGGTACATTTCAGCATGTCTGAGTGACAGGAAACATGAAGATCACCTGAGAATTGGCAGGCTTCTCAAGAATGAGGACGGAGACAACCTGGGTTTTATTCTGGGGATCTGCTCTTATTCAGGCCATAAGTAGAACTCAGGGGGATTTCCACTTTTGTCTGACTGGTCCCCGCTGTAATACCCAGGATATGGTCCTAATCCAGCAGGTTGCAGTGCGAAGACTGTCACATCCATACCCTCACTGCTCTGGGAACCCACTAAAAGTATCTGTCTTGTCCAATCTACCACGGGTCTCTTTTGTTTTGTTGCTATGTTTTTTCCCTCCCAGAATTGTGCTGGAGACACAGAGCAAAGCCCTGTTTCAGCTTCTATTCCCCTAAAAGGATGGATGCTCTTAACTGAGGTTGGTTGTCTAAGTAACAGAATGCGATCTCCTGGGCACATTACTGAATAATAGTTTCAGAGAGAGAGTAGAAAGTATGCAATATTGGCATAATAGATCAAGACTTTCATCAACATAAAAGGAAAGGAATTACAAGGTACTTGCTGACAGGGAATTGTAGCCCAATAGGGCACTCAGGGGGCAGATACACTAAAAGCATTTTGGCACAGTGAAGTGTATTTCCTGGGCAGATGTGTTCCCTTCATGATAGAAGGACCTTGCACTTCTCCGAGCTTTAACATGCGGGTTACAAGGAAGCTGAGGCCATGTTGTGTCAGCTACTGTTATCACAGGAAGTCCAGCATTGTCACCCTCTTAAAGTGACATTGCTTTTAAGAAAACCAGACCAGTGCTGCCTTAGGAGGAAAACAGTGCTTCCACTTTCTGTTTGGTGCTTCTGACTCTCAGTGGCAAAGAGACAAACAGGAGCACTTTTTATTTGATGTGTGTGCTTGTAAAATCTTGGCTATGTTAAGCACACAGCTTTATTCTCCTTTCTATAATTTAACTTCATAATTTGCAAATAGAAGGACCTTTGGAAAGGTGAGCTTCCAAAGGTGTTGCTTCAAAAGGATAAATACATTGAATATGTTTCTTCTTCTTTCGAATAGAGAAATAATACCTAGCAAAATTCTTTCTAATGTTTTAGTGATGTCACAAAGTATAATTTCTCCATTGTGTATAAGAAACTGCTTTTTTTCTGCTTTTCATTGTTACTGTAACATGTAAGATTCTCTCAGTATTGTACTGATTTTCTTTAGATCTGAATGTGTTGATTAAGGTTTCCTTCGTCAGAGAGTCCCTTTCACCACAAAATTTAATAAAAAGGCTCCAAGCATAACTACGCTGTCCCAGGCTGCCCTTTTAAAGTGGATGGAAGGTAAAATGAGCTGATCAAGTAACAAACTACAAATGGATGCAGGCAGTAAGCACAGAAAACTGTTTTTCTGCCCTAAAACATCTGCACAAATGTGGAGAATATGGTTAAAAACATCGGCGGCAGCCAGTTACTGGAATAGCTAGCACTTCCAGGAACAAATGCATTCCTAATGAATTTGTGGACACTGCATTTACCGCAACAACAGCAGGTTTTCTCACACAGGCACTCCGCAGCACTGCTCCGGGGGCTTTATTGACCTTCTGCACACTCTGATGGGAGAGTGGGCTGCCAGCGAGAGAGGCAGAGAGCCATCCAAAATATCTTGGAAAGGCCTCTGAGAGAAAGTTTTTTAGTGTTTAGAAGACGCACTCTTCTTCTCTGTGCCAAAATTCAGGTATTTTGTTAAAGGATTCAAAGAGTGAAAAACAAATTATTTGGTTTTCTAATAACATAGTCACGCAATCTCTTCCAAGGGCCATAATACACGGAGATTTTATTTCATTCTGAGGTAACTCTAGTTTCTCCATTGTAGTATAAACATACATTTAACTGCCTGAGAAGGGCTTGGTTATCTCTCTATCTGCCTCTGCTATCTGCACGTGTATTACACAGGGTGTACAACAGCATCCGTCACGCGGCATTCAACTGTAGCAGCGTGGGTCTGGGACTAAGAGGACAGAGGTCACTGTTCTCTTCATATCTAGCTGAATCCAGAGAAACAGTAGTCATCAAAGGGAAATATTTAATCACCTTAAGTCACATTCTGACTTATCACTGAGAGGTAATCAGTTGAAAGTGAAAATGTCTCAAGTTTACAAAACTGCAAACTGCATTTTGGTGGAACCACTGCATAGAAGTATGTGTTCCTGAGAGGCATGTTATATTGTGCGTGAGGCCAACTTGCTTAAGTTTTAAAATTTCAGGCTAAATTAATAGAAGATCTCTAGCTAGTTTTCATCCATTCAAGGCCTGGTCTTACCAGAAAGCACATTTTTAACCAGAACATGTTAGTTGTGGTAAAATATAGTAAAAGTCACATGTGATTTACCTTTTCTTTTGGTTTTTGAAGTTGAAGTAGTTAAGATTTTCAGTCAAAGTCTTTTGTGTTTATGAATAGCGCATCAAAGGTGGATGTAGTGACGGGGCCCTATGGATGTTACTCACAGGTCTCACTACTCTCATTTAAACACAGAAAAAGAAAATCATACCACAACTAATGCAATTAAACATTGAATCCCCAAGCAGTTATTGCTAGTATAGTCCTGGAGGTAATAATAGATACAAGCTCCACAGGTGGGCGTTTATAGTTCCATCTTATCAGTAAGGCCACTGCCTCCTCTAAGTCCAGCTCACCACATCAACATTAATGACTTTTTAATATTTAGGCTATGTGGCTTGTTTGTATTGTCCTCCACTTGAAAATGGCTCTACTATTAATGATTCCGTTGATTTGCTGACTTGAACCTGCTCCTCAAGAGTTATGGAAAATAGTCTTCCAGGTCTGAACAAAAGAGTGCAGACAGATCCTTATGAGAGATACAATGGATGAACTTACCAGTCAAACAATAAATACCTGAAATTATCCCTAAAGCCTATCTTAAATAGGAAAAGCCCTAGATCATGTGGCTTCACCCGCCCAACACTGTTTCCTGTGAGGAATGTCCATATCTCTTCACTGACTGATGACATAGAAAGTAATTTCTGTGGCTATATCACTTACATCAAACTAAAAGAAAAAACAGCAGTCAAACATTGCCCTTCTCAACAAAGAATCAAATTATTGAAAATTATATAAATGTGCTTGAGTTGATTTTTAATTTCTGGATATAATTGATATCCAAGAAGTTGATAATGCTTTGGAAGGCATCCACTATTTTGATATATTTCATTAATTCCAAAATATCCCTTTGTCTTTGTCTTGATTTTTCCCAACTTGCTTGGGTATTTTTTATCTAGGGGATTGTGTTGGCAGCATATAGACAGTAGGTCTACGTTGTGTATTTATTTCTACTTCTCCGCATTTCTTTGTGTGTGGTAAAATATCGTAAAAGTCACATGTGATTGTGTGAATGCGTATGTCTGTATGCATATGTATGATTATCGGGATGTGTGTGCATTCCTGTATGTCTGTTTATATGCATATGTGTATACATGTGGGTGTGTATGTAGGTGAGTGCATTTACGTATGTATGTATGCATATGTGTGTGTGTGTGTGGTTTGGCATACACATGTGTCAGTGTCTTAGTGAGGATTTCGATTGCTTCAATGAAACACTGTGACCAAAAAGCAAGTTGGGGAGGAAAGGGTTTATTCAGCTTACACTTCCACATTGCTGTTCATCACCAAAGGAAGTCAGGACAGGAACTCAAACAGGGCAGGACTCTGGGGGTAGGAGCTGATGCAGAGGCCATGGAGAGATGCTGCTTACTGGCTTGTTTCCCTTGCTTTGCTCAACCTGCTTTCTTATCAAACTTATCAGGACTACTAGCCCAGGGATGGTACCACCTACAACGCACTCAGCCCTTCCCCATCAATCACTGAGAAAGGACTTATAGCTGGATCTTAAGGCAACATTTTCTCAACTAAGGCTCCTTTTCTTCTGATGACTCTAACCGGTTTCAAGTTGACACATAACCAGCCAGTAGAGTGTGTACACATGTGTTTGTATGAGTGGTTGCATGTATATAAGTGGTGTGTGTGTGTGTGTGTGTGTGTGTGTGTGTGTGTGTGTGTGTGTGTTTATGGGTAACTTAGATGCCAGAATTCAACCTTCCATGTTGTCCCACATTGATTTTAGAGATGAACATATTATTGGGAGCCAAGGTACTGATTCTCAATATGGCTGGCTAGTGAACTCTAGATATTCTCCTGGCTCTGTGTCACCAGCTTTTCCCACCACTGCCTATGGATGTTTGCATGTGTGCTAGGGACTGAACCCCTGCACAACAAACTCTTTGATGACTGTGCTATGTCTCTAGCCCTGCTTTATGTGTCGTTTGGTTTCCATACAAAAGTTATGCAAAGGAAGTTAGTCTTTTAATTAAAGTACCTGCATTTGAATGAGGTATTAAAATGAGACCATAACTGATTTATCTAAATAAAATATAAGATATTTTTTCTGTACTATTCACTTCACCAAAAAGAAAAGAAAAACTATTGTATCAGAGGACACATAGCTTTGAAAGATAGTACAAAGCTCTTAGGTTACAGAATTTACCAGGAGAGAAGAAACATTTATGAATCGTTTCCTTATTGGCCTGGAGTAAGGTCCAAACATACCTTTTAAATTTTTTTCATTTTATTTTTAATTATATTTATGCCTCTTCCTCTCCATCACCTTCTCCCTCTCCCTCCTTTCCTCCTTCCCTCCTCCTACTCTCTGTGTCTCTCTGTGTGTCTCTGACTCTCTCTGTTTCTCTCTGTGTGTGTCTCTCTCTGTGTCTCTGGTGGTGGTGGTGGGGGTGGTGGTGGTGGGGTGTGTGTGTGTGTGTGTGTGTGTATGCCTGCACAGCAGAAACCAGAAAACAGCATTGGATTCCCTGGAGCTTTAGTTACAAGCAATTGCGAGCTGTCTACCCTAGGTACTGTTAAAAAAAAACCTGACCAAGTTACTACACAAATGTAGAGTTAAGGAGAAGGTAGACAGACATTAGTAACATCTGGAATCCATTAAGTCTCCTGGCAGGAGCTAAGGTCACAGAGGAAAACACTAAAGCCAGAGGCAGGGGCATAGTCCACCCAAACATGGAAGGATTCAACAAAACACATTGACCTCTGTCCTCCCAGCCACCTGCCCCCCATCGGTCACTCTCACTTGCTGAAAACCAGTAGAAACCAATGGGTGAAACCAATGGGTAAGGAAGACAGGATGGGTACGGTGCAGAGGTCATTCTTCAGCGTAGAGCAAGATTGGGAAGCAGAAGGGAGGAGACAAATAGGAGGTGGCAGCATAGTAGCTAAACCATTGCACCACCAAGTATGAGAGTGATTGCTGGAGCCAGTGGATGACCTAGGAGCTCCTTGAATAGTACAGTCTGAGGAAGATACTGTAGCGTGCCCCTTGAGGTTGTCGAGTCCAGCTCTGGCTTTTTTACACTTGAGACTGAGACAGAGAGTCATATACAGCCAGGGTCACACAGTAAGGCCTCCAAGACACAAGGTGTTATCCTTCATCTGAGCCTAGTACCTATCATCTTGATGGAAGTCTTTGTAAGTTGATCAATTTTAACATTCTTCCACTCTTTGGCAAAGAGGTTGTCATAAAAAATATAGTTTTCCTCAATTAGTCCCTCATTGTATTATCTCCCCTGGTAGCTAAATTGGTATGTTTGTTTCTCATCAAAATCAGTAGACAGAAACCCCTTCTCAAAACTAGGAAGTCACTGCAGGTGAGCAAAGCTGCACTGACTAGCAACTTTCACGGTTTACTTTGTTAACACCGCTCTAATAGTGGTACCTATTCTAAGTACTTTTGAAAAGAGAACAGTCCCCTATATTCCTATTGCATCAAATCTTCTCACTAATATTGTAAACATTTTGAAAAATTCAAAACTTTTGGTTTTAGTTAAGAGTATGAACTTTTTAGAGATTTACCTATTAGAAAATTTAGTTTGAAAACAACCGTTTCAAGATGGAGTGATTTAAAAAATCCACAAACATAGTGCATGAAAAAATTGTTTTAGGTTAATCTGTTGAAATAATGCTAAAGAGGTCTATGTGAGGAGCTAAATGGGAAAATATATCTATAAGATGGAGACACAGGGCAAGACAGCACAGCAGGGAGGAGAAAGGGCACGTGTTTTCTCGTATAAGTTGAATATATGTGAAATGAAAGCAGAACAGGAAACACTGGGGTGGGGTGAGAGAGAGGATGAGGGACGGTGAACATTGGAGGGTCATGAAGCACAGGCACGAGCAAAACACATGAAACATATGTGTGAGAATGTCTTATTGAAACACATTCTTTTGAATGGCAACTAAGAATATAATTAACCAGAAAATTATGAAAGCATTGGTTTGTATATTTCATTTCAAAATTACAGCTACGGCCCATGGCTAAATCTCTTAAGGAGCTGTTTCTCTCTCCTACAATGAAACTGGAAAGTCATATTCTTTGTAAGTCTATTTAATTCCAATGAATCAAATGATACATACTCAGACAGGCAGTTCACTCTGAAGCTATAGTCTAGTTTCTTTGATAATATCAGTGTTAGTATCTCAAGGCAGACACTTCTGTCCAAGTTTGACAGAAAAGCTCAGTGTTCTAAAGCCTATATTTTGGATACTTAGCTCAATGTCTAGTGGTTGCATAGTCAGCAACTGCTCAGCATGACTGTTGGCACGTGTAGTCTATATGGCATCTTGGAGTCAAGGTAATCAATTCTGATTGCCAGTGATCAGGAATTAATTTTATTTTTTGAGGAAAGTCTATAATATTTTTGAGTAGGGTATTTCTGAAACTCTGTGAACAAGGGCGAAATAACTCCAATTACACTAATTCACATTTCACTGTTAACCATATCATTTTGTGACTTGGTTTTCAATTTTTCACCTTTTTCTGTTACCAGATGAAGCTGACTTCTCAAGAAATGTACAGGTTTTCTGCTCTGCCCACTCCCCGAGGAGTGGATCATGAATTGAGTCAGGCAGTGTGATGTTTCTATTACCCACTTGTAAAGGTTTCCACAGATTCTTGGAATGAAATACTCTGACGCACTGTGCTTTTTTTGCTTCTTGATATTTATGTTTGCATGGTGCTATAAATATGAGTTCAACTCATTTTGAAATGAACTGATGAATAATACCACCCAAACATTTACACTTTAGTTTTTAGGAGAAAGATGTCATTGTCTAAGGTGTAAACTCCAAATATAATTTGTTGTAGGCAAGGAGTAAAACTTAGCGTTCTTTTATCTTCTTTTTTACTGAAAAAAAAAAAAAGATGATTATTATCAGAGCAGTAATATTTCAGCTCCCAATGTGAGAAAAGCATGTTCTTTTAGTATTTTCGACTATTAGGAGGTTATGCTATGACAGCCTATGGTCTATATCATTGTTTCTATGAGTTTCAGGTTTGAGTTAGAATTTATTATTATTATTATTTACTTCAAGGCGTTGATTAGTTGTGCAAACTAATAGATTTCATTATGATACTTTTTTACAAAAATGTCACATTCACCTCTCTTTTGCATTTTTCTACGTCCCTCACCTCTTCTTCTGCCCCTTCTATACCCCCAGTAGCTGCTCTTTTTCTTCATGCCACCTTTCCCTGATCTAGATTCCACTTGTGAAGGAAATACACGATTCTTGTCTTTATGGGACTGTGATAGTTCATGTTTACAGCATATCTTTTTGAAAGGCAGTTCTTTATGGTTCAAACGGAGGCTTTAACTTGTGTCCACCTGTCTGTGCTTCCTGGATTCTTGCGTTACAGGGATGCGGCCTCATGCCCAGGAGCTGTGGTGTTATGGTACATCTTTCACAGGCAAAATTTCTAGTTATCAATCTTGGATGTTAAGGATGAAAGTAGGAGAAGAAGAATGAGATGACGTTTGTGTGACTCCTTGTCATTTTCCAGTCTGAATGATAAGTTTGTTATTTTTGCCTCTGTGGTCTTTTAGTCTAGTATCTTCTAACATTATCAAATTCCTTTATGCAATATTTCCTTTTATATTGTATCTTTGAGATAATTGCTTGTGTATGTGAAGACTGTTGACCTATAGTGGGACTCAACAACTTTTTTATTATGAGTTAAAATAAAGAATATGTTTCTGTAGTAGAGAGGTCAGAAATAAAAAATAGAATCTTCAAGAAGGCAAAATTGTGTCCTTAGGAAAAAAAAGGTCAGTGTGACAAGCTTTGACAAGATCCTTGATGGTGAGCTGTACTATGCTGTCTTTTACATATAGTTTTTATTTCTCAGTTAAAGACAATTCTTGTTCACACCTTTTATTTTTGTTGACCTTTCATCTCCTCTTACTGCCCTGGTAATAAGCACCCCTTTTTTTTTTTTTTTCAGTAAAAAAGAAGACAAAAGAAAACAATCCTAAGTTTTACTTCTTGCCTCCAACAAATTGTATTTGGAGTTTATACTTCAGACAAAGACACAAAAGAGTACACAGAAAAGAAAATGACCAGAGAAAATAAATTTTACTCGTAAGACCATGAGTAACAACTTAGATGCAAACTCAAAGTACTTGAAAAAGATGCTGTGTAGTAAAGAATGTAGCTAGATGTCAATGTATCCGAGTTGTATAATAAAATTTGTGCTCCTCTCATAAGTAATACAGAAATGAACTTTTTTTACAGCTGAGCTAAGCCTACATACTATAGAAAAATAAATAAAGTATAGATGCATAATATAGCATGTGCTATATAAAATTGTAAGGTAAAATAAATAAAAATTTGCTGAACTGTATAAGAAAATATTTTAAATTTCCTTTAGGTGTAACACTTTCTTTTGGTATACAACCTTAGGGGACTGGGATGGCTACTCTTGGTTGTCACCTTGACTACATCTGGAATGACCTACAATCCAGAAGTTGAGGGCACACCTGTGATCCAGATCTTGAAGCTGGAAGTCACAGGCGTCTGACCTGGATCTTGACATTGGATGACACACAATTTTGATCCAGACCTGGAGGTATAGTGGCCATGAAAGCTTAGGCCCAGGCAAGGTTGTACATGCCTCTTATCTCAGGACACTGAGGCAAGCAGATCTCTGAGTTCAAGTCCAGAAAGTTTGTTTTTTGAATGAGTTGGTGGCATACCTTCCTTTCCCAGGAGACTTCCCAGCCAGTTAGTTTAGCTGAAGTGAAAAGATTCTTTTTCAGTTATAGACCCTGTATCAAAAACAAAAAGAGGAGAATAACATAACGAGACATCCAACATAAATTTCTGCTTTACACACAAACACAGACACAGACACAGACACACACACACATACAGACACACACACACACACATAACTGTACACAAATCAAATTGAAAACTTGATAGCAGTTTTCCTTCTGTTGACATCACTGATTTTTTTCCTTTAATATCAAATACTGAAATAGATTAATCACCATTTTATCCAAAACAAATCATGGATTAAGAAGTCAGTAACATCTGAACTGTATTGTTTTTAATTCCGGTATACACACCCACACCAAGCCCCTCCCACATCTATTTCCTAAATAAGCTACTGAGGGATAGGGGGAGAAGAAAGAAAGAAGAAAAGAGAGTTAGAAGGCCTAGATATAGGAAAGCAAACTCAAGTCTAGTCAGTGTTTCCCCGAGTTCTTCATAAACTTCCTCTCTACAAGTTGAAATAAACATTTAAGATGTATACTGAAATGGTTCTTTAGTATTCTTGAAAATAACCTCCCACATATTTCCCTCTTCCTCTTTCCTTCCACTTCCTCCTTTATCGGGTCTTCTGTTTTCAGATAACAGTTCAAGTAAACCTTATCATGGCACTTTACTGACTCTTTTGCTTCTACAAAAGACTGGACTACACAAAGTAGAATTACCTCCGCTAATGTGTAAAATTCCAATAATGCACTTGGAAGGACTTTGCTTATATTTTTAAAAGATAGTTTTGATGCAGAATTATGAGCCATTCAAAAATTTTAAAAATAACTTTAAATTTTTACAAAAAAATTTGTGTCATGTGTTTTGGAACATTCTAGGGCCATATTTTTTCCAGCAAATGCACATACTAATTATTTTCTCTTTCTAAATATTAGCATATGATGATAGATTTTCCCTCAAGTTTAACTGATAATGTAGTCTTTCAGTTAACTATACAATTAAATTATTAGATATATGTTCCTATTCTATTCATTTTAACTTATAAATGATGGTATGTTGTTAACAAACTAAAATTATTATTCAATTTTAATATTTATTATTCAATAATATATTGATTATTTAATATGAAACACTGTATATGAATATTTTATAAACACTTTCAAACATTTTCTAAGTTCAAGTGCCAGTTATTAGCATGAGTCTAAGCCAATGAACATCCTTTGAATTAATATGCTACGTCAAAGTTCTCTCTTCGAAAATTTTTGTTCTGATGTTTGGTATCAAATACCTAAATGAAACAAATGTAAGAATGAAATTACATTTCACACTCATTACAATTCATACCATGCACAATGTCACATATAATGTCACAGCCCTCTACTGTGAATATGTACTATACTTGGCAAGCTCAACCTTCCAAAGACTTCTATGATCTTCCTCAAACAATATGGTCAGGTCTGTCTCACTTCTGGCATGATTTTTTCATAGTTTGCTTTCTATCACTGTGATAAAATCAATGACAGAAAGAACTCAGAGGAAAGGGTTTATTTCCTCTCGCATGTCCAGATCATAGTTCATCAGGAATGACATCAAGGTAGGAATTTAAGGCTTGTTTTTTCATGGTTTGCTCTGCTTCTTTTCTTATATACATCAAGAGTGACCCTGCATATAATAGTTGGGGACGTCTCACATCAAGTATTAATCAAGAGAACAACCCACAGGCTGCCATATGAGCCAATAAGATGAGTACATTTTCTCAGTACATTTTCTTCCTAAATAACTCTACCTAATGTTGACAATAAATAAATACTACCCATGATTATCTATATATTATGTTCATTTTTCATTATTACAAACCATGCTTTAGTGACTATTGCTGTTCCATACTTAATTAGGTATAAATAAAGGGAAATTCTACATGCCAAATAATGAGAAGCTATCAGTCACTTAAATGCTGATATGTGTCACTATGTTTCCTAAACAATGTCAATAGTAGGTTATATTTCTAGATCCTAGCCAACTCAAACTATTTCAGTCTAATCACTATATCTAATTCTATACCACCATTTTCATAGCTTATATATTTATAAGCTATGTGTCTACATAATCTATGTATTCCTCTCTATGACTACCATTTAAATGATTCCCCTGAATATTGTTTAAAATGAACAAAGCAACTATACTTGTTGCCCATCAAGAATGGTTTTCTGCAGAAAGAAATATGGTCATTCACTTTGAAAATATTACAATCATTTGGCAAAGGTTTAACCATATTCTCATTTACTTCAATAAACATGTTCACTTAGGTGCTCCCTCAAACTACAGAGAATAAAGTATGTTTTCTGTTTTGTCACCAGTTCTTAAGCAATTAGTCCTCTGAGGCAGAGGAGAATGTAGGTTAGTGGAAATTTCCTTCATGCATGTCTATTTATCATTGGCACAAGCTAAATTCCTATTATGTACAAAATTTGAATAATTGTATTCTGAACTAGGGCTGCTATAAATTTTTCAGTACAAAGGTTACAGTAACAGCCAAGTAAATGGGCTTGTGGTTATTTCATCATTCATAATGCTTTTCAAAACTTACACAAATCCTTCTCTACTTCAAAGATGAACACCCTAATTACAGCGTGTCATTTGACCTGACCCTCAGCTTTAGATTCTAAAAACATATGCACACTTTAAACAGAACCAGTCAGTTATAAAATACAAACTCTGTACCAGAATCCTGCTGTATATAGGAAAAAATGGGATCCTTATTTTTTCTGCAATTGTGCCTTGACTATACTGTAGGTTTTACACATGAGGTGTAAAGGAGTTTATGCCCCATCTTCTCATGCAATACATTATCATTTTTTCTACTGTTCAGTGACTATATGGTATAAGAGACTATGATGCATTCTAAGAGGCACACAAATATCTCTGCATGAAAGTACACAGAGTACTGAGAGCCCAATGTTCAGGTTAGTTTCAATTCTCTACTCTGGGTGTTGACATAGAAGGAATTTATTCTAGCTTCTTCTTTATTCTGTCTTAATCCCTGCATACCACTTCAGTTTCCCCCGAGCTGCACTTGACTCTAGACATTTGCCTACTAAACGTATGTTTGCCTTACAAAATAATCAAACAAAGCACCAATTACTCAGGTTTTCTTTATGTATTGAGTTGTCTTATTTTATGTAAGCTTTTTTAATGTTTATGAGAAATTGTATATACCTATTCTGAGTGAAAAACTAGATTCGGTGAAATAAATAGAACAAGTTTTTTCTAGGCTCAAATTGCCATAGTTGTTTCTCATCTGTGGAGAATATGTGAATTCAATGTTTTGTATATTGAAGTAACAAGAAGCATTTTTGCCTCCCCTAAGAATCCAACCTGTGCTATTCCTGTGAAGCAGAAATTGTGAAATTTGGGCTTGCTTTAACTATTTCTATCATCAGTGCAGTAGGAATGCATCTGTTTATTAGCCCACTTTAAAAAATGAGAGATTCAAAAATGATTGTTTTTAGAGGAGGGATTTTGTATCCTAAAAGTCCTCTCCACTCCCTTTCTGTTTAAAACCATAAAATGACTGGAAAGATGGCTCAGATGTATGTAACTGCTCTTGCAGGAACTCTTGAGTTTGGTTCTGAGCATGCGTGTCAAGGGGTAACAAATGGGTAGAGCTCTGACTCCAGGACATCTGATTATTTCTTCTGGTTCTCTTAGGTATTGAGTTCACTTTACATATCTACACACACACACACACACACACACACACACACACACACACACACAAACAAACATATACACAGAATTAAACATAAAAATTAACCCCATAAACTATATAAAATCATCCTGCTATATTGTTAGTTAATATGTAAACTATATTGCTAGACATAAAAATATGCTCTTTATCAAAAGTATTAAAATTAAATAAATGTAAACTTCAAAAGTAAATTATAAATGCTTACACAACAAAACAGTTGTAACTAGATCCTATTGTCTTTCAAATGTTATGGGTTTCATATTTTTTTTCCTTACTTTTTTATGAAGAAGGAAAATGATTTTTTAAAAAGTAATTTTAAAATGTTGAAATTGAGAACCAGTGAGTCTGTGGCTCTTATGCCAGCTCTTGGAACTCTTTTCCCCATGTTGGGTTGCCATGTCTAACATTGATATTCAAGTTTTTGATTCATCTTATTATATTTCATTTTGTCACGTTGATTGTTATCTCTCAGAAGTCTGTTCTTTACTGCTGAATGACAGAAGATATAGGGGGTATTGTGAGGAGTTGGTGGAAGGGAAACTATAATTAGGATATATTATAAGAGAAAAGACCCTATTTTCAATAAAAATATTAAGGAATAGTTGCTGGGAGGAGAAGCAAGGACATGTTGTAATAAAGCTTTCTATTAACTAAAAGAAAACAGAAGAAGAAGAGGAAGAGGAGGAGGAGAGAGTGGAGAGAAAGTTGGTATGAGAACTATTTTATTTTACATTCCCAGTACAGTCCCCACTGTCATTTTGTTCTAAAATGATGAGCATACTTTGGTGTTTAAAAGTCAAACACCAAACAAGTAAATATGCCACTGTTTTTGCATCTGTAACATTATCTAATATTAAGATAATAGCTTGAACAAAGGAAGTTTTCTCTCTTTATTTAGCAACAAGAAACAAAAAACAATGTATTTTGAATCACATCAAGAAAGTTATACATAATGTTATATGTATAAGTTCAATGAAGTTGCTATTCCAAAATAGAAAACCACTAGAAATTTATATTTGTAGTTTCATAGTCTTATATAACTAATCAAACTCTTTTTCATTTCAACCATCCACTCATTTTTATAAGAGTGAAACTTGTGTAAATTTTGAGATTCCTGGCAAGTGAAACTACAGAATAACTAATATCCACATAAGAGTAAGCCCAAACTACATTCATCAAACTGATTGACAAGAGATGACAGATAGCTTAACTGCTTTTAGGTTTAGTTATGCTAAGAGCAAAGATGACTGTGATGGTTATTCTTGATTGTCAGTTTGACAGAATTTAAAAATCAACATGGAAACACATCCATTGTCATGCCTATGAAGGGTTTTCTGGGATAGATTGTTGGATAAGTGGGAAGACCAGCTATAAATGTGGGGAGCCCCATTCCACAGGCTGCTGTCCAAACCTGAATTTAAAAGGGGAAGAGAAGCTAAGCAGTGATACTTATCCCACTACTTTCTGAGTGGGAATGGAAGATGGCCAACTTCTCTAACTCCTGCCACCATGATTTGCCCACCATGATGGATAGTATCCGAGTGAATTGTTAAAACAAAACAAAGTATCCCACTATCTTCATTAAGCTTTTATTTTCCACCAAGTATTTTCAAACATCAATAAGAAAAATAGTTAATGCACATAGCATAGACTGAGAAACTTTTCTTTATCATAACGTTGCTTTATTTAGTCATAATATATGAATCAGAACTTCTGAGGTGATCACTTCTACAAGTTGTCCTATGACTGTCATATGAGAGCTAGGCATGTACATATCCATATCCTCCCACCAAGTCAGTAAGTAACTTTAAAATCATAAATAAGTCCCACAAAGACACTTGCACACCTATGTTCATAACAACTTAATTCATAATATCCAGAAACTTGAAACAACCTAGAAGTCCCTCGGAAGACTGGATAAAGAAAATGTGGTACATTTTTGGAATACTATACACTGATCAATGGAATACTATTCACAGCACAATGGAATACTATTCAGCTATTAAAAACAAAGACAATGGATTTTGCAGGCGAATAGATGGATGTTGAAAATATCGTCCTGAGTGAGGTAACCTGGTCCCAAAGGAACATGTATTATATGTACTCACTTATAAGTGGATATTACCAGGATACTCCACAGACCCAAAGAAGCTAAACAAGAAGGAAGGCCCAAGTGAGGATGCTTGAGTCTCACTTAGACAGGTAAATAAAAATAGTCATAAGAAGCAGATGGAGGGAGGGAACTTCGAGGGAGAGGGAATGGTGAGGGGAATGGGGAAACAGGATCAGGTGTGGGGAGGGACAATATTGATGGCCATGAGAATGGATGGAAATCTGCAACCGAGAGAGGTGGAGAGGTAGGGGACATCTGTAGGAGGATACAGAGGCCTGGATTAGGGGAGGTGCCCAAGAATCAATGGGAGTGACCTTAGCTGTGACTCATAGCACTGGGGATATGGAATCTGAAGAGGCCACCTCCTATAGCCAGGCAGGAACCTCAGTGGAGTGATAGGGACACCAACACACCCACAAAACTGTCAACTCAAAATTTATCCTGTTTACAAGAAATACAGGGATAGTGGATGGAGCAGAGACTGAGGGATTTGCCAACCAATAACCAGCCCAACTTGAGATCCATCACATGAGCAAGTACCAGTCTCCGACATTATTAATTATATTTTCTCATGCTTGCAGATAGGTGTCTACCATGGCTGTCCTCTGAGAGGCTCTACCAGAAGCTGACTTAGACAAATGCAGACACTCCTAGCCAAACAGTGGCTAGAGCTTGGGGACTTTTATGGAAGAATAGGCAGAATAATTGCAGCCCGAAAGGGGATAGAAATTCCACAAGAAAACTAACACAGTCAACTAACCTGGACCTTTGGTGTTCTCAAGAGACTGAACTACCAAGCAAAGAGCATACATGGACTGGACCTAGTGCCACCCCCCACCCCTTGGCACATATGTAACAGATATGCAGCTTGGTCTTCATGTGTGTCCCAAACAACTGGAGTGGGGGCTATCCCAAAAGCTGTTGCCTTACCATGAGATATGTTCTAGCTGACCTCAGTCGCAGAGCATGTACTTAGTCCACTATAAACTTGATAGGCCAGGGTGTGAGGATACACAGGGTGCTTCCTACTTGCTCAGAGGAGAAGAGGTGGGGGATGGGGGAAGAATGGTGGGAAGGGTTGACAGGAAGTGAGGCAGCGAGTGGGATATAAAGTGGAAAAACAACATATATAAAGGCCAGCAATAGGGCTCATTGGCTAAAAGCACTTTGTGCCAAGCCTGACACTTATGTCTGGTTTCCAGAATTCAAATGGAGAATAAAGAAGATATCTATAATTGTACCTCCTTTCTCCACATGGCATGTTCATTGGTGCACTCAGAAAGTAAAAGAAGTATATAATAATCCACAAATAGTCAAAAGAAATTAATAGTCAACAGAAAGCAATGGAAATATTCAGGGGAAAGTCTTATAAAAATTTACCATTTAAAAGTACAATACAGTAGAGAATTTCAAGAAGTGTTACTGTGAAGAATACTCCCCCACACACACACACAGCCTTTTGGATTTGAGGCTTGTCTTAGTCAGGGTTTCTATATCTGCACAAAAACATCATGACCAAGAAGCAAGTTGGGGATGAAAGGGTTTATTCAGCTTACACTTCCATGCTGCTGTTCATCACCAAAGGAAGTCAGGACTAGAACTCAAGTAGATCAGGAAGCAGGAGCTGATGCAGAGGCCATGGAGGGATGTTACTTTCTGGCTTGCTTCCCCTGGCTTGCTCAGCCTGCTTTCTTATAGAACCCAAGACTACCAGCCCAGGGATGGCACCACTCACAATGGGCCCTCCCCCCTTGATCACTAATTGAGAAAATGCCTTACAGCTGGATCTCATGGAGGCATTTACTTACCTGAAGCTCCTTTCTCTGTGATAACTCCAGCTTGTGTCAAGTTGATACACAAAACGAGCCAGTACAATTGACCCCTTGTCAACATGGCACACAAATACATCACTATTAAGCCTCAACCCTTACTTTCTTATTTATCCCCAAGATCTAAATGACTTTAAAAGTCCCACAGTCTTTACATATTAAAAGTTCAATCTCTTTTTAAAATATCCAATATCTTTTAAAATTCAAAGTTTTTTTAAAAATTCAAAGTCTCTTAACTGTGGGCCCCACTAAAATACCTTCTTACTTCAAGAGGTAAAAATATCAGGGCACAGTCACAATCAAAAGCAAAATCAAACTCCAATATTCCAATGTCTGGGATCCACTCATGATCTTCCAGGCTCCTCCAAGGGCTTGGGTCACTTCTCCAGCTCTACCATTTGTAGCACATACCTTTTCTTCTCAGATCCAGATGCCTGTACTCCACTGCTGCAGCTGTTCTTGGTGGTCATCTCATGGTACTGGCATCTCCAAAACACTGCTGTCTTCTGTTGTAACTAGGCTTCACCAATAGCCTCTCATAGACTCTCTTCCTTATGCCAAGCCTCAACTCCCTTGCATCTTCAGTCCTGGGCCATCCATTGCAACTGAGGCTGCACCCTCAACCAATTGGCTTCCACAGCCTCTCACAGTGCCAAGCCTCTGCTGCTCTTCATGACCCCTTCATGCCTTCCAAACCAGTATCACCTGGACATTACCAAGTCCAGCCACAGCACAAGGTACAACCTTGGCTGTTTCTGGAACATAGCTACTGTGCTCTCAGAAAACACTTCCCAGAAGATTTCACCTCAGTGATGCTGGTTTCTTCTTAATCACTTCTAATTTCTTACCTCCAGCTAACCAGCATCAATAGTTCCAGTAATGCAAAGGTTTCACTTTAGTAGTTCTGGTATCTTGTTAATCACAGCTGACTTTTAAGGTTCAGCTAACCAAAATCACAGAATTTTCATAATCAAAACTGCAATGGCCCTGATAAGAGTCTTTAATCTTCCCTCTGAAATTCACAAGCCAGGCCTCCATCTTCTGCACTGTTCTCAACATTACCATCCATGATCCTACAGAACATTCCACAGAGCTCTTAATATCCCAATGGTTCTTCTAGCTTAGAGTTTGAAATTCCTTCCACAGTCCTCCCCAAAACATGGTCAGGTTGTCACAGGAATATCTTACTATGCTGGTACTAGTTGTGTCTTAGTCAGGGTTTCTATTCCTACATAAATATAATGACCAAGAAGTAAGTTGGGGAGGAAAGGGTTTATTCAGCTTGCACTTCCACATTGCTGTTCATCACCAAAGGAAGTCAGGACTGGAACTCAAGCAGGTCAGGAAGCAGGAGCTGATGCAGAGGCCATGGAGGGATGTTACTTACTGGCTTGCTTCCCCTGGCTTGCTCAGCTTGCTCTCTTATATAACTCAAGACTACCAGCCCAGGGATGGCACCACCCACAGTAGGCCCTCCCTCTGGATCACTAATTGAGAAAATGCATTACCGCTGGATCTTATGGAGGCATTTGCTCACCTGAAGCTCCTTTCTCTGTGATAACTCCAGCTTGTGTAAAGTTGACACATAATACCAACCAGTACAAGGCTGAACTCCACCATTTAGCAATTGTGTTACTCAGAAAAATTATAACATTAAAACTGAATATACATCCTCTATATATGGGAACTCACATGGATACTGGGTTTCTTTCATGGGTCACTGGCACACTAAATAAAGATAAATGTGTAAGTCATTCAGTATATGGATTCAGTGATACTAGACAAGATATTCTAGGTGATTATTTATCTTTTGTTATTTTAGAGGACCCTCTCAGATGTAGAGAGATTACGATGTGGTATGATTTGGCAATGTTAGGCTAAATCATTGTATAATTAGAAAGTGAGGGTATACAGGGGCTGTAACTAAGTCTTGGGGAGATCAAGGAGGCTTTCTTGGAGAGCTGATATCTGAATCCCTAATGGATACAATGGGTTTGACAATTTGGAAGATAACATAAGGATGGCAGAAAAGGGACTCAGGCTAAGGAGAAGGAATCACATCTTGGGATATCAATTAGCTGCTTTTCCATAGCTGTGATAAAATAACCCCACCAAAAAGCATGTTGTGGAAACAAGGGTTTGTTTTAGCTTAAAATTCTAGAGGGGATATAGTCTGTCATGGTGTCATGGGAGGGGTAATCCTCCTAGTCAGGAAGCAGAAAAGCAGAAGATCACATTTCATCCATGTATGACAGGAGATATATATATATATATATATATATATATATATATATATATATATATATATAGAGAGAGAGAGAGAGAGAGAGAGAGAGAGAGAGAAAGAGAGAGAGAGGGAGGGAGAGAGGAGGGAGAGAGAAGAATAGCAATTGGGATCAGCTATAGAATCTCAAAGGCTGTCTCCAATAATATCAATGATTCACTTTCTTCAGCAAGGTTACACCTCCTAAATCTCCCATAACTTTCCAAAACAATGCCATTTACTGGGGACCAAGGTTATGGTGGCAACTTTTCATTCAAGCCATCAATTTCTGGGCCTGGCTGCTGTAAGCTCATGGCACTCTTGTATTACAAGATGCTTAGTTTAAATTGAAGAGTTCATCTGATCATTGTTTTAAAGTTTCCAATTTCCAAATTTTCTTCTGTGAATCAAAGGAGTCACTTAACAGTGAAGCCTTGTGAAATAAAAGCGAAAATACATACTTCCAACATACAATGGAAGAGAATATACAGTGGCAATCTATATAGTGAGGAATGTTTGACCCAAACCAAGTCTAAAACACAGCAAGGAAAACATCAACACATGTTCTCTATATCTGCTATTTGGGGCTACCATTCTAAGGGGTTTAGATGATATTGCACCCCAGGGTTTCTGCCTGCAGCATTCATATATGTATTGAGTTGTTTCCATTTTCTTGTGCAAGTCTCCTTGACAAATGTTTAATAGCACTGGAGTTTTTAACAGATTTTTGACCCTACCACAATGTAGACCCCACTGTCACAGCTTCACGAAATGGCTTCTCGGGGCTGCGTTGTAGGGACTCTAGCCCTGTGGCCTGTTTCCTGATTCAGGGAAAGAATTCTTCACCTCTTCAATCTTGTATCTTTCATGCTTCAAATACCAGTACTACATGAATGACATTGCCACTTTCACCAGCCAACCTAGAATGGACACTTCCCCAGCTGAATCACTGTTGAAAATGCTTCTTCATTATAAGAATAAACTCCCTTAGGAAATAACAGTATAAAAGCTGGAAACACCTTAGTCCCCTTCTTTTCACAAACTAGAGGCTTAAGTGGGTGGAGTCTTGTTCTCAGAACATCTTTACCTGGGTTTCCTATGAAGAGCAGTAAGCCTTTGTGTAAGAACAACAATCTCTTTAATAATTACAGCATTTTTAGCACATAACTTCGCTGCTATATTAATCATCTTACTTTTTGTCTTCAAATGTTAGACTTTAAAATTTATTTCTGCCACCTTGTTTTTCTATTTTCATTTTAGACCTGTATAAGAGTTATCACTAATAGCCATGTCCTAGACACAGTATTTTTCTGTCTTGAAATTTCTTCAAAAGAACACATTATACTAGTTTAAACTCAGCTCCTTGTGTATTTGCAGGGCATTGGTATAATAAAGTTTTATTTTTAGCTGTTGTACCACAGGACCAAATCCTGATGTAAGTCCCCAGGGATATTTTGCTTTCTTTAACTGCTCCATGAACTGAGCCTCTACAGTCCACATTCCTCTCTGAATTGCTGACTTCTAAGCTTTCTAAGATTGACTAATTATTGCCTATAGAATTAAATAACTCTTCTTGTCCAGAGTAGCAAGTTCTTCCGCAAAATAGTACAAAGGCATAAAAGTCACACAGTCAGGTTTATCACAGCAACAAAACCACTAGTACCAATCCAAGTCCTAGTTTCATTTTCTGTTACTGTGGGAAAAAAAGAAACACTCTGATGAATATGTTTATTTGGCTTAAACTTCCTGGTCAGTCTATCATTGACAGATGTTAGAGCAGAAGTTTAATGCAGGAACATGGATGGGTGTTACTTGTTGGCTTGCTTACTGGCTTACTCATTGACTCATGCCTAGCTAGCTTTCTGATATACTTCATGACCAACTCCCTAAGGAATGGTGCAACCCATAGTGGAATGAGCCTTCCTATATAAATTAACAATCAAGACAATTCCTCACAGACAATGTGTTATGATCAATTACTCAATTGAGTTTTCTCATCCCAGGTAGCTTTAGTTTGTAACAAGTTTACAAAGCTAAGCATGATCTATAAAGTGCAAATAACCAATATTGTATGAGATCTGAAGCAGAGATGGAAAAGAAATCATCTTAATAGGTGCTCTAGTGTAAATTATATAGTGAAGACATGAAGACATGAACACGTTTTACTAAAGATGTTGAAGTTTCAGAGGTATAGATTGATAGTTGAATTTCCCCTTAACAATTTATTCCTGCTGCAATGTTTAAAAGTTGCTATCTGAATAGAGACAACAGCAATATTTACAATAGAAACAAACAAACAAGTGAAAACACACACACAAACAAAAACTAAATCAAGAGACACTAAGGGTTTATAAAGAATGGAGTGGTAAATGATTACATATAGACATAGTTTGTCATCTTGTTGAATTAAAGTATGAAACCATCAGAGAAGGTCTGGGAAAGTAGACAAAGGATTTTTAACATTTAGCCATAATTATATTTAAATTTTCAAACTATGGAAATGGGATAGGAAAACATAACCACACAGATGTAGTAATCTTCTTCTTATTGCCCTACTGCTCTCTTCCTTCCCCTTTCCTTCAGAGAGCGCCATTTTAAATATTGGATATCCTTCCTCTTACCATTCGATGTGTTGTATCTACTAGCACATGCATGTTTAAGACACTGCTTTGGTAGATTATTAAAACAATGCTTATACTCTTACCATTACTCTATAAGTTATCATTTTATTGAAATTTATGAATGTTTGTACATATATTTCTAACTTATTCTCAATATCCTCTTGATTTCTGTTATGTGAATAAGGTTTTCTATACTTTAATACCTATTTTGAATGCTTTGAGATTCATTTTTATTATTTCACATGTAGTTTACCATTAAAATGCCCATGGATTTTTACTAACTTTTCTATAAAATTAAAAAATTAACATGATCTCTCACATCAGCCAACCTCATGTTATTGTTGAATCTATTTGTTACCTAATTTTATCTGGAACTTGTTTTTAAGTCCACACACTATGCTCAACATTGTTTCCACTATCTTATTCGCATCTTCTATATTCATTCCTCAATAAAGTACTTTTTAAAAAAATTATTATGTTTCAGCTGTTTATACCTTTACAATCTGTAATTGTTATATTATAATTAATGACATATCATAGTATAATTAATAGTGTTTGTTTCTTTGTTGTTAAGTCAAACAATTCATATCTTTTCTCATCTATCCAATTCTATGGTGGTTCATTTAGGGTCTATAAGCAGAACTATATCCAAACTCTGTAAGTACAAAAGTATTCTTCTTTCATCTTCAGTCACTAATTCTTAGCAGGCTTACTTTGACAAGCATTTTCCCTGAGCACTTTGGAAACACTGTTCATTTGTTTCTGGGGTCTATTGATGCTGTCAGTCTAACTGTCATTCCCTTGGAAGTCATTTAACTATCTGTTCTTTCTCATAGCTTTTAAGATTAAGACATACATAGTTTTGATTTCCCCATAATCTTGCTTTATTTCTGAATCTTGGGGACTGTCTTAGAAAGTAACAGAGAAAAATTGAAGGCTTCAACAGTCTAACAGTCCTGGCGATAGCCATAGCAAATGTGGCTCTGGTGATGGGAGCAGAATTGCTAAATGAGCCAATAGGAAGAATGGAGTATTAGTGTGTCACCTATGATGGACTCAGGACTCACTCTGGTGAGAGGACCTGATTTCCTAAGACTTACTTTATAAATGTATTGGTGCATTTTTTCTCACTTCTTAGTGAACCTTACTCCAATAACGATATGAACCATGATTCTAGACTTTGCTTCCACATTCCAAGGTCTTCCAGAGTTTCATCCAAATCATTACTGGTGGCACGTTCACCAGGATGAAACTTTATGTCCTTGAACCCAATCCTCTTTATTTCTGGAACTAATGTTAAGCTAAGAATATTGGAAAGTATTTAAACTCACGAAAGTACTGTTTTGTAGATCAATCTTTCTTCTCTCTAATCAGTTAACTCTAACTACAATGGCCAGCCCATTTTTGTCATGTTTATTTATATCTTCTTTCAAAGAATAAGTTTCACACAAATTCCTCATCTACCTATTAGAAACTCAGAATTTTTTGAAAACTTCTCCTATATTTCCTTCACTGTTTTATATTGCCCTTTATTAGCATGTTCAATATCTTTCTCACACACTGAGAATGGAACATAAATCAAAAGTCAAAAGTAAACATAAACATGGTGACTAACAATAGAGTTTAAAGACAAACATATTGCAGACCATATGACCACACGTGAAAGCCTTTGCCATCTGTTAGAATTAAATATAGTTAAGCACATGCCTCTGGGTCATGGTTCATAAGGTTAAAGATAGTTACTGGTTTAGAGGGAAGCTTCATAAAACAAACTTAGATATAAGACAGGTATTTCTGCTTCTTAATTTGGGCTATTTGTATTTATATTGCTGTGAATTAAATTCTACAGGAATTAAAATGTTATTGTCAAATACCATTTTCGTACTGTCTTGAGGTAGAGGTGCTATATGTGTGCTTGGGTATGTGCATGTGTGTATATAAACTTACTTGCATGTGATTACCTTGAACTCTAAAAATTTGTAGATATTTTATTGTTTTTCAGGATTACAGGACTAATACCCTTAGCATACAGGACATTTTGCAAACACAAACACCACTAAAATAGAGAAAATGTCTTAATAAGAAAAAGACTGCTAAATATAGGTTAATAAACAGAAGTAGCAAGGTCTTTCCATATTGTTTTTATTCTTCTCTTCCCCTAGCTAACAGTCTTGAACATTTTCTGCTGTCACTTTTCTCTTCTGATCCCCTTTTACAAACATAATGTATATCTCATAGATCACAGGTAATGTTTTCTGTCCCCATCCTATAAAAATAAAAATATAAGGGCAAAAAGGATATATTATGAAAAACTCCATGCCTATTTCTTTTTAGCTAATACCCAGAGTGCAAACCATAAATTAGTCTATATTATACTTTTTATGATTAAAGATTTTAAAGATATTCTATCTGATAAAAGGATGAAATCACATCCTCAAATAAAATGAAGCCAAAATCTTTTACAGTCAATAGTATCACTCTCCAACACTCAAAACTTTAAAGCTTATTTTTTTCAATAATTAAATTTTGTAAAATACTTCAGCAGTTACTTTTGAAACTCTCATATCTTTTCTTTTCCTTAATAGGTAAAATTTCCATAGGTTGCAAAATACCATGAAAGACTAGCAAGTAACCATGGAGTTGCACCCTGAATTGGAAAGCCACTGTGAAGAGCTTATCTCCAGATGCCTAACCACCTCCAGATGCCTTTCCTTAGACTGCTACCATAACATGCCTGGAGCTGTCTTCTAGATCAGTTTCTACAGTAAAAGTATATAATTTTAGGAAAGCTATTGTCTATTCATTCTTAGCCAATTCAGCCCCTGCTGCTAGTCAATGGTTCTCTGGAGGTCCCTGCTGTATCAGCTACGAGTTCCTGACCACTACGTGAGATCTGAAAGCACTTTTTAATTCCACTTTCTTCTTTTGGTGTATGATGTCAAACCTGGATTGTGAGAGTCCTTCCTGCTCCCAGCTTAATCTTCCCTTCCCTTTCATATGCATTTACTCAATAAACAATGTAAACTTCCCATTTTGTCATGATATCTGCTTCTAGAGGATTCATAAGGATGCAAGTTTTATGGGCATAGGTGATTGTGATGGATAATCATAGCGTACTTGTTGAGGTTGTATATCAAAATGACATATATTTTTATGTTTATAAATATTTAACCTGTGTGTGTGTGTGTGTGTGTGTGTGTGTGTGTGTGTGTGTGTATGTACCACATGTGTGCCTGCTGACCTGATGCCTCTGTGGGTCAAGGCTGGTGTAAGATTTTGTAGTTCTCCGTTCTATGCAATCCAAGTCCAAAGAGCCTTCAGCAACATCCTGCCATGTTGAGTCACCCTGGCCTAGATACTGAGGTTCATAACTCCCAGTAACTAAATAAGAGCTCATAATAAGCAACCTCTCTCCCTCACTTTTAAAGATGTGATCTTGATGTGTTACTGTCCATGTCCTACCTAACTGTAGTTTTACAAGGTTGTCAGCTGCCATGTGCCTGCTAAAAAGTGAATGCATGTTCCCTGCAAAAGCAGTTAGTGTTCTTAACCAGAGGCAACTCTACAGCCCCACCAATACTATTTGACACATGCTAGTTACTATTTTTCATTCATCACAAAACAACTGTCTTCAAGTATATAAAACAAACATTAAGAAGAGTGAGCCATAGAATTACAAAAATGAACTTTATCTCTTCAAATAAAGCCCACTGAAAATTTCAGTGAGAAATTACTTTCAAACACTAAAGAAGTTCAAACCAGATGTTCCTTGTATTATAACTTCAAAACAACTAATCAGACTGCAGGATAATGAGCAGGAAACGTGTTCCAGACCTAAGGGCTCAGTATCAAGAATTCTTTGGTCACTATTCATTGCCAACTCTTAGAAGAAAGTAAGGGGATCCCATTCACTCTACTCTCAAACTACTACCAATTCTGAGAGTTTTGTGGTCAAGGAACTTCCACTTCCTGTTGACAAAACCAGGAGGTTACAAAGTTTTGGCAATACAAAATGAGTCTCTCTATAGCCAAATTATAACCACTATAGTCAGTTCTTTGGGAGGGTAAAAGCATACTTCAAATGCTTGCCCTCCCCCCTTAAGATACATTTTGAATTACAATGACCAGGGATACTTTTATCCATAAATAGGAAATATATTTCATTCACCAAATACAAAAAGGAATAGAGGAGCTACATACAAAAAGCAGAGACACAGAATTAGAAGCAGGAGAAACATATGAATTTTCAGAATAGCTCTTAGTTCAAAGCAAAGAACAAATGAAAAGATGCTGAGCAGACATAATGCCCCAGAAATCTGTTTTCAAATAGATGGTAGAGCAACAACAAAACCTCTCCCTGAAAAACAAATTCGAGTTTGTTTACACTAATGTCTTCCTTTCTATGGAATCCAAGTCCAAAGAGCCTCTGGCAACAACCTGCAGTGCTGAGTCACCCTGGCCCATACACTGAGGCTAACTCCAAGTAACTGCTAAATCAGAGCTCATAATTAGTAATCTCTATCCCTCAGTTCTTAAGATGTGATCTTGGCTTGTTCCTGTCCATGCCCCACCTGACTGAACAGTCTCCTCAGGGAAGATTCATAGTCTGTTTTAAGATAATCTCGGGTAGATACTCCATGCTTTGACTCCACAGACTAGACATATTCTCTATAAATGTGCTATTAATACTTATCATCAGGTACAGGAATATCTGTTTTCTATTCGTTTGTTTTGGTTCCCCAATGCTGTTAGCTCCTTATCACTGGTAATTATTTACAGCAATTACAATCATCAATGAACCACTTTTGAACAATGGTCTAGATGGTAAGCTTTTTCCAGAAGATTTATTTCCAAGAAATAAAACTACTGTAATTATATAGATTGTATTATGATCATGTTTGGAGATGTGCTCTCCAAAACTGTCTGCACTTGACCTACCATATTAACTGAAGTTAAGAGTGGGAGGCTTGCTGCACTGCTAGTGTGGGTGCTCTGTGCAAACTTCATAGCAATTCAGTGGAAGAGCTGACTACACATGAGCTCACAACCAAATGAGTGGCACACGCCTACACTGAGCAAATGCAGAGTCATTTATTTAAAAATTAGTTTTGAGAGATAGTTGTTCAATGTCTACTTTCACCATTCTTATAAGTTCAAGACAAATTCACATTCTTCATGTTTTTTCCATTCTGAAATTTCCTGACAAAATGTTTCTAATTAAAATGGGCATTATGTAGAAATAATTCTGTTTTTATTACTCTCTCCTCCCCCTTAGACTTCTGGTCAATATCTATGAGTCCAACCTCTGGACACAGAAGATTCAGATATTGAGACGTTAACTTTCTGTCAAACGTTTTGTCTTACAGTGCTTTTAATGTTTCAAGCTGAAAAATCATGAAAAAGCTCCTTCTCTCATGATTATATTAAAATCTTATAGCTGTCAGCATGGAACAAAAGAACCTTTAAATAATATTTTTGATGAAGTCAGTGCAAAAGTTTGATGTTCCTTTCCTTGCCAGAATAACATCTTTTTCTTAGTTACAAATCATTTTCAATAAAGAATGTGGTGTTCTAGAAATTCAAATTTAGTGAATATTATAATTTCTGTGCAAAAGTATTACATGCAAATAACCATATTAATGATAACCATAATTGGAATTCTGTACATGCCTTCTGTGCATAGCTACTTTGTAACTGGATATTTATACTTATATTTTATAATCTTCATGACAATCCTCTCAGTTAAATGTTGTTATCCCTATTTTGGTATCAGAAAAATGAGTCTTGGATATATTTAAATGTTATCATCTCCATAAGTAGTAATAGTGGTCTGGACAAATTTTTTGTTCTAAACCATTCTAGAGTACTTTGTTTTATACTAAAAACAAATAGACTGATTTAAAACACTTTAGACAACACCCAGAACTGGTTGAGTCAGACTGAGTCTGTCCACACCCCCAGAAAACTGGATTTACCATCATAAGTTGGAGTCTTAAGCACCATGATGAATGGGTTAATGTAGGTAAAACAATCCCTAGAACAATGTATTCCAAAAGAAAGAAAGAAAGAAAGAAAGAAAGAAAGAAAGAAAGAAAGAAAGAAAGAAAGAAAAGCAAGTAAGAAGAAAGGAAGGAAGGAAGAAAAGAGCAAGGAAGGAAGGAAGGAAGGAAAGGATAGAAAGGAAAGGAAGGAAAGGAAAGGAAAGGAAGGAAGGAAGGAAGGAAGAAAGAAACAAACAAACAAAGCTATATGTTGAAAATAGCCTTTGAATCATTAGAAAAGCAGATATTAAAGAGAATCTTTCTGTGCAGAGTACAAGATCTAACTAAGAAGACAGAGAAAGCCTAGTCTGTGGTACAGAAACAGGACTCCAGTGAGCATCCAGAGAAGGAGCACAGCCCACATGCTTTGTGCCTCTGCAACTTTCCATTTTATGATCACAATTTAAAGCACTTGGCAGTAACTACAAGAGAAGGCTAAGTTGGCTTGATAATTTCCCTCACTCTGAAGTCTTATATTTACAGTTTGGCACTCCAAGATTCTAGGTAGTGTCTCCTTTGTACTACTCTAGTGAACCTATTCACTATATCCTATGAAAACCCAAGGACACACATGAAGCATTGGTAAGCCATGCCTTTCTCACAGGGAAGAACTTAAGTCATGGTTCATTTTACAAATTTCACCCCAGGGTTAGAATTATAGCTGAATGACTTCACAAGCTTAAGACACTATTTAAAGACCAAAATTGGCAAATATGAAGCTGACATTTTCATAACAAAGAAAAAGATAAAAGAAAGTAGTTACCCATTGTTTAGTCTCTGTTAGGGAACAAATACTCATACGTAAACTGTAGCTGGAATCAAAATGTAGTTTGGGATAAACAATCGAATGGCCTCCAAGATAAAATTACAGTACTCATTTTTCTATTGTTGGTTTGTTCTGTGGAGTTCTGTGAGGAGGCAGGATTGTGGGATTCTATGATTCTGTACTCATGTCTCACCACACAGAGATTCTCTCTTTGGCTAGTGTGCTTTAGCAACTTGCAGGAGTCTAGCCATTTGCTGGCTATCTGGAACTACATCGTACTCTCACTACGAGAAATACAAAAAGGAAAAAAGAGAAGAAAGAAGAATGAAAGAAAGTAAAGAAGAGAACAGGAAAGGAAGAAAAAAATGAAACAAGAACTCTAGCCCAATTATCTCACATTTCTAGGGGTAGTTTATCTACCCAACCCTGATATCTACACAACCAAAGGTTCCCTAATAACTTCGACTTATTTTGCATTGGCTTCCACCACTGAGTTTATCCTTAGAAATATGATACCATAGCACCACTACAGATTTCTGAGAGGGAGCTGTTTGTTGTTGTTGTTAAACATTTAACTTTTTTCCTATTTATAATAAATGGGAGGGGAGACCCTTGGTCCTGTGGAGGCTTGATGTTCCAGTGTAGAGGAGTGAGGCGAGAGTGGGTGAGTGGGTGAAGGAGCGCCCTCATAGAGGCAAAGGGGAGAGGGGGGTGGGGTGGGGGTTTGTGCAGGGGTAACTGGGAAGGGGATATCCTTTGAAATGTGAACAACTAAAATGGTGAATAAAAATTCTATTCTATATTTTTCAGGTTGTTTTGATCTTTATGAAGATGTGGTTAGATCTGTGATAAATTTTGATCACGAATTTTTTTTTTAAACAAAGTAAACAGCTTTCAAGAAATATGTTGGGCTCACACCTTGCCAAGGCTGGGATGGAAAGGGAGGGTTAGATGAGATAGTAACATAGCAGGCAATGTATCCACAAAGTGGCATTTCAACCAAGGGTAATGTCCCACAAACCTTTGTTCATTATTGAGTAGACATGCTTGTTAGTCTTAGGACAAAACAAAATGAAATACAGCACCAATAAAAAACAAAAACAGTCTCAGGCTAAAGCCTTATCTGTTTAGAATCTGTGGGAAAACATTCTCTCATGAATTTATAGTGTTCAATAGTTTTCATTCACACCCACATTCTGATCTATAACACTGAATAACTTAATATGAAAAGCAAACAATACAGATAACTCAGTGCTTAAGACACAAAGAAACCTCCAGACTTTATACTGGAAGCAAATGGACCTTAACTCTTCCAGCAGATTTCCCAATCATCTCATTCCCTATAACTTCACAGTAAAGGAGAGAATTTTACTGTTGACCTCTCTAAAACAGGGGTCAGTAATTAAGGCACGCACGTGCCAAACAGCCCGAGGACTTATTTTCGTTGGCATGCATGCTTGTAGGGTTCTCTTGAGAGAATAATCACCAGCTGCATTTTGTGACATGTGAGAATGTGTGGGTGGAGTAACCACTTCCCTGCTTATCTTCTGCTTGTGTCAATATCACTGTCCCCACCTGGCTCACCAGAGAACAGGTGCTACCTGCGATGCTTACTGCTTGCTTCCGGACATCAACCCCAGCTAAATCCACAGTGCAGTCCTTCCTTAGTTCATCCCGGGAAGCTATAAAGGATTATGAAATGTAAACAACAACAACAAGCAAATGAAAAAGCAGTGTCAGATGAGAACTTGGGACCCATGAGGCACGTCTTTTTTACAATTTCCATGGAATTTAGACAATTTTTCAGAAAAGCAGAGTCAGAACTAGTTTGGGATCTAAAGATATGGTTTCTGGTTCTGAAGTCTATATTGAATCCATGTTCACCGAGCCTAGATTTTCCTAGAAGTCAGTTGTTGTCTATCAAGAGAAATCTCTTATTTTATGCTGGAAGCAGGGTTTCAAACTTGTCATCATAAAACTGTCTTGTTATAAATTATTTGGAGATCTGTGAGTTCAAAGCTGTCGGTCCCTCAGTAGACTTCTTGGAACCTTCAGCACACTGTATGCTGCATCCTGAAGGGTGTGGTCAGAATGGGCAGGAACCCTTTCTGTAAGTGTGCATGGCGCCTCTGCTGTCAGCTCCTTCAGTCAATTTCAGTTGAGTAGCATGGGAAAATTCTTCAGTTGGATTTCCTCTTTCACACACTCATGTAATAGTTATAAATTATGTAAAGTGATAGGTTGTGATATGAAAAATGAAGATTTGTCCATGTTTTACAAGTCTTATTGATTGAATTTTAAATGAGTTACATGTTTGGATGGGCTGATTATTTTCTTCTTCTCATGGCAACAAGACCCATCTTAATCACAAACTAAGAATGATTATTTAAGATCTAATAAACGTTAGCCTACATACTGCTCAACTTATTAAATTTACTATTCATAGACAATTTGTATTTGCCTAAAAGGGGTATACACTAGTACTAAGTAACATAGAGGGGAGATTAGAAGGATCTTCAAGGGTGTCCCTGCTTAAAAACTAATAAGTTTTAACTGGTACAAAAGGCTCTTTTGTAGCAATATGATTGATATTACATTTCCATAATTGCCTCATCAAAATCATCATAGTTGAGGATTTAATACAATTTAACATTTGGTATGAAGGCAGAAATCCTACTGGTTTTCAGTGATCTTTAGAGGCTATCTTTGTCATCATCCAGCCATTAGTTTATAGATTTTTAAACCTGTCCCTAGAAGATCAAGCTGCTCCTATATCTGCTTCTGATTTCTGGGTGTTGAGCAACCTATCTGTTATATACTTGTAGCTGCCTGTTAACAATACATAATGTTCTTTACTGTTGAGCACTGGGTACCATTTTTATTTACTTATAGTCATCTCTCTCTCTCTCTGTCTCTGTCTCTGTCTCTGTCTCTCTCTCTCTCTCTCTCTCTCTCTGCTTCTGCGTGGACTCAATCTTGGGTAATAGAATGAATACTTGTAATCCTTCAATCATATCTGTCCTCACACTTTTGCACCGTGCAGGTTTCAGTGACCTTCATCAACATATAATTTACAAATACAACTCTAAACACAAGAAACAAGAGTTGAAATTTTCAGAAGTGAACTCTGATTCCATGTGTCCAGAAGATAGTTTTTAGATATCATAAACATTCTTGAATAATGAATAAAGCTCTTTCTAAAAGGATATATTAAGAATAGAAGTTAGAGGGAAGGAGGGCATTCCTTTCCAAAGGAGTCACTTATGCAAGACAGGAAGATGAATGGAAAACATTTTTATTTGAGCATTTTAATGTGGAGTTGTTGCTGAAAACACCAAAATTTATTTATATATTTTATGGGAATTAAATAGAAATGATTTGTATAGAAGTGACAAATTGTATATGTAAATTAGAAGCTTGCTCTGGAAATGGTTTGGTACAAGACATTTAGAGGCAGGAATGATCTCATATGGACAGTAATACAAACCTAAGCTTGGCACTTAAATCAAGATATTACCATAGCCATATTAAAATGTGAAACATTAGAAAACAGAACTATTTTTCTGCTTTGTTTCCAACTGTATCTTCAGTTTCCAGAGGAATCCCCACAGATAAATGATGAGATAGGCAAAAGAAAGCACCTTAATTAGACCATCTATCCAGTCCATCAATTCATCCATATACTCACCATTCTATCCACCCACCCACTATGCATTCAATCGGTGCCGAACAATGGAACTGGACTAATCAGAATGTAGTCTTTGAAGGAGAAAGCAAAGAATAGAAGAAACTGAAACACAAACATATAATAGTGTGATGAGTTCCAGGGTCTCTGAAAGGAAAGACATCAGGGAGGAGGTGACATTGTAAGAATGAAAGCAAAGGTAAATAAGATTTCACTGGTGACAGGCATTTTTTTGGTGCCTATCTTGAGTGATTACACAAACTGGTCATTATTCATTGTATTTCCTCTGTTTATTGAAATATACAAACAACTGGAATCCCTTCCTTGGGAGTTATAGCTCAATGGGATTTGACAGTATGTGTGGCTCTCTGACCTGCACAAGCATTTCCATCCTCCCATGGTATATGATCATGTCTGTTCCTAGTCAGTACCTACACACAGGTGACCGTGACTCGGACTGCTCCCTTCCATTTCCAGTGCTCAGAGCATCTATGCTGCTTTCCCCTCAAATTAGATTACTTGGTACCTTGCCACAACTTACCTGGGCTTCATGTTAGATGGTGTTTTCTAACTGGAGTTGGCTATTTGTTTAGATTAGAATTTTTCCACAATTATTTGCTTTAGAGTTCTCATTTCTCAGTTGTTATCCCTACATTTTTATATGCTACATTTGTTAAAATTCTTGGACAGATATATTAATGTTTTTAAGCCACTTCTAGCATCTACATCATTTTTGAGTTTTATTGTCTATTAATTATGCTGTTCTATATTTTCGTCATTTGTTACATATTGGGTAAAATTTATTGAATTTTGCATCTTGAAGACTCCCACATTGTACCAAGACTGAATTATCCTACCTTTAAAATATGCATTTTTTTAAGCAGGCATGTAATTTCTATGGGGTCGACTTGACCTAGATGAGGCTTAGTTTTAGACTTTGTTAAGACTGTTTCCAAATAGCTCCTACTCTAGGTGTAGGTCTGCCCTATTTGTAGGGTGTAGCCTTTCTTCCTGGTGTAGCCTTTCTTCCTGGTTTGATCAGAATGAATGATATTTCAGTTAGTCATCCTCTCCCTGGCTCCTTCAAATTCTGGTGTCTTTCCGGCTGAGTCCACTGCAATCTATGTTCATCTTGCAGTTCCTCGATAATCATGGTTTTTAGGCTTCCCAATGACTGACTATGTATATACAGATAATTGCTTAACCCGTTCCTACGGAGAAAACTCCTCTTCTTTACTGGGACATCTTTCTTACTCATGTTTCCTTGCACTAGGCATATTTTAACCACTAGAACAGCTCCGAGTGTACCTCTTTTTCTTCTACCTGGAGATGCCAGCACTTGGAATATTTTCCACGTGTACTGCAGTCTAAAAAGAGGTCAAGAAGCCAATACAAAGCTATTTGTGCTTTTTTTTTTTTTTAACAGTTAATCAGATCTATTTTTCACTGTATGATTTCCAAAATCAGGTGATACTTACTTTGCTTAGATTGTCAAGTAATTAAGTGAGATGGCTTCAACACTTGCTAGCCTTTTATAGCCAGGAGTCTTGCTCTTTGGAATGCTTTTGGTAACTAGGAACATTCCAGAATGATAGGGCAGCGAGCGTTGCTCTGATACCATACTTCGTGACTTTTCCTTGAACCTGCATAGATTCTGAGGACTTAATGGAAATTCTTTGTTCTTAAATCGTCTGGATCTAGGCACTTGTTTATTAAAACCATCTTTACATCATAGTTGATGTTCTTTAGGTTATTGAACATATAGTAATCTTGGTTTCCACATATGTTCATTGGCATTTTCAGGTCACTTAGAGTAGAAATGAAACAAACAGGCCAATGAAGGACAGAGTCAGACAAGGCTATATCTGAAATCTGGGTCATTTTCATGACTATGAAATCATTTATTCTACTGTTTTTCACTTGCAAATACTTTGGGGGCTTTCACATGGACAATCTGTATTCACAGTTGTTTTGGAGTCACACCACATGCCTTAAGTTATGCATAACAGTGCACTCTACCAAATGACTGCACAGCTGGAGAGTTCACTGGGGGTAGCAGCTGGGTGAGGATCCTCAAAAGAAGGGTGGAAACTGAAGGAGTTCCTTCTTGCTTTTGTACTCTGAAGGCTCACTATTAGCATCTTGCAAACACAAAGAAGAGATTAGAGTTTATTGTTCCTTTTCTCCCCAATGGGGAAGCCTTGTATGTTTATGCCCTGAAGATTGCACATTTGAAAGGAACAGCCACTTTTGCTAGGAATTAACCAAATTGACTATCTTCCCAGTTTGAATTCACTGGATAACTATTAATCCCCACTTCACATTGTGCTCCAAAGTCTCAGCCAGTGAATTCTGAAGGCCCAAATTTCCAGGTTTTCTTATCTGTAAACACCAGTTAAAGACATAATATCATTTCCTGCTACTCTCAAAGGGCATCGAGCGAGCTGGCTAGCATCACTGCAACATTTTAATTACTGGTGCTTACTACAATTTGCAATAATTACAGTTCATTTAGTGAGCTGGTTCTTAATTGCAGACACCGCTAAAGTAACAATTGAATAAAAAATAAAGTGTAATTTCATATATATATGCATCTTTCTGTTTTATATGTGTGGGTGCTTGTGCATGTGTGTGCATTTCTGTATGTGTATGTGTGTGTACATACATATGTTTGTGAGGGATGAAGGCAGATAAAGAAATGAAAGAAGCTAGGTTAGCATATTCTACTAATCTTATTCCTAAGGAGAGATGTTAAAATAAGTTTTCAAAACCTAGAATCTGAAAATATATCTAATCATAAGTTACATCATTCATCACATTGTTGAAAATGAAATTCCAATTTTCTTCGTATTATTGAAAACTCTATAATAGAAACCCACTTTGCCAAGTAAATTTACCTGTAAGTTTTAACTAATCAAGTAAATTCTCCAATAAGTTCTACTCACTATCAGGAGGCAAAGCTCAAATTCAGAAGCAATGTCTAAAGATAATTTTAATCTAGAAAGGAAATTTTGCACAGCTCATTGAAGATTATACTCTTAGTCATTCTTTTCCTCAGTGATGAGAAATACTGGTGTGATTTTGTCAACACATGTGAAGATGAAATGGGAAAAACATGTCTAGACTGAAGAAACAAAGTAGATGCTAAGGTGAATTGAAGTGAATGGCCACTGAGACTGACTGCTCTTGAAAAGAAAGAATGCAGTCTTCCGATTATAACATTTATCATACATTTCTGGATAGTCTAGAAAAAAATGTCTTAACCTGTTTTTAATGTTTTAGTTTGAAGAATTCCATGTGCCAGCTGTGGTATGCTGAAGGTATAGCTCCATATCCTCCGCTTCGTCCCTATAAAGGTGTCCAGACACCTTAACACACTGGGCTGGAAGGATGAAGCAATCCCTAGCATGGATGGAGTTCTGCAGGATCCTGGTCTGGCTCAAAATGAGTGCAGTGGAGGTAGGGGGTGCTCTTCTCTGAGAATTTTAGTGGTATAGCTCCTTTAGATGAAGGTCTTCTTGAGTGAGGATCTTCAATGAAAGAGCTCTCCTAGACAATCTGAGCTGTGCACATACCTTTATTCATGGTGAGCTTGTATGCATACACTTTATTTTGGGTGAACCAAGGGTATATATGGACCTTGGAGAGTGGGAAGGAGTTTTCAGGGTAAATGAAAATCATTGGCTAGATTTAAAGTTCTGTAACTGTCCCATTTGTATTCTGAGGCATTCCAGGAATCCCAGGTACTTGCTAGATGGGTTCTCATCAGGGAAAAGAAATTTGTAGGTCTGCCAAGGACTACTCAACCTTCCCCAGGTAGAGGGTATGGGAAGTTCAGATTCCCCAGACAAGATCAGAGAAGGGAAAACCCTGCTAGTAAAGAAAGTTCTCCATTTTTCAGAGCTCTGAGAAGATATCTGGTTATGATAGACTGTGACCTTAATTTGCATGGCTTACACACACACACACACACACACACACACACACACACGCACACACACATTTAATCCCAAATCTGAAAAGTGGAGAGAGGACTCAAGAAACAGAAGTGATGCTGAAAACTTTTCTGCCCAGCAAGTTAGCACTCTCGCTTTGAAACAGTGTCTTCCCATACAAAATGATTTTTAGAATGTAAACCATCAAAAGCTAAAATACTAAGAAAACACATCCTTCTTTTTCTTTCAGAAATCTTTCCCGGAAAGGACAGAGAATTGTAAGATCTGAACTAATTCCATCAATGTTCTATGTCATACTATTCTCAGTTAATAGACTATAATAAGCACGAGTCACCTAACTAGTTAATGCAAAAAGGTTTCATCAATTAATCTTCAAAAATTTTACAAATCTTCAATATTAAAAAGAGAAATTTTAGTTATCTTTAACAATAAAATATGACATACATTGTTGTCCAGTTGATGCATTTTCAAATTTCTTTGCCAATGTGAACTTGAAGATGATAGATTTTTAAGAACATACTAGTCTGTGTTTGCTATTATATTCTAAAATTCTAATTTTTAAAAAGCATCAAAATATACCAGGCAAGATTGCATCCTGCCCCTAAATGTCTTGTATTCTGAGCTATTTTGATTCTTGCTGATAGTAAATTGAAAACTGTTGCATCTCATAAAATATGACAAATCTATCCAGAGTAGAGCAACATCATGGTCTTTGTAAAAAAAAAATAATATGGTCATCATAAAAAAGAAATGAACATCCTGTGTAAATATTTTAGCTAGCCCTGAAAAAAAGACACAAAATCCTGGGATTAGCTGTAAGCCTAGGTTGGGCAGATTGTAAGCTACTTTAACGTACATCCCAGCCATATATTCCTTGTTACTTGCTGTTTGAGGCTCACCCAGGGTTGTTTCTGTTTCATCAGCCTGTCCTCGGGGTCCATGTCTCCTGATCATATGCTCATCTTCCACTTCCTCTCATGGCAACCTCCTCTTCTCTCTGTCCTCTTTCTCATCCTCCACCTGGTCTTTCCTGAGACCTTTCACTCATCCTCAAGTTCTACATTCCTCTCTCTACAGCCCAAACACAGACTCTAGTTTATGTTAATAGATTAACTTTAAACTGGGGAGTAAGGTTCACACAAAAAAGGCCTGTGTATATGAGAATTCTTGCCTCTGGGGGCAAACAGATCTTGGGGTTCAGAATTCAGCATTTGTATACATAGCACAAGACCAACTCCCAACATCATGTTTATAATTTGGTTATCTTAACACTTTCCAGTTGTACAAAATAAGTATGTAAAATCTTAGTGCTTCTTCTACATTTTATACCATAGCTAAGTCAATTTATTTTTAATTTAGCTTAACTTAAGTTTTATATAAAGTCTTAGATAGAATTAGAGGCTGGCCTCAAATTCAGTAATAGCCAAGTGTGGCCCTCCACGCCTTATACTCCCACTTTAGCCTCCTGAATGATAACAAGCAAGGTCACTATACATAGGTGACCTTGAGATTTTTATTTTTTAAAATGCCCTATCAGCATTAGTGTCTTCTTCATAGTTGTTTAACCATTCCCCACCCCCCATGGTTTTAAACTATGTTTAAGACTATGAACAGAAATCAAACACTTTAATCCATAATACATAACAAATGTTAGTTTTGTCCTTCTTGCCGTTGCTGCCACTGTGCAGAAGACTTTGCTGGGAATTTAACACCTGAACTAGATTTCAGCTTTTCAACTGAATAACAACCAACTTGCAGAGCACTACAATGGGCTGATGTCATTATAAAGTTTCATTATAAACTGAAAGCAGTTCTAACTTTTTTTATTATAATGTGGATTGTTGAGTTTTGTGCAGTGCTAAATCAAAGCAAAAATGCACGAATTTGTTTGTGTGTGTGTGTGTGTGTGTGTGTGTGTGTTGGTAGGGATTAAATCTATGATGTTATGCATATTCAGAGAGCATTATACCATTAAGCTATATCCCTAGTACTTTAAAACTTCAATATATGTAGCATTATTCTAAAGTCTTTAGTGTTTAGTTTTCTTTACTTTGCTTATAACAAAAGTACTATACCAGATGTTAAAGATGTTACTAATACCTGGTGATATCATAAGACGTTTTACTGTTGTAGCATAGGACATATTTTACAAACATTTTTGGTATACAGAAGATTCATCCTGCTTGTAAAAAAGTGTTTACAACAATGAAGTTTTCAAAATAGCACTCACTCGAGAGAAGAAATAAGTAAGAAGGAGAAGGAATAAAAACTACCAAGGATTGTTGGGCCCCATTTTGGCTGTGGTTTGGAACTTCAGGACAAACCTGAGCCTGGCTTGAGTTTCTGAGGCCTTGTAGGAGATCCTATGCCTGGCTTGAGTTTTGAAACCTGTCTCAGTCACTTCCGTGTCAGGGTGACTCAGCAAGACCTGTTTGGCCCTGCCTCTGCCCCACCATTTCTGATGTGAAGCTTTGCTATTGGCCCTGTCAGTTACCCCTTACCCTCTGTTATCCTTCCCCACCTCCAACATCATCTCTTCCCATACCTAAGTGTCTACCTCCTTGCCTTCTCTATATAAGCAAGTGCCTAGTTTAATAAAGTGAGTTCCTGCTTCGACAAGACTCCTGGCCTATGTGCTTCTTTTGGATTGTCAACACTTGCCATCCTGCTTAGCCCCAGACAGATTCGGCTGGACTTGGTTCTCTCCTATTGCCTGGACCTGTTGGCAAGGAGCTGACAGAATGGTGCTCCATGTGAGGAACTTCTCCTTCCTCCTGACAGAACGCTGACTGGCTAATCAGTCTGCAGGTGAGTGTACCTCCATAAATTATGGGGCAGCTTTCCTCCAAGTCTAATCCCACCCTTGAACCTCTTTATCCCTCTTTGGACCCCTTAAACAACCCTTTTCAGAGTCTCTATGCAACACTCGAGGCCCTGCCATCTTACAATAGGGAGGGGCATGACACCCAGTATGCCACCAGCCTTTACCCAGTGACTATCAACCCCTGCAGTAATTGGCCGGCAGCTTGGTATCCTTGGGATCCCCAAGAGATTAAAGAACTCAAGAAGGTGGTGGTTGAGGATGGCCCCAATTTCCCCTGGGCTGAGATTATCCTTGAGGGACTGACACACCACGAAAGACTAGAAGGATTTGGCTAAGGCCATCCTCTCCAGTCTGTCTACGTTCAGGAAGAGTGTCAAGTCCACAGGGAGTGGAACCAAAGTGTTCAGTCCCCAGTCCCTATCACTGCTGGCATGCTTGCTGGCACAGCCGATCAGTACTTTACAGGCACCCAGCAGGCAGCCATCCCCCCCTTTACCAAGATCAGGTTAGATCCATTGGCCTTACCACCTGGAGGAAACTTGACAAAGGACCTACTGAGTCTCCCATACCAGGAATTAACCAAAAGCCCACTGAGGATCTTGCCTCCTTCATAGATAGAGTTCAAAAGTGTTTACAGAGAAAATTCCCTGCAGGTGAACTCCAAGACTGGTTGGTCCACTCACTGGTCTGAGATGGAATGAATGCTGATCACAAGCTTGCATGTACTGGGTTATGCAGCCAGGGTATTGACAAATGGATTATTGCCTCCAGATATGTCAACTCCTCCTTTTAGACTAAGGCCATGGCCACTGCTTTAAAGGCGGCCCATAAGGAAGATATGGATGTTCTTGTTAGTGCCCTCCAACAAACCCTGATCTGCTGGGGCCGGACTTGTTTTGGGTGCAGTAAGGAGGGCCATTTTAAAAGAGAGTGCCTCAATCTGACGAAAGCTGCCATACCCCTACCAGTAGTCCACTGTGTACTCCTTGTCCTAGATGCAAGAAGAGCTTCCACTGGGCCAGGAATTGTAAGTCTAAATTCCACCTAAATGGTCAGCCTTTAAACTCCCGCAGGGGCTGACCCCAGCCCCGTTAAATAAGGGGAAGCCTCCAGTTAGTGCTAACTGGACTGTGCCTCTTATCCCTGGGCTCCACCCTAAGATGACCCTTGTCATAAGTGGAAAAACTTTCTGGTTCCTCATTGACACCGGGGCCAGACTTGTTTTGGGTGCGGTAAAGAGGGCCATTTTAAAAGAGAGTGCGCCAATCTGACAAAAGCCGCCACACCCTTACCAGCAGTCTACTGTGCCCCAGATGCAAGAAGAGATTCTACTGGGCCGGGGATTGTAAGTCTAAATTCCACCTAAATGGTCAGCAGATGAGCGGTGATTAGAAAGGAGGAAGTTCCCCACTCTTGGCAACTCCTTTCGGGCTTGCCCTTACTGGCATGGGGGGACAATCAACCTCATGGGAGACAGTCTCCTGGCTCTCCTGGAAGGACCATGATGGCTATCATGGTGAAGTGAGCCCTCTCGTGGTTTCCAGCCTGACTGCTAACCTTCTGGGCCAAGATATACTTGGGGAGGCTGAGGCCTTTATTACCACTGATCATAAAAAGTTTTATTATGACCTTTTGGATACAGAAGAGTATAAAGTCTTTTGAGCAGGGAAAGATGGTGTTTCCAAATTATAGGAGCGATCCTCATTTTGAGATGTGCCAACAATGCCCTTTGTCTCACTTCCAATTCTAAAGGCCACTGCTCGGCCCCCAGCATCTAAGACCCACTGGAAACCTCCAGACCCCATATGGGTTGAGCAGTGGCCTATCCCTGCCCCCAAATTACAACAATTGCACCTTTTGGTACAACAACAATTAAAAGTAGGACATTTAAGGGCCTCTACCAGCCCCTGGCACTCTCCTGTCTTTGTGATTAAAAAAGCCAATGGGTCATGGAGCCTTCTACATGATTTGAGGAAAATTAATGAAAGGATGGTTCTCTTTGGGATTCCCAGAGGAAACTCACATGGTACCTATTATTTAACAATCATTGGTATTAGAGATTATTTTTCTCTATTCCCCAACACTCTGAAGATTGTGAGAAGTTTGCCTTTTCTATTCCTTCTGTTTATTTTAGAAGACCTGATTCTAGATTTGAGTGGGTAGTCCTACAACAAGGCATAGCCAATACTCCCCACATGTGTCAATATTATATGCTTAGTATCTTTTCATCTTTTATAGGTGATTCCAGTATTTTATTTTACATTTATATGGATGACATTATGTTGGGTGCCACTAGCTTTTTGGACCTTCAGAAGCTTACTGATAAGAGTCTTTCCATCCTTGAATATAATAATTTCAGGTGGTTCCTTAAAAGGTTAAGAGGGTGCCACCATTTAAGATCCTGGGCTCCATGTTGTCATTGGATGTTGTGTCCCCTGTTAAGCCTCAACTTCAAATTCAAGATTCTTATACCCTCCCACAGTTACAAAAGCTTTTAGGAGAAATCAATTGAATAAGGTCTTGGATCTCCCTTGCCACAGAAGATCTAACACCATTGTTTGAGCTCCTTAAATGAAGTGACCTCTCCACCTCTATAGGGCTGACATCTGATCATATCCAGCTGTTGAACAAGATTCAACAAGCCATTAATTCGACAACCCTTAAACGATATGATCCTGACCCACTCCTTATTTTATTTATTTATTTTTTTTACCAATTTTGATACTTTATTTACATTTCCAATGTTTCCCCTTTTCTAGGTCTCCTCTTTGGAAACCCCCATCCCCTCCCCCTCCCCACCTCTATGAGGGAATTCCACCTCCCACCCACCCGCCTACCCATTTTCATATTCCCTCCTTGACATTCCCCTTTACTGGAGCCTCTAACACCCTCATGCCCAATGGCCTCTCCTCTCTCACTGATGGCCAACGAGGCCACATATGTGGTCCAAACCATGGG
>CM052716.1:64119694-64130852 GCA_028551405.1 Uromys caudimaculatus
GAACTTTTGGGCTAATATCTGCTTATCAGTGAGTACATACCCTGTTCATTCTTTTGTGACTGAGTTACCTCGCTCAGGATGATATTTTCAAGTTCCATCCATTGGTCTACAAATTTCATTAAGTCATTGTTTTTAATAGCTGAGTAGTACTCCATTGTGTAGATGTACCACATTTTCTGTATCCATTCCTCTGATGAGGGACATCTGGGTTGTTTCCAGCTTCTGGCTATTATAAATATGGCCATATGAACATAGTGGAGCATGTGTCTTTATTACATGTTGGAGTATCTTCTGGGTATATGGCCAGGAGAGGTATAGCTGCGTCCTCAAGTAGTATTATGTCCATTTTTCTGAGGGTCCACCAAACTGATTTCCAGAGTGGTTATACCAGCTTGTAATCCCACCAACAGTGGAGGAGTGCTCCTCTTGGGACCGTTTTGTCCTATTGACAGTATCCTTTGCTTTACAGAAGCTTTGCAATTTCATGAGGTCCCATTTGTCTATTCTTGATCTTAGAGCATAAGCCAATGGTGTTCTGTTCAGGAACTTTTCCCCCGCACCCATGTGTTTGAGACTTTTCCCCACTTTCTCTTCTGTTCAGTGTATCTGGTTTTATGTGGAGGTCCTTGATCCACTTGGATTTGAGCTTTGAACAAGGAGATAGGAATGGATCAATTTGCATTCTTCTACATGTAGACCGCCAGTTGAACCAGCACCATTTGTTGAAGATGCTGTCTTTTTTCCACTAAGTGGTTTTAGCTCCTTTGTCGAAAATCAAATGACCATATGTGTGTGGGTTCATTTCTGGGTCCTCAATTCTATTCCATTGATCTACCTGTCTGTCACTGTACCAATACCATGCAGTCTTTATCACTACTGCTCTGTAGTACAGTTTGAGGTCAGGGATGCTGATACTCCCAGAAGTTCTTTTGTTGTTAAGGATAGCTTTTGCTATCCTGGGTTTTTTGTTGTTCCAAATGAATTTGAGAATTGCTCTTTCTAAGTCTATGAAGAATTGAGTTGGAATTTTGATGGGGATTGACCACTCCTTATTTTATATATTTTCCCTGGAGAGAAGCTGTGTACTGTGCTACTTGGTCAGGAAGGTGAACCTATCCATTTGATCCATCTTTTGGTGGGAGGGAGTCCCTCGAGTTTTTCTATGAGTAATCAGCTGGCCAATTGCATTCTTAAGAGGAGTGATCTTTCAATTAGGCTCTTTGGGGCTCTGTACTTGTTACCCCATTTAAAAATACAGATTTCCTTTGGTTACAGAGAAACAATAGCCAGGTTGCTCTTGCCTTAGAGGGCTTTCCCAGTGAAATTGATTGCCAGTTTGGACCACATAAGTGGATAAGTTCCTTCTCCAAACTTGAGTGGAGGCACTCTAGACTTTTTCTTTCTAGCCACAATCCAAATTATCCCACAGTCTTTACAGATAGTGGGTGCCTGGGAACCTCCATTGTTGTGTATCCCCCCTTTAGACAGGGCGACCTGCCTACCCCCATAAAATCAGAAGTTCATGTTGTTGAGGGATCTGCACAGTTTAAAGAACTGTTTGTGGTAGTGATGGTGCTGGATTCTGTACTTCAGCCTTTCAATCTGTTTTCTGATAGCCTTTTTTTTTTTTTTTTGGTTTTTCAAAACAGGGTTTCTCTGGATAGCCCTGGCTGTCCTGGAACTCACTCTGTAGACCAGGCTGGCCTCGAACTCCGAAATCTGCCAACCTCTACCTCCCAAGTGTTGGGATTAAAGGTGTACGCCACCACTGCCCTGCTTCTGATAGCCTTTATGTGGTAAATTTTCTGACCAACTTGATTAAGGCTCATATTAACCTAGATTCTAATCCAATCTCTCCCTTGATGATACAAGCCTGCACCTTACTTACACAGAGACAAAGCCCTATCTATATCTAACATCTTCAAGGCCACTAAAACCTCCCCAGATTTTTATCCCAGGGGAATAGCTTGGCTGACCAGCTAGGCTCTACATTACAGTGACAAACTCTCCCTGAGGCCACACAGTTCCAATCATTGACCCATTTCAACTGGAGGGGCCTTAGACATAAACTCCCACATGTTCCAATTAAAGACCTTAAAAGATAGTTCATACCTGTAAATCTTGCCAGCCATTTCTACAGGTGCCTCCCTTCCAAACAATGGGAAGTAATCCCTGGGGACTCCACCCTAATAATCTTTGGCAGCTCGATGTTACTCACTATTCCCCATTTGGGAAGTTACAATATATATTTGTGCCTGTTGATACTTTCTCCCATGCTTTGATTTGCTTTATAGTAGTAGAAAATGATTTAGGATCTTTTTCACAAGTTGGAAGCTTAGCTGGGTGAAGTCTTGTCACAAAGGTACCCTTTCCGTTATTTAATGGGAAAGCAGGTAGGTAGTTTCTTCTTAGTGGCATTAATCTCTTAAACTCTTTCAGCACAAGTCTTGGGTGCAACATTACATTTCTTGGCTCTCTTTTTTCACTTTAAACTGTATACTTTACATTTCTTTTATCTGCCTTGTTGTTTCTCATTGAAGACCAGCACAACAGTCCTCAATAAAAACCTTGTTACAACTTCAATATTGTGGTTATTGCAATTTTCTCTGCAAAAAAATAAGTCTATTACATTTAAATTTAGCTTCAGGTAAGTTTTTAAGGCAATGGCAGAAACCAGTCACATTTTTGCCAAAATATCACAGGAACACATTCCAACTGAGTTGAGAATATTATTCTCCTCTGAGACATCTTTAGCTTACCCTCAATGATTACACAATGATTACACAATGATTTGAGCATTATAATACAGGATCCTAATTGGATTGTCTGTTTAACCTCTGCCTATAGCTTTGATCTACTTATCTAGTTCAAAGACAAAATGTCTTCCGCTTTACTCCAAAACCCAACAAGATCGCGTTCTTCAAAGCAACAATCTGCTTTCTAGTACTGGCTTCTGTATTAGTTAGATTTCTACAGATATGATTAAAAATAACATGACTAAGGCAACTTGTATAAGAGTTTATGTAAGCTTAAATTTCTAAGGGGATAAGAGTATGTCATACAAGTGAAGCATGATAGCAAGCAGCAAGCAGGTTGGATGAAGTAGAAACTAAGAGTTCATACCTTGAACTTCAAGCATGAAGCAAAAGACAAATTGAGAATGGTTTGAGTCTTTCAACTTTCAAAGCCAGCCTCCATTGCCATGCCTCCCCTAATCAGTTATACTGTCAAATTATCTAATCTTCCCCTAATTTTGATACCAACTGAAGACTCAGTGTTCAGATACATGAGCTTATAGGAGATATTCTCATTCAGTTCAAACCACCACAGTGTGTTGTTGTTGTTGCGTGTTTATGTGCAAGTATTATTTAAATGTAGTTATGCTACTTGAGATTATAATGTTTCCATCAAGAGTCAAAGACTAACAAAAATCCCAGTGAAGGGCATGCATGTGAACCTACCTTTTAGTTGTTGAACAAGGCAGTGCAGTAGACTCCCCAAACACTATAGCTTATTGCTATTGTTCTTGGTTCCTACTGAGAACTTCTATCTAAGAACCTATTGCCAAAACTACTATATGCTTTGGACAGAAGACATAGAATATTCAAGTTGATACTCACCTGTAAGATTACCTCTAGAGGACTGTCTCATAATATCAAAAGTTGCTATGTAAGTTGCCAAAGAAGTGAACAACCAATAGTCCTACAATCTATGAGCCTCAACAATGACATTATGAAAAGATACCCACAATACTGTAATAGTGGGAGCTTTATCTAATTGTATTTAAGGTGTACTCAAAAGGAGGGAACTGATGCCTGGTGCTGTAAACCATGTGAACTATTAGTAGCTGGAGAGGTTATACAGTTCAGAGACAAGCCTTGCACTGACATTTTCCTAACCAATATAATTTCTAATTTTGTCCCAAATATTTATACCTATGATAAGTATAGCTCTCACCCTCATCAGAGAAGAGACTACTGCAGAAATTCATAGCTGGTCAAAGTGCAAACAACAAGTGATGGTGAAGTGCCAAACCCCCACTGACATGTCTATGATGAAACATATACACATAAAGCCCAGGAACTATCATGAAAAGGGAGGGGTCAGAAAGATTGTGTGAGCCAGAAGTCTAGTATGTCTGTTGTGAGATAGTGTCTAATAGATATAGCAGTGGTGTTGCACTCATAAACTCTCAACAGTATGCCTGCACAAGTTGTAAAAAGACCACAGCAGTCTATATACCAACATGGGTAGAGGAAAATTAAAAAAACTTCATCCCCATATGAAGAGCTAGAGGCAGTCAATAGCTGTTGTGGGAGAGAAAATCCTTTTTCTTCAAGAATGACCTCTCAATATTGAGTGGTCAGGTCTAAACACGTGTACATACAAACAATACTAACCAGACTCAGGAGATTATATATAGCAATAATAATTATAAGAGATACGGAAATTGAGGAAATGCAGGGGAGAAGTTAGAAGGGGATGGGGGAAATCGGAAAATGACCTTAAATATTGTATTCATATAGGAAATAGCAAAAGAAAAATTTAAAAGGAAGTTCTATAAAACATTGTTTTTTATACTTCTATACAACTGGCTTTGCTCTGGCAGGCATGTAATATAATAATGTACTATGTGGCATCTTGAAATTATTCTTCTGAAAATAACTATTCTACAGATACTTCTTAAATCGAACAAGTTGATTAGAACTGGATGATTATCATTTTTAACTTTTAAAAATGAATAACTTATGTAAAGAATCATACAGAAGAAAGAACAAAGAGCCACAGCATAAGTTCAATTTCAACATAGTACAACTTTATTATATAATTCCATATAAAATAGGGTATAAAATTACTCAACAGCTATTCATGATGTTTGATGCTAAATAAGAAATAGTAAGCTCACTTTATTTTTCTTCTCTCATGAAATTATGTCATAAACTTTACAAGTCATCTGAGATCCACAAAGGGGAGTTATGGAAGAACCATTAGAATGGATGAGAATTCTCCATCTGAATCAGGCAGTGATTTTATCTTTTTTTTTTTTTTTTTTTTTTTTTTTTTTTTTTGCTGTTGTTGTTTTGGTTTTCTATTGCTCTGTTAACCTCTTGTCTGGACTTGAAACTTGAGTTGTCCACTAATTTGAACAGCTCCAAAAGAAGCTCTATGATCAGGAAATCTTTAGAACAGACTGGTAGGGAGTCAAGTGCCCCTGCTTAGTAACATTATCACTGAGGACCCATATATACTCTGTATTAACCATCATTGGCTACTATAGTAAAACTATGAGACAAGGTATTGCTAAAGAAAAGGAAGATTATTTTAACTCAGTATTTAAGGATCTAGAGTCCAAATACCAGGGCAGGCTCTAAAAGGGCCACCCCTCTCACTGCATTACTTCCTGGGACATCGCATGCCAGACTGTCAGGAGGACAGAGACAAGAATCCATAAAACTAAGCAACTGATTACAATTGCAACTAGGAGTGTGAAGAGGGGGAAAAGGAGACAGTGGTACTGAGAGAAACAAGCTATTATAAGTCTTGGAATTACCTTCCAAAGGTTCAGTTTCAGTTACTTAAAGACTTCTCACTAGACCCTACCTCCCAAAGTCTTTACCGTCATTCAGCAGGAATACTGTGGAAAAAATCCTTTAGTCATAAAGTGATATATGCCACTAGCACTCTTACAGTAAGTGTAACTCAAGGGAGTTTTCCTAGTCTATATTTCTCTCTCTGTCTCTCTGTCTCTCTGTCTCTGTCTCTGTCTCTCTCTCTCTCTCTCTCTCTCTCTCTCTCTCTCTCTCTAATTTTCTGTTTCTGCTTTCTCTCTTGTTATGGTTTATACATGCTCTGCCCAGGGAGTGGCACTGGTAGAAGTTTTGACCCTGTTGGAGTAGGTGTGTCTCTGTAGGTGTGGGCTTTAATACTGTCATTCTAGCTGCCTGGAAGTCAGTCTTCTACTAGCAGCCTTCAGATAAAGATGTCGAACTCTCAGCTCCTCCTGTACCATGTCTGCCCAGATACTGCCATGCTCCTGCCTTGATGATAATGGACTAAACTTCTGAACCTGTACATCAGCCCCAGTTAAATGTTGTCCTTTATAAGACTTGCCTTGGTCATGGTGTCTCTTCACAGCAGTAAAACCGTAATGAAGACATCTCTGCTCATCTCTTTCTCTGATAGTTCTTAGTCTTGACTGAGGCAGCAATATAAAGTATAAAATATGACTACTACATCTACTAACTTCTAGACATCTACTATTGGGAATTTCAGTAGAAATTGTGGTTTGGAAAGACAACTGTGCTTGTTAATATTTGTGACCTTGACACAATTAGAGTTACTTGGAAGGAGGGAATAACAACTGAACAATCTCCTCTACTGATTATCCTGTGGGCTTGTCTGTGGGGGCATTTTCTTAATGATTGATAGGGTAGTGTCCCACCTACTGTGGGACAGCCCTGGTTGAAAATGTAGGCCACCTGTCTTAGATTGTATAAGAAAGCAATCTGAGCAAGCCATGGAAAGCACACCAGTAAGCAGTGTGCTTTTATGGTTTCTACTTCAAGCTTTTGCCAGTGAGTTCCTGCCTTGCCTTTTTGGTTTTATGGATTGTGGTCAGGATATGTAAACCAAATAAACCATTTCCTTTATGAGCTGTTTTTGTTCATAACAATTTATCACAGCATCAGAAAGCAAACTAGGATAACAACTTAGTTGATTATAAGCTCTTGACTTCACTTCTGAGCTTTGTATACATGGACCTGACCCTACAGATTGTTCTAAGAAACCAAAATACTGAAATAGGACATAGACTACCACCCAAATCTAAGACTGGCTACTGGGTGCAGTGAACATATGACAGCTATAAATAGCTTTTCAAAGGCTTTGAGAATGGTAATGACACAAAACCCACAATCCTCAAAATACTAGTCAGGACAGTGGTCATAATCCAACTGAATAGACAGCCTGCTAAACAAATTATCAACATTTTCCTTAGATGCAATCAAATTTCATACAATCATGATATAATATTTACAACATGCACACTCCAAGTCAAATTTCCAAAAGTAAGAAGAAGGAGAAAATTATCTGGTATAAAGGGAGAAGAAGCCAGCATGTAAAATACACAGATGACACACAAATAGAATTATCTATCAAAAAATTTAAGGTTGCTATTATGAAAATGGTACAATAAGTAAAGGCAAATATTCATTTGGAACTGAATAGAGAGAAATTTTCAAAAATGTGAAAGAAGATTGAAAAAGATCCAAATACGTCTTAGAACTAAAAACTTGAATAACGATAATAAAAATGTTACTGCTACTGAATGGTTTCAATAACAGAATAAACATCGCAATGAAAGGATTTCCTAAACCCAGAGAAGTATCATCCAAAATTATTCATTGGATATTTCAATCATAATGTGCATCTGGAGATATTGGGTAAATCTGAAAGATTGGTGGAAGTATAGAAACAACTTTACCATCTAGATCATTAGAGTCCTAGAGGGATAAAATAAATACAAGACAAAGTTAAAGCTTCAGAAAACATAATTGCTGACAAAAAGTACTTTGGCAAAAGCCAGAAGCTTAATGTTTAAATAAATTAAACCTCAAGCATTTTCTGTCCAGATACATTATAATAAAAACCAATGAAAACCAAATACCAACAGAAAATCCAAAAAATTCTTTTGAGAAAAAAGATATGCCATTTACAGAGAAAAATGACTTAAATGATGGGGAAGTCTCATCTAAAACCATAGTAGATAGGACTGAGAATGGGATTTAGTAGCAGAATATTTTCCAATCATGGAATCCCTGAGTGTGTTCCCAGCCCTGTAAGAATAAGAAAGAAGGGTAGAAAGAAAGAGGAAAAGAAAAGGAATGAGGTGAGAGGAAGAAAGAGTTAATAACATAAAAAACATCTACTCCTAATTCTATACTCAGCAAGAATATAGATGAAATAAATATAGTCTATATTGATGAAAACCTAAGACAATTTATTATCTGAATATTTACCCTAACATAATTTTGAAATTTTTTTTGGCAAAGAAGGAAACATTTTATTAGAAGGACATCTTATGATAAAAAGGATGGACTTGCTAAATAGCTTTGTGAATATAATAGATTATCCTTCGATTCTTTGAACTAGGTTTGCTTTTACATTAAAAGTACTTGCTGATCTTTTAGTGATCCAAATTCAGTTCCCAGCACCAATGTTGGCTGTATCACAACTGCCTGTAACTCAAGCTTCAGGGAATCTGATACTGTCTTCTGGAATCTGTTACATACCCGTATATATGTATAGCACCATGAAAACCTACAGGCCCATAAATTTTAAAAAAAATTATAAGAATTTAATCCAAAAGAAAATTTGTATATCCTGATAGAATTATCAATGAATATATATATATATATAATCAAAATCAAAATCACTGACCAAAAATACTGGGACAACAGCAATATCAATGGACATGTGAAAATGGAAGAGAAAATATTGGGCCATATCCCACCTATAAACAAAAACTATAGGCAACTATTGACTACTGAAAGAAGGAGAATTAGTATCCCTCAAGGATGAATCTGTGTGGGCCTGCAGGCTGGGAGATTTCCTCAGGGATCTCTGGCCCAGCCAAATGTGAGGGTTCAGGCAAAGGGGAGAGTGCAAGCAGGGACAGAGTCTCCTCCACCTCAGCCTCTGCAATTGCCACCTCGGTTGCTCTAAGACGCTGTACCCACCACCCTGAGTCGGGCCTGGGCTGAGCCCCTGAGAGGCCAACTAGCCAGTGAAGAGTGTAGGAAGCTTCTGGTGGTGTTCAGGAGAGCAGACCTCTTCGCAAGCAGGAGTGTTACAGCTCTTATGATAGAAGCTCTTGGATGACGGAGTAATTCTCACACCTTTATTCCTTCTGGATGGGGATCTCTCTTATACAGTTTGGGATGGTCTAATATACTGTTTGGGATGAGTCAGAGTTCTGACAACAGGTACTTCCCATTGGCTTGGTCTGAGAGCTTAAGGGTACCTTATTTGCATGTGGGAGGGCTTGGTGACAAATCTCACATGACAGGCCTCTCTACAGGAGGCTGTGGAGGTTGTAGCTGTTCTGGGAGCGTTTGGCAAAAAATGTTTTCTGGCCCCTGTGAATTGCTCCACTGGGTCGCCCAGAGTTTTCAGCCTGTGCTCAACCGGGTGCCAGATTGCCTGCCACAGACCACTGCCCCACAAATCTGCATATTGGTTGTACAATGCGGTGTAGTCAGTCTTAAATCCATATACATACAAACAACAACAAAATACACACTATAACTAATCAATAACAAAGAAAAAGGTTGGCTTAGATCTTCATTGAGATTATGTTTATCTATCGATCAATCTACCCATCCATATGCCTGCCTTCAGATCAAGATGTAAAATTCTCAGCTCCTTCTCTAGCACCATGTCTGCCTAGATGCTGCAATGTTTTCTGCCATGATGATAACAGGCTGAACTTCTTTGTATAATATGTATATCAATATCAATATCGATATCTATATCTATACATATATATCTTAAGAGTCTCTATATATTCCAAATACAATAGATTTTTAAATATCTGTAATTGAAATAGAATTCCAACCTTTTCTCCCTTCAATTCCTTCTAATTACACTCCTTTCTCAAACTGTCCCCATGCCCTGAACCCCTACTTTTAAAGTTTATTGCTTCTTTTCCTTTGTTATTTATTTGTTACACTGATGCATATTTTGTTGTTTGTATGATTGTGGTTTTAAGACTGTGGTCTATGCTTGGAGCAGGGAGTGACACTATTAGGAGGTGTGACCTTGTTGAAAGAAGTGTGTAATTCTGGGTGTGGACTTTGAGGCTCCTATGCTCAGGCTCTGCCCAATGTGGAAGTGATTCTCCTCTTGGCTGCCCAAGGAAGAGAGTCTACTTCTGCCTGCCTTCAGATCAAGATGTAAAACGCTTAGCTCCTTCTCTAGCACCATGTCTGCCTAGATGCCACAATGCTTCCTGCCATGATGATAAAGGGCTGAACTTCTGAAACTAAGTCATCCCCAATTAAATGTTGTCCTTTCTCAGCCTGTTTATCCTTTGAGTATAGGAAGGCTACTAATTTGTTTGAGTTAATTTTATATCCGGCCACTTTGCTGAAGTTGTTTATCAGCTGCAGGAGTTCTCTGGTGGAGTTTTTTGGGTCACTTAAGTATAAGATCATATCATCTGCAAACAGTGATAATTTGATTTCTTCTTTACCAATTTGTATGCCTTTGACCTCCTTTTGTTGTCTAGCTAGAACTTCGATTACTATATTGAATAGAAAGGGAGAGAGAGGGCAGCCTTGTTTAGTCCCTGATCTTAGTGGGCTTGCTTCAAGTTTCTCTCCATTTAGTTTGATGTTGGCTACTGGTTTGCTGTATATTGCTTTTACTATGTTTAGGTATGGGCCTTGAATTCCTGATCTTTCCAAGACTTTTGTCATGAAGGGATGTTGAATTTTGTCAAATGCTTTTTCAGCATCTAAGGAAATGACCTTGTGGTTTTTTTTCTTTGGGTTTGTTTATGTAGTGAATAACATTGATGGATTTCCGGGTATTGAACCATCCCTGCAACACTGGGATGAAGCCTACTTGATCATGATGAATGATCGTTTTGATGTGTTCTTGGATTCAGTTTGTGAGAATATTATTGAGTATTTTTGCATCGGTATTCATAAGGGAAATTGGTCTGACGTTTTCTTTCTTTGTTGGGTCTTTGTGAGGTTTTGGTATCAGCGTGGCTGTGGTCTCATAGAAGGAAGTGGGTAGTGTTCCTTCTGTTTCTATTTTGTGGAATAGATTGAAGAGTATTGGTATTAGGTCTTCTATGACACCCTTCACAATTGTTACTAACAATATAAAGTATCTTGGTGTGACTCTAACCAAGCAAGTGAAAGATCTGTATGACAAGAACTTCAAGTCTCTGAAGAAAGAAATCGAAGAAGACCTCAGAAAATGGAAAGATCTGCCATGTTCATGGATTGGAAGGATTAATATAGTAAAAATGGCCATCCTGCCAAAAGCAATCTACAAATTCAATTCAATCCCCATCAAAATTCCAACTCAATTCTTCATAGACTTAGAAAGAGCAATTCTCAAATTCATTTGGAACAACACAAAACCC
>CM052716.1:64131352-64161352 GCA_028551405.1 Uromys caudimaculatus
GGGGTGGGAGGTGGAATTCCCTCCTAGAGGCGGGTTGGGGAGGGGATGGGGGGTATACAAAGAGGAGACTCAGAAAAGGGGAAACATTGGAAATGTATATAAAGTATCAAAAATAAAAAAGGAGGAAAAAAAAAAGAATTTTGGGGATCACTTATATATACTATCATGTTATCTTCTATTTGTGATACTCTGACTTCTTCCTTTCCTATCCCCTTGATCTCTCTTTGTTGTGTTATCATTCTAACTCGATCTTACAGTACTATATTGAATACATAGGGAAAGAGTGGTCAGCCTTGTCTTGTTCCTGATTTTAGTGGGATTGCTTCAAGTTTCTCTCTATTTAATTTGATGTTGGTTACTGGCTTGCTGTATATTGTTTGTATTATGTTTAGGTATATGCCTTGAATCCCTAATCTCTCCAAAACTTTTAACATGGACTTTTATATATTGAACTATTATTGCATCCCTGGAATGAGGCCTACTTGAGCATGATGAATGATGTTTTTCATATGTTCTTGGATTTGAATTGGGAGAATTTGATTAAATATTTTTGCATCAATGTTCATAAGTGAAATTGATCTTAAGTTGTCTTTCTCTGTAGAATCTTTGTGTGGTTTAGATATCAGGGTAATTGTGGCTTCATAGAATGAATTAAGGAGATTCCCTTCTGTTCCTATTTAGTGGAATAGTTTGAGGAGTGCTGCTATTAGGTCTTCTTTGAATGTCTGGTAGAATTCTGCAGAAAAACCATCTGGCCTTGGTCTTTGTATTTTTGAGACTTTTAATGACTTCTTCTATTTCCCTAGGATTTATGTGACTATTTATATGATTTTCTGATCTTGATTTAACTTTCATAAGTGGTATCTGTCTAGCAAATTATCCATTTCATTTAGATTTCCCAGTTTTGTCGAGTATAGGCTTTTGATGTAAGACCTAATGATTTTTGAATATCCTCAGTTTCTGTCATGTCTCCCTTTTCATTACTGATTTTGTTAATTTGGATCCTGTCTCTGTGCCTTTATAGTTAGTTTGGCTAAGAGGTTGTCTATCCTGTTGGTCAGCTTTTGATTTTGTTCTTTGTATTGTTCTTTTTGTTCCTAATTGACTGATTTCAGCCCTGAGTTTGAATATTTCCTGCAATCTAATCCTCTTGGATATGTTTGCTCGTTTTTGTTCTAGAGCTTTAGGTGTGCTGTTAAGTTGTAAGAGTGAGATGTTTTCAATTTCCTCATGAGGCACTTAGTGCTATGAAGTTTTCTCTTGGCACTGCTTTCATTGTGTCCCATAAGTTTAGGTATGCTGTGTCTTCATCTTCATTGAATTCTAGAAAGTCTTTAATTTCTTTCTTTATTTTCCCCCTGACAAAGTTACCATTGAATAGAGAGATGTTCAGTTTCCATCTCTTTTTTTAGGTTAGGGAACTTTTCTTCCATAATTTTGTTGACTGTGTTTCTGTCTCTTTGTCCTGGGAAATCTTTCTTTTCTTCTTTTTTCTATCTTTTATTTATTAAAATCATTTATTTATTTATTTATTTATTTATTTATTTATTTATTTATTTATTTATTTATTTATTTATTTTAAACTCCAGATTTTATTCCCCTCCAAGTCACCCCCTGACTGTTCCACATCCCATACCTCCTTCCCCACCCTCTGTCTCCACCAGGATGTCCCCACCCCTAGCTCCTGCCCTATCAGACCTCTAACTCACTGGAGCCTCCAGTCTCTTGAGAGTTAGGTGCACCTTCTCTAACTAAACCCAGACCCAGCAGTCCTCTGCTGTATACCTGTTGCAGGAATCATACAGCTAGTATAGTATGCTGCCTGGTTGGTGATCCAGTGTCTGAGAGATCTTGGGAGTCCAGGTTAATTGAGACTGCTGGTCCTCCTACAGGGATGCCCTCCTCCTCAGCTTCTTCCAGCTTTCCCCTAATTCAACCACAGGGGTCAGCAGCTTCTGTCCATTGGTTGGGTGCAAATATCTGCATCTGACTCTTTCAGCTGCTTGTTGGGTCTTTAGGGGCAGCAATCATCAAAGGTCCCTTTTTGTGAGCGCTCCATAACTCTGTAATAATGTCAGGTCTTGTGGCCTCCCCTTGAGCTGGATCCCACTTTGGGCCTGTCACTGGAATTTCTTTTCCTCAGACTCTTCTCCATTTCCATCCCTGCAGTTCTTTCAGACAGGAACAATTATAGGTCAGGTTTTGACTGTGGGATAGCAACCCCATCCCTCACTTGTTACCCTGTCTTTCTGCTGGAGGTGGACTCTACGAGTTCCCTCTCCCTAATGCAGGGCCTTTCATGTAAGTCCCTCCCTTTGAGTCCTGAGAGTCTCTCACCTCCTCTGGTACATTCTGGAGGGTACCTCCTACCTTAACCTCCTACCTCCCAAGGTTGCCTGTTTCCATTCTTTCCACAGGCCCTCAGGGCTTCAGTCCTTTTCCCCCACCCAATACCAGATCATGTTCCTGTCTCCTCCCCCCATATCTTTTCCCTCCCAGGTCCCTCCCTCTCTCCCCCTTGTGTTTGATTTTTTCTCCCTCCTAGGTGGGACTGAGGCATCCTCACCTGGGCCCTTCAGCTTGTTGAACTTTTTAAGTTCTATGGGCTGTATCTTGGGTATTCTGTACATTTTTTTTTTAAACTAATATCCACTTATTAGAGACTACATACCATCCATATCCTTTTGGGTGTGAGTTAGCTCACTCAGAATGATATTTTCTAGTTCCATCCATTTGCCTGTGAAACTCAGGATGTCCTCCTTCTTAATAGCTGAGTAATATTCCATTGTGTAAATGAACCACATTTTCTGTATCCATTCTTCTGTACTGGGGCATCTGGCTTGTTTCCAGTTTCTGGCTTTTACAAACAAGGCTGCTATAAACATAGTAGAACGTGTGCCCTTGTGGTATGGTGGGGCATCTTTTTGGTATATTCTCAAGAGTGGTATTGCTGGGTCTTCAGGTAGATCTATTTCCATTTTTCTGAGGAACCTCCAGATTGATTTCCAAAGTGGCTATACCAGCAGCAATGGAGGAGTGCAATCCCACCAGCAATGCAAGAGTATTCTTCTTTCTCCACATTCTTGCCAACATGTGCTGTCACCTGAAGTTTTGATCTTAGCCATTTTGATTCATGTAAGGTGGAATCTCAGGGTCCTTTTGATTTGCATTTCTCTGATCACCAAGGACTTTGAACATTTCTTTAGGTGTTTCTGAACCATTCGAGATTCCTCTCTTGTGAATTTTTGGGTTAGTTCCATACCCCATGTTTTGATTGGGTTGTTTGGTTTTTTGGTGGTTAGCTTCTTGAGTTCTTTATATATTTTGGATATTAGCCCTCTATCAGATGTGAGGTTAGTAAAGATTTCTTCTCAAACTGTAAGTTGTCTTATTTGTCTTATTGGCTATGTGTTTTGCCTTATAGAAGCTTTCCAGTTTCTTGAGTTCCCGTTTATCAATTCTTGATGTTAGAACATGCACCATTGGAGCTTTGTTTAGAAAATTTCCCCCTGTGTCAAAGCTCTTTGTACTGGTAAATCTTAATCTTCTTCAATTCCTATTTTCTTAGGCTTGGTCTTTTCATACTGTTCCAAATTTCCTGGATGTTCTTTTTACATTTGTCATATTCTTTTACTGATATAACAATTTCTTCTATGGTATCATCTACACCTGAGATTCTTTCTTCCATCTCTTGTATTCTGTTGGTGATGCTTGCATCCATACTTCCTGTTCCCCTTGCTAGGTTTTCCATCCCCAGGGTTGCCTCCATTTGTGTTTTCTTTATTGTTTCTATTTCCTTTTTTAGGTCCTGGATCATTTTATTCATTTTATTTGCCTACTTAATTGTATTTTCCTGTATTTCTTTAAAGAATTTCTTTGTTTCCTCTTTAATGGCTTCTACCTGTTTGATAGTATTTTCCTGTATTTCTGTAAGGCATTTATTTATATCCTCTTTAATATCCTATATCATCTTCATGAGATTGGATTTAAGGTCATTGTTGTACTCTTCAGGTGTGTTAGGGTATCCAGGGCTTGCTGTAGTAGGAGAGTTGAGTTCTAATGGTGCCATATTGCATTGGCTTCTGTTGATTATGTTCTTGCATGCCTTTTGCAATCTGGTTGTTGCTAGTTTGGACTGACCTGGTTGTCCTGAGTTGGAGTAGGCCTCAGAAGGGGCAGATGAAGCTGTGTGTCTTAGGTTAGAACAGGCTTTCTGGGAGGCAGACAGAGCTGTGTCTGTGGGGGGGGGAGGGGGAGAGAGCTGATCTGTGGCTGCATGTGGAGATATTGACTGGAAGGAAGCTCCCTTTTTTTTTTTTTTTTAAATATTAAAATTTATTTCTCAATTTTAAAAAAATCAAGTCTTTATTGAGATTGATTCTATTCCTCTTCTACACTTGCATATTGGGTTGGGAGAGAGGACTGAGTAATTTTCTTTCCGTCTATAAGTTCTCGTTTCATAAGTGTGCTGGCTAGTTTTATGTCACCTTGACAAAAGCTAGAGTTGTCTGAAAGGAGGGAACCTCAAGTCTCCATAAGATCTGGCTGAGTCCTAGCTAGGGTTTCTATTGCTGTGATGAAACACAGTGACCAAAGCCATATGGAAAGGAAACGGCTTTATTAGGCTTATGCTTCCCTCTCACTGTTTATCACTAATCAAAGCCAGGACAGGAACCCAAACAGAGCAGAAATCTGGAGGCAGGAGTTGACACTGAGGCCATGGAGGGGTGCTGCTTACTGGCTTACTTCTCCTTGCTTGCTCAGCCTGCTTTCTTTTTTTTTTTTTTTTTTTTTTTCCTCCTTTTTTATTTTTGATACTCCCTTTAGCTGTTGTACTGTTCCTATCCCCTCTTGCCCAACAGGAGCCCAGAGGTTCCAAAGAGATTTGATGGAGACATCCCTTTTAGGGTTAAGTGTCATGATCATTATTTTTAACTTTATGATGTTTACTAGCTGTATAGAAAACATCTTATGAGTCTCTAACAATGATGATGATGCAGTATCAAATATATGTATAAGAAAGACAACAAGAGAAAATATCAATGGCCAATGTCTTGTTTTTAAGATCATTCAACACAACAGATAAAACGGCAGAGGAATTTTCCACTTATTGCATCTAATAAGTAGTAGGTATTTATGAATTATTTAAAAAGAAAACTATTATATCTAAAATAAATATTACAAAATCTGTTGAGCAATTAAATCTTCTTGGTTTTCATGTCCCTTTGTTCATCTTTCTATCGTAATATTGTTGATACTGTTTCAATATTCATCTAATTTAGAGGGTGTCATGTATCTCTGACCCATGGTTTATCAAATCTGATTTATTTGAGTGTAGCTATATACTTGTGTACTTATTGTCCATTGATGTTTCTGTGCTGCAGAGATATAACTGAGGATTTACAATGGAGAATGTCTGACCTAAAAAGGTGAAAATATTTACTCTTTGATTATTTGAAGTAAAAGATTGTTAATGATGATTTTACTTTTGAAATATTAAGTTTAGAGTGCAAGATTAGAATTCTTGGAGTTGGAAGAATCCATATCATTAAGGAGTCTGTTCTTACTTATTTGACCCATGTTCAAAAGTGTAAGTAAAACTTGCTACATAAAGGAAGGAAACAAGGAAAGGAAAAAGAAAGAAAAATAAACAAAACTGCAGAGTCTAAGGATAGAGTACAGACGCCTGTAAGAAACAATATGTAATGGGAATATAACACATCCAAGTGGGCGGGGCTGCCGAAATAGTTCAATAGAGATCATAATGGTTCTAAGATGAGTTCTAGTTTCCTTGTCAAGGCTGAGAAGCCTCCTTGCTGAGAGGAAGGTGACCATGACGCACAAAGAACACCACAAGGCATGCATGCATGAGCTGAGAGCAAAGAGGGTCTATTTTCTTATCTCCAGTCAACAGTCTGCTGAGAAATAAAAGCATAGCATATTTAGCCTCTGAGTTCATAGGCCAAGCCTCTAATTTATAGGTTAAATACAGAAAATGATCTGAAGACAGTACGGTACAAATTGACTTACAGATCTGCTGCATCTCTAATGTGATTTTATTGCTGCTCAAGTTTTTGGTCTTACTTCACCATGCTCATGGCTTTGTGTGCTTATTTTGAAGCCTCATGTTTTAAATCATCATTTTCTTCTCTTCATGTTATCCTAACTGAAGCTTGCTAATCTGATTCCTTTCTAAGAATGTACAGTATTATTTGGATGTCTGTGTTTCTTATTATGGTGCCTCACCTGGGACTGAAGCCCACTGACAATTCTCTCTGTGTTAAAGTCTTCAGAGGGTGCTGAGGACCTGTACTGAGTGAAGTATATATTATTGTACTCATTATTACAGGTTAACTCCATATCTTCTTTTCTACCATAGAGTTTTACCATTTTATCAGAGACACCGATGTTTGCAATGAATGCTTTCTAAAAGAAAGCATTATTTTTTTTTTTTTTTGTCTTTATAGACACAGAAAACTACAGGTTTGTTCTAATATCCAGGACTGGTTGACTCTAAATGTGTAAATTCATATGCACACAACAAAAACTTTCCACCATATCATAAGTTTTGGAGTAGGTTTGTGAAAAGATATAATTTATAAATTTCCACTCAAATCAATGACATTCTGTAGACTGAAAACTGAAGCTGGTGAAAAGTACCAGTCAAGTTAAAAAGAACACTGAGCTGGATTGAAGCGAATGACTGAAGTGAGTCTTAAATTGGGACTTCACGAGCAGTCAGGAGTCTTGCTAGATTCTGAGCAAAGGCAGAAAAGGCTACAACTGGGGCACCATACTCATATAAGCAGGGATTCATATATCAGTACTGATTGCAGCATTGGGTACTTAAGGAATACAAATTAGCATATGTATTGACAAATTAGATTAGCATAAGATTGCAGGAGAAAAATTGTAACTGTGAAATGTGATAAGTTGTGTTATAAAAAATAGTTCTCACGTGCAAAACTTAAAAGTATTACAAAACTAAAATAAGTTTTTGTAAAATGAATTTGATTTTACTTTAGATTTAACCTCTACAGAGTATGACAATGTAGAAAGATGCATCTAATAGAATGTGTAGCATAGAAATTATGAAGTTAAAAGATTAATTATAGAGGAGCAATCTCAGTGTGTAGGAACATTGAGAATTTTATTTAAAAAATTAACCCCATATATGATACAACAATAAACTGGCTGTTTTGAATAAATTAATCATAATAGTGTTTGACTTAATAAAGCCCACTTTTGACAAAGTTGAAATATTATGCATGGGCCCCAAATAGTTATAGAGTAGAATCACTCTTATTACAGCTGAGAAACAAGTGAATAGCCTCAGTATGTCTAGATGTCACTGTTGATGCCTTGTCCCAATATCTTTGACTCAAAATAAGCCAGCTGTAAACTCTGTTACTCAAAACCAAAGTGTTAACTTCTACCTTTGAAAATTATTTTTTGGAGTGGATGGCATACAAATGAAGACTTAACTTAGGTTTTCTGAATCTTTTTTTTTTCCTTATTTTTCTTCTTCAAGACATGGTTTCTCTGTGTAGCTCTTGTTGTCCTTGAACTTGCTCTGTAGACCAGGCTGGCCTAGAACTTAGAGATCTGCTTGTCTCTCACCTCCAAGTACTAAAATTAAAGGAATTTACCTCCACTAACCAGTAGATTTCCTGAGTCTTATATTGGTTGTACTATAATTATAAATCTTATAATTTTGTAGTATATATTAATTGCTGGTTAGTGGTTTTCTGCAGTTTTGCCTTTAGTCACAATGTTGATTTGTAAAGTTTGCCTTTGTATCACTTTTATTACTCCTTTTGCAGACCTACACATTGTTTCTAGAGATTGAATGTTTTGAATGCTGCTGTTTATAGTATGATCTTCAATAGCACTTTCAAAGGAAGGCAGACTAGGCCCATGTGTTCAGAGCACATTTGTACTCTCAAGGCAGGCATTTGAATGACAGCCCAGAGAGGAGCTGCCAGGTGATGACCAGGATGTATCAACAACTAGCACAAAGCTGCCTAAAAGTCTCTTTTCCTGCCAGGTGGTAACTTTTAAAGTGGCTAGCCCCTAATGCTTCTGGCTCCAGAAAACTGCCCAAAGTGTTCTCCAAGTCTGAGGTTGGGTCATCCCAGAAGGAAACCATGAGCCAACAATTTTAATGCAAGTGATTTATTAAGGTGGCTCTCCCAGGAGGAAAGGATAATGGAAAGCCGAGTCAGAAGGAAGATGAGTCGACAAACAGCAATTTCAAGTGAAAACCCAACCTCAGCCAGAGTCTATGAAAAACTGTGGAAGAGAAACTCCAGTTCAGTTTGTCATGGCTTGAACAAGGGTCCTCCTGGCCTTTACGTCCTTAGCAACTAATGTCTTCAAAAGGAAATGCAGTCAGCATTTTGGGTAGGTGAATGCTTGGGTGCTCTGACACTTTACTTTGGCACCCATGTGATTTGTATGTTTTTCCTTAATGTGTCCCTGCATAGTGTGTTTCCTTTGTAAGCATCATGCAGGGAGTTAGGGAAGAATTCATGGATTCCAAGTCAGAAAAAGTGCTAAAAACTATCACTGTTAGCACACATAGAAATAATTACAAAGGATCTTTGACTATAAAGATGAATTTGACTGACATTACCTTCAATAGTGAGATCGTATTTATTTTAGGATTTTTTTTCTGGACACTGTACTTTCTGGATATAGTATAATATAGCAGGTGATAGATATAGGCTTCAAAGTCATGAATCCTAATAGAGTAGGTCGACATTTAAAATGACACCCAAGACCTCTCTCCTCATGTTACTTCATGAGAGCCAGTTTACATAAAATGTAATAATAAATAAAATTACTCATAAATTAATAAAGCATAGGCAGGAAGATTTTACAGGTAAACTAATATACTTAGGTAGATTTCTAGTGGAATTTTTTGATAAGCTCTTAGTATGTCTAGCTATATATTGATTTCTACCTAAGCAGACCCTGAGCAGAAAATCTGAGCCTAGTCCATTTATAAGTCTGCCCCATGGCTGTGTGAGTTCTTAAAGGAATGCAATTACTGTTGTTTGTTACTTGTTATGCAGCAATAGTATACTGTACTCAGTTTGTAAAATTGAAACTTCAGAAATGCTGTCACTTTGCACCATTTTTCTTAGGAAGATTACTGTAACACATCTTCATATACTCTTAGTGGATTCAACAGGAACCGATCTGTCTGAAACCAGTGTATCAAATCAAGGTATTTGTAGAACTATTCTTTCAAGAAACCTCAGGAGAGAATAACTTAAATGCACCATTTGTCTCCTCTTAATTATCAAACTATTGGATAGTGGCCCGCCACCCCGATCTGCCTGACTCCACTGTGAAATCTCCTCTTTTCCCTCTTCTTTCACGTCCTTTATCTTCCTCATCCCTCTGTCACCTCCTTCCGTCCTCCCTCCCCCTCGGAGGCAATACCAACCCCTACACATAAAATCTTATAATGATTTCTTGACCTTGTACTTTGAGTTTGCATGACCTTGTACTTTGAGTGATTCAAGGTCATCTACCTATATGAACATCATATTCATATCTGTAAAGTATATAAGGAATTTCCTCTTTTTTAGGGGAGCAGAGATGTTTTAGTTTTAGTGCCATGAAGAGAAACTATGACCATGACAACTCTTATAAAGGAAAGCATTTACTTGAGGCTGGCTTATAGTTTCAGCGGTTCAGAAGTCCATTATCAGCATGGTAGGAAGCACAGCAGCATCCAAGCAGACATAGTACTAGAGATGGAGCTGAAAGTTCTATATCTTGATTCAAAGGCAGCCAAAAGAAAAGTGGAATCAGCAAGCAGCTATGAGAAACCTCTCTTCCACACTGGGTGGAGTCTGAGCAAAGGAGGAGACCTCCAAAGACTGCAGTTACAATGACACTCCTCCACCAACAAGGCTACATCACCTAACAGTGCCAATGTTAGGCCAAGCATGTGGGCCTCACTATGGCCAAGTGTATTCAAACCACCACAGGAGACCTTATAAAACGCCATTCTCATAGTAAACATATTTGCTTAAAGATAACATTTGGAAAGCTGCCACTTGCACCATGAAAAGACAAACAAAATCATTTTAGATTTCATGGTTCTTTTTGAAAATATGGAAATAAACTGTGTATTTCAAGGGATTATCAGAAGTAATCAGAAGTAAGTATCTTCAGAAGTAAAATCATAGAAAATAATAAAGTGCCTAAAGAAGAGTTGATAATGATATCAGTGAATCAAGTAATGACACTTACTAATGTTACCAGAACAGTGAACCAATAGGATTAACGAGTTTCAAATAACGTATTTGGACATTGAATGTAAAAAATTTAAAAATCTTCTAACCCAAAAATTTAAATTTATTTTAATACAACCAAGATATTCATAATCAGATAATAATTGGTAATGAAAATTGTCTATTTATTAAGTGTATCTATTTCAGAAAATGCTAAAATATCTGCTTCCTTCCTACCATGATAGTACAGTTATATTGAACTTCAACTCTGCATGTTTGCTCATTTTGCCACATGCAATAACCTCTGCTTTTCATCAGGACATGATTATACAAGGCAGACCTAATCTGTGACTTAGCCTCACAACCCATATAAGCCAAAAAAGAATTTTCATGACTTCTTGTTTCATGCATATTAGAACACAAATAGATGGAGTGTAATTGGGTTACCTTAGCTTTTATAAGATCTGTATCCAAACTTGAAAATAAATATCACCAACAAATAAGAAAAAAGATACAGCACTAAAGATAATCAGATTCATAGTTGATGAAATGAAACTATTATTGCACCCTGAAATGTTTCGTTTGTAGATAGGTTCCACCAGTTTCACAACACAATATCCATAGGAAAATCCACAGAAGAAATACTCACAATTATTTGTGTCATTTTCTCACTCTCTAAGCAAAGGCTGTTTGCACTTGGATCTTACAGCAATGTTGAATCAAGGTCCCTGGCATTCATAGAGCAGTTGTGACCTCCTGAGCAGTCTGCAAGTCCTTGGAAATTCTCTCGGAAAACTCAGGGGTCCTCAGTAACAGGACTTCCTAGGATTTGATTGTTCTCCTTTGCTTTAAGCACTTTTTAAATCATCTAACCTAGTAAGTAAGGTGTTGGTAGTGGCCTGTGAGTCAAAAGAGCTTCCATATGACACAGCACAGGAAGGCAGTAGACTATGAATAGCTTAAAGAAGACAAAACATTAGAGAAGGTCACAGAATCAAGCATACTCACTTGGGCCTTATTGTTTAGCTTCTTTGGATCTGTGGAGTATAGCATGGGTATCTTGCATGTCATGTCTAATATCAACTTATAAGTGACTACTTACCATGCAAGTTATTTTGGGTCTGGGTTATCTCACTCAGGATGATCTACTGAAGTTTCATCCATTTGCCTGCAAAACTCATGATATCTTTGTTTTTAATAGCTGAATAGGATTCCATTGTATAGATGTACCATATTTTCTTTATCCATTTTTCAATTGAGGGACATCTACATTTTTTCCCAGTTTCTACCTATTATGAATAAAGCTACTATGAACATAGTCTCTGTGGTATGGTGGGGCATCTTTTGTGTATGTGCACATGAGTGGTATAACTGGGTCTTGAGGTAGAACTATTCCAGTTTTCTAAGAAACCACCAAATTGATTTCCAAAGTTGTTGCACATAGTAAATACAACAGAGTCAACTAACCTGGACTCTTGGGAGACTCAAGATGGAACCACCAACCAAAAAGCATGCACTAGCTGGACCTAGGTTCCCCACATATATAGCAGATGTGCAGCTACGTCTTTATGTGGGTCTCAAACAGCTAGAGTAGGAACTATCACTAAAGCTATTGCCTGTCTGTGGAATATGTTCTTCTAGGGGAGCTGCCTTTTCTGGCTTCAGTAGGAAAGGATGCGCCTAGTCCTGCAGAGACTTGATGTACCAAGGATGATGGATACCCAGGGTGGTCTCCACCCTCTTAGAGGAGAGGGGAATGGAGGATAGGGAAGGAACTGTGGGAGGGAGAAACAGGAGGGAGCAGTAAGAATAACGTAAAGTGAGTAAATATTTTTTTAGAAAGGAAATAAAAATGTCACAGAAATGGCTCCAAGGGATCTCCTTTTTCCCTCATCTCTTCTTACAATTTTTCTTTCTGTTTTTTTTTGTTTGTTTTGTAATTTTACTTTAGTTCTGCAATTAATCTTCACAGGAAGTTCTAAGATGTTAAGGTAATTATTTCTCTTAGCATTATTATAACATCAACACATTTTTCAGCAAGTTCCAACATAACATTATATCTCTCATCACTATGTTCCACAGACATATCTATGAGTACTAATAAAAGTATAGTAAAATTAAAATAAATGCAGACTATTTGATATTATGATATTATATGCTTTATTTGGGAGGCCACCTGCCAACAAAACCAACTGGCAAAATAATATACATGCTGGGAAATATGTTGGATTTTAATATTGAACTATGACTCTGAATCTGGTAGGATGGGAACATTTTATCTTTCTCATTTCATACTGAAACTTTCACAATAGCAGAAAAATCAGTGTCATAAGTATACTTTATATAACTGTGGGACATGATCCTTGGATATAGAATACTCTTGAAGCCATATTGTTACAAAAGAATGATGTAGTAGATGCAATACCGAACATTATATTTGAATGTGACTGACACAACCAGTTCTCAAGTAATAGAAAAATTAATTGCTAACTTTGACATCATTAAAATAAACTCACTATTTTCCCTGTGTTTTCAGTGAAATAAAAGGCTAGAAACAATGTCTCATCTCATTGCTTGCCTTTTCATTCTAGACAAAAATTCAAGATCCTAGACTCTAGTATCGAATTAGTCTAGTAACTAGAGGATCATTTAAGATTGTGGGAGCATCAGGAACTTAAAATCACTCCTCTTTTAGATAGTGAGGTAAAGTCTAGCCTGGGCTATGTGAAACCCTGTCTCAAGAAAGGAAGGAAAGAGAAGACAGAAGATTTGACAGAAGTATAAATTTGATGGTCTTAAAATATCTGTGGATCTCTTATTTTTAATGAGACTTAACTCACACATCCTATTTACAGTTTAATCATGACTACAGAAAGGCTTGTTCTAGGTTATGCAGAGGTGGTAAAAAGTGCAGAGCAGGTGTGCAGTTCAGAGCTCTTCTTTCTCTACTACTTGGACCCAACTCCACATGAACAGATGTCATTTAAGGGCAGACTAGAAAGAACAATTAGATATATAAAAATTTGTTTCATGAAACATTTTTTCCCTGTAAACTATGTGTTTTCGCTTTGATAGAAAGGTAAAAACATTTTGAAATTCATTCATTTTGTATTTCATTTATTTGAACAAAGGGAGCAATTTAATGTCATAGTTAAACATTGTATTTTGTCAGTCAATATCAGATAAAATTCATTCTACTTTAAATAAAATTTAAATAAACCATAATTTTGCCACCCACCCAAAGTGAGAAATAATACAACTGTTCATATCATATATCCAAAAGATGTGAAACTCATAGACTCAAACAAAAAGCTAAATTTTATTTCTATATGAGACAGCCCATGAGGCTCAATGACAGATACGATATGTAGCAGAGGCCAATATCTTAAGCTTTCAGAATGGATGAAAATTTCCCCATACATCTCAGATAAACAAACAAAACAACAACAAAAACAAAAACACAATCATGAGCACTCTGATCTGATAACTGTATTTAATTTTGAGTCTTTGTAAATTTACCTATGAAATATGTTTTGATTGAAAACAGCACTAGACTTATGCCACCTCCCTAGGCTTTCCTGTCAAATGGCTGACAGATACGGTGTCATGCACAGGTGGCACATTCCTTCTTTCTGTCTTCTCTGAAACAATGGTGCTCTAAAATGTGTTCAGTGTTCATGAAATTTCCCACGGACTTCATAGAGATAAAGTGAATATCCTACCTACAACTTCAGATTTGGACACTGGGTGTAGCACTCAAAGGTGCCAAGTGACAGGATGAGCTTTCAGTTCTGACAGCAGCCAGCACTTGATGCTTGTGGTGTCTAGCAAAGAAAAGGCTGTACGGTAGAACAGCAGGCTGGTGTTGCCTCTGCACAATGGGTACAGTGGTCCCGTCATTAGGACTACTTACTAAACTCCTGCAGCTGTAAATGCTGAGGCCTCTCTGCTGCTCTGCTCCCCATCTATATTGATTTGCTTATCTATGCAAGAGTAGTTGAGCTTTGTTTTATTTATAAACTCTTCTTTTGTATAAAGAATGGTTGCTGAGTGTTCAATTAGAGCTGAACTTTTAAATGGTTGAGATCCAATTATAATTGATTTCAATATAAGTCAATTGAGTTCCTATACAGCAAAGTGAGCAGCCTGAAGTTCCAAGCTGGTTAAGCCTCTATGATAATTCATGCCTGAATCAATAAATAGTAGTAAATTTCAGTTGTGACTGGGTTCCTGTTCTGTCTGGAATTGAGGCATTTGGAGCAGCTTGTTGACAGAAGGGTGTGTGTTATTTTGTAAACCTGTGTAGCAGGCCAGAGAAAAACACTTGAAACGCAGAAGGGATAAACACCATGCTTAGGGATATTTATTTTAACCTGAAGAATATTTTTAGGGGCATTGAGGAAAAGCAGCTACGACTTGGCGTTAGGTGTTCATGTTACCTTCCATGGAGGACAAAGTGCATATTTTAAAATACATAATGTCATGATTACAAAGCATCACACACAAAAAAATGGTTAGACTTCAGTGAAAGATAACCAGAAAAACCAGTTTGTAAGAGGGTGGCTGATTGGCTGTTTAGCTAAAGATAAATGTTTCCTCTTCCAAATTTTTTGAAAAAAAAAAAAAAAGTAGACTAATAGCTAGAAGTGTAGTGATTTGCACATTATCCAAGCCATTGAGTTATTCCTGCCTGTCCTCATTCTGGTTCTTGATTTGCAGGCCAGCTATGCTCTGCAGCTGGAGCAAATTACATCAGAAGTGCTGATGTGACCACAAGTTGACAAAAGGACATGATTTCTAGTAGCAAAAAAGCAACTAGATTTTATGAAATTGTATCTAATAATGTTGTTTAACTCATGGATCCTGCATCTGATGCCTGCTTTTTATCCAGGCCTTTCAGCGGCCCTTTGTTCACAGTCACTCAGAAGAGGAAATAAAATGTAGCCATTGAAATAAAAATTGCTCTACTCTTTTTAATAGCTCAGCTGCAGGCTCTATTGTTTTATTTAATGGATTGTATAACTGAAGTCTCCTCCTGATGACTCCCATTTGGCTTCTGAGTCCCCAATCTCTGTCAGAATCTTGAGGGTTCCAGAAGGTGTCTGGCATGTTGCTTGTTTGGAATACAAGTGAATAGTAAAAGCAATAATAATCTTTAAAATGTAATTCTTACTACAGACTTCATAGTAATATGTGCAAGAAGTTGAGATTTCTCATAAAGAATCAAAAAGAAACGCATGATTAGTATCCAGCTTGAACAGTTCTTGTTCAGGATAGGGTAGAAGTTTCACTGGGTTAAACATGCAGAGTAAACTAGACTTGAAAGCAGTATAAAGGACAGAGGGTGGAGGGAGAGCACAGAAGGACTAAAAAAGCAAGCAAGCAAACAAACAAAACAAATAAAGCGATTACCTTTGTTGTTTGTCAAAACCAATGTGATCTATTTGTTCTGAAGAACCTGCAATGAGTCCCTTCTGCCTGACAATCCCTGGCAGATATGGCCAGAGTACCTGTGCATGCTTGCAGTGTGACTTACTATCATTCTATCCAGAGATTCATGGATACTGTATTTTTAGTTATTTGATGTTTATTTGTTTTTTAATGCAGTTAAGGTGTGTGACAAAATATATTTAGGTTCTACTTTTCTATGATGAATTATATCAATGTGCATTCAGAAGATGAAAGTTATAAAACAAATTGCCCTTCTGTAAAGAGAATGTGGCAAAAAAGTACCAAGAGAAAAGATCAACTCCTTTTCTACAGTGATTAATATTTTAAATATAAGTGAACTGCAGAGTATTTACCTGACTCAAACCGCTATACTTGCTTGCTCTTGACAGATTCCACAAAAAGCTTTTGTGGTTCTTTCTTTCTTTCTTTCTTTCTTTCTTTCTTTCTTTCTTTCTTTCTTTCTTTCTTTCTTTCTTTCTCTCTCTCTCTCTCTCTCTCTCTCTCTCTCTCTCTCTCTCTTTCTTTCTTTCTAACATCTTGATATGTTCCATCAAACAAGTTCATCCTTTAAGGAAGAGGAGGAGAAAAAAACATTAAATTGTGAGTTACTAAAAAACCTTTCAGCTAAGAAAGATACACAAGGTATAAAGCAGTTTAAACCAGTTCTACAGTATAACCTGTTAAGGATATAATTGAGATACATGCAATCATTAACCTTGGAACAGACTGGGAATCTGTTAATGAATCAAATCAATACCCTCTCCACTGATCCATAATAATTTGAACGAAATGAAAAATTTAACAGTTACTGTATGTGAGGTTATTGCGGGCTGCAATTAGCTAGCCTCCAGGAGATTATGTTACCTAGTTACCAGAAGGTGAGTATAATTTCTGTAGATCTAGAGAAATTGTCATGAAGACAGATGTCAGACGTGAAAACAGGTCAGGAAGAGCTATTTGGCATGGTCCAAACCTGGGTCGTGTTTCTCTTCTCTGATGCTAGGTATCCTTCATCTGCCCGTTCAGACTCAGAGTTTAAATAGTTACATTCACTTGAAAATACTTTATAATTGAAAATTTTGAATTAGAAATGTGATTATGCTTTTTCAAAATACCCTATTTCACATCTAGGTACCATGTGAGATAACAAAGAGGTCAAGAAAAACATGCATTTGGGAGTGGCACAACACACAAGCTTCCTTAGACAGGCAGAATCCTTGTATACGAAAATAATTTATGCTTATACAATCCACTCATCTTAATTCCAGCAAGCCATCCTTGGGAATGAAATTATATACACAAAAAGTGATAAAGACGGAATGATTTCCTTACTTCCCCACATTTTGTACACCTCCATTTGCAAGTAGCACATACAAAATAATGTTGACGGAGGCAAATGATCCTATAGCTCTTTGGTTTTTCATGTATTGCTTTCATATAAATTCTAGTTAGAAGAATCAATCTAGTATGTGAAGTTACATAGAAAACCTCAATTTAGGAGTGGGGAAAAAAAGAAAAAAATGCCTGGTGATTCAGTAAATAAAACGGAGACCAGAATTTAAAAAAAAAAAAAAATGCATGTAAAATATATGCGTATGGAAATGTTAAGAGCCTTATTTTATAATGCCAAGGAGGGCACAAGATAAAAACTGTTGTCATTTGTTTCCAGGGAAAGCAGTCGGTGAGACCAGGCACAGTAGGATAGTTAGTTAGCTACCACATGTAAAGCTGAGAGCAGATGGTTCCGTTGATATAGAGCGCAGGAATGTGCGTGTTTATGCGGGTGCGTTTCTGTGCGTGTGCGTGTGGAAACCAGCAAGGCGTTTGACACTGATGTACCCCATCAAGTCCAGTTATAAAGAACAAGGAGCTAGAACAACATTCTGTGCATCTGGCAGCCTAACCAGCTCTGTCAATCTGTGGATACTGCTGACATTGTACTATAAGCTTCGATTCCATCTGTGTTGTTTATTTTGAGCTGGATTTACAGCACACTATGTGAATTGATGATGGCTAGAAGGTCCAAAAGATTCTGAGTCTGTTTAAAGTTCCAAGGTGTCAAATTACACAGGATTGTGTCATGAACATTATGAAAGGGTAAGTGGAGTGGCAAACTGATTTTAGTGTTTGTTAGACATCCAAGAAAAAAAAATCTGCAGATATAGATAAAAAGGTTTATGAAAACATCTAAAAACTACATATGAACTCCTGCAATCAAATGTTTCCTTTTCAAGTTGTATTGTGTCATTTTAAAAATTCAAAATATGTACAAACAAATAGACAAGTCAAATCATTTCTCCGCTCCGAGGTTGTGACATATATATTACTCAAAACTTCCTGATCAGTATCATATCAGATTGACACAGTAAAGGAATGGACTTGATGGCTGAGGATTATGTCTGCCGTAATTCCACATGATGGAACTGCAAAAGAAATTTATTTCTAGACATTTGCTATTAAATATGTTTTGGCATTTCTTTATTGCTTCATTGCTTTCTGTATAATAGCATATTTATCAATCTGCTATAGTGTTTATGAAATAGAAATTTCAATGCTGATCAGAAAGCAATTAAGAATTTAATCTCTAATGAAACACGTTTTTGAGAAATATCATTTAATCTAGGTCATCTGTATCAAAGTTTTTGTATACTTTACTTTCCAAATCAATATTCAGCTGAATAGTACCTGTAAGCGATACTAGCAAAGCTTTAGTAGCAGGGACATGTATAGGAGGAGGAAGGTATTAGATCTGCACCTGCATGTTTAACTGATGTCAGCTAATACAAATTATTCCTCCTCTGAGCTTGTGTGGTAAATACACTAGATCAGAATTTTCCTACGCCACACATGACATAAGGTGTACTGTACATAGTTTAACCTGTCGTCATTGAAGAAAAAGTGTTTTACATATGATGCAGAAATTTTAATTCATACTTTTCAGCAGATTTACTTCATGTATGTTTATGGTTCATTGTGTCACTAAGCACATATATGTAGTTACATATGACTCTGTACTTCTTTGAAAATAGTCTAGTTGGAATCAGTGAAATTCTCTAAGTCAAAATTAAAGATACATCACACAATTGCAGCACATGATGTGAACTTACTCCTGTGTGTATGTGAAAGTGAACACACATCGTGCACAGCATGTGTGTGTGTACACAGAAAGAAGAAGAATAGAATCCTGTTTTCATTTATCTGAGATGTAAAAAGCAAGCAACTTCTATGGAATTAGTTTATTTGATTGATCATATCTAATACACATTTGTTCAGTTTTATTCATATTTATAATAATTACTCCTAATGCGAGATACACTAATGTAATATTCAATATTCATCTTTAAGAAACTTTAATATGTGGTTTATCAGGTAAAACATTCTTATAGAAATTTGAATATTAGTATATAAATATATATTAAATATCAAATTAGAGCAGAACATCAGCACGATGAGACCAAAGTTAACTTGTACAATAAATCTACTATAGTTTTCTATCTGCTAGATCTTCTACTGGCACTCCCTCCCCGTTAGAGTTGTCACTTATCTTCTCAATGTTCCAAGACACGGTGCTGCCCTTGCAGTTAGACTGGGAAGATCGGGCATCATTTCTCCAGGCGATATAGCTACCAAGCAATTAAAGAAGACACTGCTTCTCTCTATACATATACTGAACATCTGGTGTGTATGGAACAAAGTGCTTGGCCCTGGTGTGAACTAAGTGAGAAGCTTATCTCAAGAATTGTGGCTGGTTTAGGAACTTTAAAAAAAATTATAAAAAGAACATAATGTGGGAAGTATTGAAATTGATTTGTGTACAAAAATGGTAAAAATGCAAGGCCCTACTTAGCCTCAGATTCTAATGGGAGTAGACAGACAAGGACCAAGTGACCGGCTCCTAAGACACACACAGGCAGGGACAAATGTGTGCAGACCCAAGTTATGGGCAATGGATTGTTTGGTTGCTTTTGATATTGGGTCATACTGTCCTGCTCATTCTATCCTCAAATTTGCAATCATTTTATTTTGGTCTCTTGAGTGCTTGGCCTGCCAGATTGTTCCATTACACCAAGATTTGAGGCACATCTCTTTCAGCATGTGGGGAGCTCATGTGGGAAAGTGAAGGAAACAAATTTACCACATTTGATTCATGGTAAGAAGTAAACATGATAGCCTGAGGTGCTGAAGAAAAAACAGGCAGATGCTCGCAGCCAACCATTGGACTGAGCACGGGATCCCCAAGGGAGGACTTAGAGAAAGGACTGCAGGAGCTGAAGGGGTTTGCAACCTCATAGGATAAACAACAATGTCAACCAGGCAGACACCCAAGAACTCCAAGGGACTAAGCCACCAACCAAGGAGTATACATGGAGGGACCCATGACTCTAGCTGTGAAGGCTCCATGAATTCCCCAGTGTAGGGAAATTCGAGGGTGGGACAGCGGGAGTGGGTGGGCGAACACCATCATAGAAGCAGGGGGAAGGGATATGGGATAGGGAGGTTAAGGGGGAAAATCTGGGAAAGGGGAAAACATTTGAAATGTAAATAAAGAAAATATCAAAAGAAGAAAAAGAAAAGAATTGAAAGAGGTGTTTTTAAGTTAATTTATATAATTGAAATAGATTTTGCAAATGTAAATAAAGGAACAATTGAAAACTATGTATGAGCTTTGCATTGCCTTGATAAAATATTGAAAATAAAAAAGAATATATTAAGGTAAGATTTATTTAGCTGGTGATTTCAGAGGTCTCAGTTCATATTCTTGGCTACTTTGATTCTGGGCCCATGTGGTAGAAAGACAGCATGGTGGCAGAATCAAAAGAAAGAGGCTGCTTCTCTGACTGCCTACAGGTAGCAGGGGGAGGGGCCTGGGAACCTTCAATAGCACGCCTCACTGGTGTGCTTTCTACAGCTAGACTCCACCTTTGAACTTTCCCATTATTTTCTAAAATAGTGCAACCAGCTGTACCCAAGGATTCTATTTGAGCTGGGAGGGAAGTTTTATACTCCAACATTAACAGTCAGTAAATGGAAAAAAAATACCTGAAAATAGAGATCTTCAGCCATATAGAAAGTTGAGGGATATATAGGCCAATATGAAAGATTTGCAAATTTTCATAATGACAATGAACAAGTCAGACTTGAAGCTTTTCCTCATCTACAACTAATCTATCTCTAAAATTCTAAAGTTCATTGTCACACAATTTATTTGTGCTAAAAGTTTCATTCAGTAATCTGCATTGTCCCAATGAATCAATACCATCAATCTCTTTGCTCTTCGTTCTATTTCTATCAGTCTCAATTAGTTTAATTTTCAAACTCATACTCTCTGGTCTGCTACTTATGCTTTTCTTGCCTCACGTTTCTTGTACAATTTTTCTTTCATATCATATCTTCTTTGAGAAATCCCCAAGACTGGAGAGATGGCTCAGTGGTTACTGGCTTGTACTGCTCTTGAAGAGGACCCAAGTTCAGTTCCCAGAATTCACGTTGGATGGCTCAGAGTTGCTAGTAACACCAATATCACAGATCTTATCTTGTCCAGATGGGCATCTGTACTTACATGCATATTTCCACATAGAGACATACAGACATTAATAAATTAAAAATAAAAAATATATATTAAATGATAAAATAAATCTCTTAGAAAATTACCCATACTGAGACAATTAATTTTCATTTCTGTACCTCTATTATTTTTTATTACAAAGCATGACTTTCGTGTTTATTCCTCTGTAAAAATAACTTTTACTCACCTGATATATTTGTCATCTAGGAGACTTACTGCTCAATAAGCTCACTCTTTCTGAACTCTGGCTGGCTGCTCTTGTCATATCAGCTTCACACTGAATTGCTCTCCTCAACTTCAAACTAACTCTGGCAATTTGATTTAATCTTCTGGTATTTTTATTCTCTAGCTTTAATTGCCTGAGCTGGCCTCTACTGAACTGTGTGAACTACTGAAGAAACTAAACTCCACTGCTCTGCATTCACTGCACCAACTCCCAGCAGTCCCAGTCTCCCTACCTGTTCTGTTTCTAAAAAACTTATCTTTCCTCTGCTGTTCTTGAGAGAGTTGGGCATAACCTATCTCTGATACACTCTGTCAAATCTTTCTCTGATTCATCACTTTGTATGCCCTTCAATTAGACATCACTTTCAAACATGGCTACTTCCTTCTTCAGACTAATCTTCCCTACATTCTTTGGGATTCAAAGTTTGTACTAAGAGTGTATCTGCATTCCAGCCAGATCACACAGACCTGGATGTAATCGGGGCAGCCATGTTGCTGGAGTAAAATTTCTCTACATTCCTCTCTATACTAGTTCACTCCTCAGTTTACCCATGGTCTATTTGCAAGAAAATAGATCTTTCAAATATTACAAACAAATGTTCATCAGCAATCACTGCTTTCAACTCTTCCAATCAAATTTGCTTTACAAGTATATTGTTCCTTCAGCATGAAGCTAATATTTTCAGCATTGATCTGTATTCCTTCTCTCACCTTTATTATGGTTTCTTGAAAAGTATCTCTATCTTTCCTCTTTCTTTCTTCTTTACAGTTTTATGTAGTTGTATTGGTTCTTTGTTAAAATTATTATATAAATAGACCTAAATTTCTTTAACTTTCAAATAAGCAACAACTTTATGATCAAGCTACTCTTTAGTTATTACCCTGCCCATCCCTTGGAAGTATAAAACTCTTCAAAAAGTATTCCACAGTCTCATTTTCTAGATTTCTTTCTGTTTCTGTCCATTCCTTAACCAACTGTGGCATAAAAAGTCTATCTAAAAATTTTGGGGAAGTTTTTTAAACTTCTTTCATCAGTGAATAATTTTTTCCTAAATTTCTGGGGTTTATTCTTTGGGTGTTTATATTGTATTTAATATCTCCTCCTTGAACATATGTACCTTGGTTTCATGTTTCCATATTCTTTCTTTCTAATTATTCTTTTTCCACCACCACTTCCCTATATGCTAGTGTCTTTATACTTATTTGTTAGGCTCTTGGTCCTTGTCATTTTGTATATTATTCTATATGAACATCATCGAAAGATTTAATCATCTTGTACTATTGGTAGCTTCATTTACTATCTATGTAAAGAAGAATCAATGTAAGGAATAAATCTTCAACTAATGTCATTTTTAATAAGTTTAGTCAGCTCAATATATTTGAATAATCACTGAGTTCCTAAGAGATATAGTCCCTTAGGCTTCCATTTTAAAATGGATACATTTTCTCCTTTTCTTCTCCAAATCAAATTTTTAAATTACTTTTTAAATTCATAAACTTTGTTACCAATTTATAAGAATGTTCTAGTTCTGAGATTATAACTATAATGAAGTAAAACAGAAATAAAAGTGGAGTTAGCAAACAATTAAAATTAAGCAAGTGGTTGATATGTCTTTCAATTATACTCAATTAAGTGAATGATTATAAATAATAAGCATTAAAAGAATAACTCATAAGAAATCATTATATTAACTTGCAAATTCATGCATTTTAGTATTTTTATTTCTAACTACCTACATTTAGAATTACATATTTCCCTTTGATTAATATTTATTTAAAAAAAAAGAAACTGTTTAATCTTCAAGTCCCAAGACTTGAGAAGATTTATGTATATAAATATGTACATATATGTACCCATGGATCCTCTGCTAGTTTCTCTATTACCAAATGACTAATGAAATAAAAAATGTCAAAATGTCTCTATTTACATGTGATAAAATTAAATATTTTTTATAATATGTTAATAAAGTACACAACATATAATGTATATAAAACATATGCTTTATCAATATATTATAAAAATGTTCATGAGCATGATGGGATGAGAGTTTGATGACAGGTTTATTTTTTGCCACCGTCAAGACTAAATTTGAGACAGACTCTCACTGAACCAAGAGATTAGTGAATGGCTGGCTACACGGGCTGACCAACAAGCTCCAAGTATCTGCTTGTCCCTGCCACACCTCACCCAAGCATCTGGCACATCAAGATTTTACATGGGTACTGGGGATTCATGTTTTATTAGTGTGTCCTCATGTTTTATGAGTAGACACTTATATAAATGTACCTCATTCCAAGTGAGAATATTTTGTGTTCTTATACTTCTTTTATGATATGTACAAACATGAAATATATTTAGAATTAAAGTTCATAATTTATTGAATTATAATAAAATAAACATTCAGGCTACAAGGAAAACTTCTACACTAGCCCAATCAAACTGTAAAGCATTTTCTTGCTAATATTTGCCAACTTTCTTTATAACTATATTACTTGAAATTTATTACTACATAATATAACTCAGTTTGCCTGTTTTAAATAAGTGAAATTAGAAAGTATGTAGTCCTTTTATCTGGCATATTTAATTTTAAATTGGATTAAGATTTGTCTACCTTGAAGATATAACTATAGTACATTTTAATAAATGGTTTCTAGTACATAGTTAATACTAAATTTTTTTCATTTAATTACTAAGAAAAAAATTTGAGGCTTTTGTCTATACAAATTAGGAATCCTGACATTTGGTAAATGTATCCTAGTATTATTAATAAAAATATATTCTTGTAAAAATGGAGGCATATGTCCACAATCTTCATTTATATTCTTAAGCAGACAGAAGTAGGTTCATGCTGTGGAGGTCTAAAGTAGTAATATAATGCCTAGATAATTCATTTTATGAAACACACATTTCTCTTACCTCAAACAATGGGAATCTTGCACAACATGCATTTCAGCAAATACTGTTTATTTTTAAAATTGGTTTACTTAAGAAAGAAGCTCTTAAAATATAACTTCCACTTTTCCTTCTTTCTAAAAGTTGAGCATGGGAAACTTGGCACTAAAAAGCATAAATCAAATCAACTCTATGACCTGGGAACTAGTGACTGGTTTTCCTGAAATGGAAAAATAAGTCCCCATGCTTTGATTTACCATGAAACAAAATCTCTTTCCCTAAATTACATCAAAAATTTTTTGGAACCAATGCATGAGAATTTTATTTTTTTAAGTTCACTCTGAGTATGTAAGTATAAGATGTTCTCAAATAGAAGCTTGTCTCTGAATGAAAGATGGACAAGTCCAATAGAGAACTTTATTTTGGAAGCAACTCAAGGCATTGGAGTTTAGAAAATTTGTACTGTGATATAAAAGAATACACTTTTGAAAGTTAATGTAATATAGGATAAAATATGGTTTTTAAATTAGTAGCTGTGTGGCTTTGGTTAAAGGCACTTACCCTAAAAGATTTTTCTTGTAAATTGGAAATAAGTAATACTTAACAAATACTTTTTACAAAAATAAGTGAAAATAATGTTTACAGAGTATAAATACTATTTTGCATTGTAGATAGCAAATTTTGTAGTTGAATTAAACATTTGGAAATAAGAAAGTTACAAAAAAGAATATTGAGATATTATCTAAATCATGAAGAATTCACCTCCATCTCCACATGATTCCTGAAACTGTGGTTAGTCTCTGAGACAGATGATATGGAAAAATGTTATATATATATATCTCAGACAAAGTAAATTTTTTATAAAATTTAATTGTAAGAAAATTTTAGAGATATATTCCACAAAACAGTACAAATCAATACAGTACTTCTAATGAACAGTTTACCAATAAGTACCAAAGTACAAATTGTACATAAATTTTATCTAGTAAACTTATTTCTAGGAATTTATGTTGACAAAAGTATGTATGTGCTGTAGAATATCTGTCACAGTATTATATACAATGGTGAATTATGTGAAACATGTCAAAATTAAATACAGAATTAACAAATTATGAAATTACTTGTACACATTTCTATAATAATTAAAATGCTATCTTTTAGGCTAAAACTTTAGAAACCAATATTATCATCATCTTATACTTTCACATTATAAATATGATTAAAATAAATTAAATCATTTTGTAAAAACATTATGCAATTGGAAATTATTTCTGAGAGATCAACTCTTACGGTTTTATAGGCCATTCATATTTTCTCCTTTGAAATAACAAAGGAAATTTGACTTTAGTCAAAATAGCACACATAACCTAATTTCATAAATCACATGTTTAATGTTACTTGTTTTCAGTAGACTTTGAAAACCTTACTACTGTCACACTCAACTAGAAATAAATTGACAACTCCTGACGAAATTCAGAGAAAAAGAATACTAGTCTTCTAAAATATACAGGACTCACCTCCCTAATGTGAACATAAAATTCAAATACATCCAGTTTTCTCCCTTGAAGATATGCTAGCTTCACTCTGAGCAAAGAGCAACATTCCTTTGAATTTCCCAAGGCCACTGCACTGAGACTCATCAGATATCTCTAACACTTGCTGAAGTTACCCCTTAAATATTTCTATTTCTGTAGTGACTATTTCTGTAATGAATGAAGTGTGGGATTTTTCTTTTCAGGATATTTAAGGTGGTTTTTTTTTGTTTTTTTTTTTAAAGTAACATAATTTAACTTTTATTTTATAATTATGTTTATGCATTTTTACAAAATGATCTTAACACCATAACAATAATTTAAGTTTCATGATTCTATTACATAATCTATAATCATAACGTTTTTGTTTCTTTCTTTTTATTTTATGTGAGCATGGGTATTTTGTCTGCATTTATGTCTATACAACATTGGCATATGTGGTTCTAGTTAAACCACAGATGTAGAAAGTGAAAGAATTCAACATATTAGCAACAAATAAAACTGTACCAGTGGACTTTGGTAAAATTCTACAAAATAATAATCATTTCAATTATAATCACTGTTAAAGAATACTTTAGAAAACAACCCTTTGAGTCCTATCTATCCTTCTGAATGTGTCACTTACCTGAACTGTGCCATATTTGTGTATGTTAAACATATATTATTATTACACTGCCTGTGATATTTGGAGCATAGATGTTCAGAATTCAGAGTTCATCTTGGTAGATTTTTCCTTTGACCAGTATGAAGGGTCCTTCTTTATCTTTTTTGATAACTTTTGGTTGAAAGTTGATTTTTTTAATTCAATATTAGAATGGCTACTCCAGCTTGTTTCTTGGGATCATTTGCTTGGAAAATTGTTTCTAACCTTTTACTCTGAGGTAGTGTCTGTCTTTGTCATTGAGGTGTGTTTCCTGTATGCAGAAAGATGCTTGGTCCTGTTTATGTATCCAGTTTGTCAATCTATGTCTTTTTATTGGGGAATTGACTCCATTGATGTTAAGATATTTTAAGGAAAAGTGATTGGTACTTCCTGTTATTTTTGTTTTTAGAGGTGGTATTATGTTTGTGTGGTTATCTTCTTTTGGGTTTGTTGAAAGATTGCTTTCTTGGGTGTAGTTCTCCTCCTTGTGTTGGTGTTTTCCATCTATTATCCTTTGTAGAGCTGAATGTGTGGAAAGATATTGTGTAAATTTGGTTTTGTCATGGAATATCTTGGTTTCTCCATCTATGATAACTGAGAGTTTTGCTGGATATAGTATCCTGGACTGGAATTTGTGTTCTCTTAGGGTCTGTATAGCATTTACCCAGGATCTTCTAGCTTTCATAGTCTCTGGTGAGAAGTCTAGTATAATTCTGATAGGTCTGCCTTCATATGTTACTTGACCTTTTCCCCTTACGGTTTTTAATATTCTTTCCTTGTTTTGTGCATTTGGTGTTTTGAGTATTATATGACAGGAGGAATTTATTTTCTGGTCCAATCTATTTGTAGTTCTGTAGGCTTCTTGTATGTTCATGGGCATCTCTTTCTTTAGGTTAGGAAAGTTTTCTTCTATAATTTTGTTGAAGATATTTACTGACCTTTTAAGTTGGGAATCTTTGCTCTTTTCTATACCTATTACCCTTAGGTATGGTCTTCTCACTGGGTCTTGGATTTCCTGGATGTTTCAGGATAGGAGCTTCTTGTTTTTTGTGTTTTCTTTGACTGTTGTGTCAATGTTTTCTAGGGTTTCTTCTGCACCTGAGATTCTGTTTTCTATATTTTGTATTCGGTTGGTGATGTTTGCATCTCTGACTCCTGGTCTCTTTCCTAGGTTTTCTAACTTCCAGGTTTTCTCCCTTTGTGATTTCTTTATTGTTTCTATTTCCATTTTTAGATCCGAGATGGTTTTGTTCATTTCCTTCACCTGTTTGATTGTGTTTTCCTATAGTTCTTTAAGGAATTTTTGTGTTTCCTCTTTAAAGGCTTCTACTTGTTTACCTGTGTTCTCCTGTATTTCTTTAAGGGAGTTATTAATGCCCTTCTTAAAGTCTTCTATCATCATTATGAGATGTGATTTTAAACACGAAACTTTCTTTTCTGGTGTGATGGTGTATCCGGGACTTGCTATGGTGGAAGAATTGTGTTCTGATGATGCCAAGTAACCTTGGTTTCTATTGCTTATGTTCTTAGGCTTGCCTCCTGCTATCTGGTTATCTCTAGTGCTACCTGCCCTCCCTATATATGACTGGAGCCTGTCCTTCCTATGATCCTGGTTGTGTTAGAACTCCTCAGAGACTAACTGTCTCTGGGATCCTGTGATTCTGGGTGTGTCAGAGCTCCTGGGAGTCAAGCTGCCTCTGAGACCCTGAGATCCTGGTGTGACCAAGTTCCTGTGATTCTGTGATCCTGGGTATGTTAGAGCACCTGGGAGTGCAGCTTCCTCTGAGTGTTGTAGGACGGGCTGAGATGTTCAAGCCCAAGGTCTGCTCAGGGCACCAGCCCAGACTGAAAGGAACCATTGCTACTGGTGGGGTAGGCAGGGTTCCTAGGTCCCTGCATCCTGCTGGTCCCAGTTACTCCTGATGTTGGGACAGATGTTGTGTTCTCCTCACCTCTGATCCTATGATCCTGGGCATGTTAGAGTGCCTGGGAGTGGAGCTTCCTCTGGGCGTTGTAGGACTGGCTGAGGAATTCATGCCCAAGGTCTGCTAAGGGCACCAGCCTAGACTGGAAGGAACCATTGCTACTGGTGGGGCAGGCAGGGTTCCTGGGTCCCTGCAAACAGCTGGTTCCAGTTACTCCTAGTGTTGAGACAGATGTGTCCTTCTCACCTCTGATCCTATGACAAAGTAATTTTAAGACAAGAAAGTTATTGCTAGAAATGCAAAAGGTGCTTCAATTTATCAGAAAGATGAAGTGGTTACAAATTTACAAACTCCATATAATACACTTTAAAATATACAAAGTAGAAATTTACAATTAAATAAAACATTTTAAGGTACCTTTTTTTTTTTATAATTTACAAGATGAAAATAATATAATAGGGTTGAGGGGAAAAAAGAATAGCATCAAGACATCAGACTGGTGCCTAATAGAGCTTTCAACCCGACAGATTAGTGTTTATGTCATTAGAAAATATTTTGAACACTATGAGAAGAGAAAGTTTTCCAACAACCCAGGTACAAAATCTTTGATCTGCAATAGTCCCCTGCCTTGATGGCACACTGTGCAGTAACAACACAAACATTGCAGAAGTACCAACCACTCTCAGATTCGATTTAAGGAACTCTCCATAAGATGGAACTCACTCCTAACACAGCTCAGGTACCTGAGAACTTAAGAGTAGATAGGTCATGAGCCTGGCAGAAAACCAACTTGTTCTGTTAAAGGAATATAGCAATAAAATTATTCCTAATGACATTCTGCTTTATCCATTGATTTCTCTCTCTCTGTCTTTCTCTGTTTCTCTTTCTCTCTATCTCTCTGTCTCTTTGTCTCTCTCTCTTTCTCTGACATCATTGCAAAAGCTTTTTCTTGCAGTAGATAGGAAATAATATAGAGATCCACAAACAGAAAATGTGCAGGGAATGACAGACTTTGAAACACCCAGTTCTAAATGAGATTTCGTAAGGAAACCTCTCTCTTCAGGGCTCAGGGAATTAGGAAGAAGAGGAGGTAGAAAGATTCTAAAAGCCAGGAAACTGTGACTTCCAGACAAAACAAGACTGATGGACTTTAAATTCAAAGAGACTGAAACACCATAGACAGGGCCAACAAAGGTCAAAAGTACATGTCCCGTAATTAGGAGAGGTAAGAAGAACATGATCTCCTATCCTAAACAACAAATAAATTAACTCTAGTTGACAAACACTAAAAAAAAAGTAAAGACAAAACATCTTTTTGTTTGTTTGTTTTGTTTTGTTCAAAGAAATCTCATTCAATATTCAACCCACACTTAAGTGTAGGCCCCATATGTGGCAGTAGATAGCCTACACACATGCATTATATGCTATTTCTATAGAGTTTTGTTTTTTCCTTGCTGATATTTTGATTGCATCTTGGTTTCTGGCTTCTGTGCTTTTATGGGTTTTGTATGTATG
>CM052716.1:64166352-64167597 GCA_028551405.1 Uromys caudimaculatus
AATATATATATATATATATTCCCTTTTTTCTACCTATGGCATTGTTGATAGGCTGTTTTCACATCTTGTTTCAGTTTTCAAAACCAAATTATAAAACTGAGGTAGGCTTGGGAAATGCGTAGTAAACACTTTTGCTAATATGTTTTATTAAATATTAAATTTAAATGAACAAACATGAGAAACTTAATATTAGATAGAAGGATATAAATATAAAAATTTAAACCTCAGCTCACCAATTCTTTATTTATTTATTTATTTATTTATTTTTGATACTTTATTTACATTTCCAATGTTTCCCCTTTTCTGGGTCTCCTCTTTGGAAACCCCCTATCCCCGCCCCCTCCCCGCCTCTGTGAGGGAATTCCTCCTCCCACCTACCCGCCCACCCATCCCCATATTCCCACCTTGACATTCCCCTTTACTGGGGCCTCTAGCACCCTCAGGCCCAAGGGCTTCTCCTTTCTCCCTGCTGGCCATCGAGGTCATCCTCTGCCACATATGTAGTCCAAACCATGTGTCAATAGATGTGTATTCTTTGGTTGGTGGTCTGAACTCCAGGGCGACCAGGGGGAGGGTCAGGCCCATTGACGCTCTTGCTCCCTCCATGGGGCTACCAATTCCCTCCCCTCTTTCAGACCTTTCTCCAACCCCTCCATCTGGTACCTCACTTTCAGTCCAGCGGTAACTGTTAAGTGAAACTTGGACATTCTGAACTTTTGGGCTAATATTCGCTTATCATGTTCGTTCTTATGTGACTGAGTTACCTTGCTCAGGATGATATTTTCGAGTTCCATCCATTTGCCTGCAAATTTCATTAAGTCATTTTTTTTTTTTATAGCTGAGTAGTACCCCATTGTGTAAATGTACCACATTTTCTGTATCCATTCCTCTGATGAGGGACATCTGGGTTGTTTCCAGCTTCTGGCTATTAGAAATATGGCTGCTATGAACATAGTGGAGCATGTATCTTTGTTACATGTTGGGGCATCTTCTGGGTATATACCCAGGAGAGGTATAGCTGGGTCCTCAGGTAGTATTATGTTCATTTTTCTGAGGGTCTGCCAAACTGATTTCCAGAGTGGTTGTACCAGCTTGCAATCCCACCAGCAATGGAGGAGTGTTCCTCTTTCTCCACATCCTCGCCAGCATCTGCTGTCACCTGAGTTTTTGATCTTGGCCATTCTGACTGGTGTGAGGTGGAATCTCAGACTTGTTTTGATTTGCATTTCCCTGATGACTAGGGAA
>CM052716.1:64168097-64201839 GCA_028551405.1 Uromys caudimaculatus
TTGCCTTTTGCCATCTTGTTGACTCTGTTGTTAGCTGATCTTACTCTGTCTGGTTGTTGTTTGCCCCTCCTGCAGGTCTCTGTGTCAGTACTCCTTGAAGACCAGCTCTCTCTGAGAGGTGTTTGGGTTTGGAGAGCTGTGGCACTGGGACTGATCTCGGTCCCTGTGTCTCTCGGGTTCGGGGCAGTTCCTGGTGAACTGTGGGGCATGTCTTTGGCCCTCTCCAGGGTTTTCTGAGCTCCTGAGAGGGATCTTTGTCCCGGTGCTAATTTGCTATGGAGCCCTGTGGCCCAGGCTGAGGTTCCTGGCTGCTGCCCGAAGTTGCTGTCCCTCAATCTCTGTGGCCCACGGAAACCGGGCGGAGTCAGTGAGCGCTGGGGCTCGTTTTGCCCCCGCTCGGGGCTTTTCCGCATTCCTGGGAGAGAAATTTTCTCCCGGAGCTGCTTGACTATGGTATCCTAGTGTCCCAGGCAAAAGTTTCCTGCCTTAGCCGCCCGCTGTTGGGATCCAGGGGGGTTTCTAAGCCCGCCTACCTCGGTCCCTGTGTCTCGCGGGTTCGGGGCAGTTCCTGGTCAGCTCACCAATTCTTTATAGGAAAAGGTTCTCTAAAGGAAATATTGTACCTCTTAAATCAGTTTTTGTGTCATTCATTGGTAATACAAAGATCTCAAGAAATGTCAGTTACTTTGAGTTCTCTTATGTATCTGTGATTATAAACACTTCTTTGATTTATGACATCATATGTCATAATTGATATTAAATTCATGACCATCAGATGGGGGCACTGGTTCCATGCTTGATGCCTGATCAAAGGTATTTCTTTGTTCTTCATATGCTTTTAGTTTTCATGCCTTTCTCTGTCTATTTAACCTCTTCACTCACAAAGATCAAACTTACAAATCTTCACATATTGACAATAATCTATCTATAGACTAAAATGTATTAGATACAATAAGGAGTCTCCTTTTGGTCAATGAGCCTTACAGGCAGGAAGAAGGCACTTGAACCATTAAAGAAGAATTATAAGAGTAAAGATAGCATTTTAGAATACTAAATACAATGCTTAATTATTGATAGATTAAGTGAGATGGAAATATCAGGAAAAATAAGGAACATATTCATTTTAAAAACAGGAAAGAAAATATCAGAAAAATAAATGTAAAAAGATTTGTACAAAGTGACGCTGGGAACTACCCTAAAGTGTACAGCAGGTGAAATGTCAGATCTTACAGGAGCAGAATAACTTTGAACTATTTAGAGTTAGTGAACTCATAAGCTAAGAGACAGCATCAGCTTTAGCACAGCTGCTCTCCGGAATTATAAATGGCATGAGAATGAATGCAAATTGATAAAATAGTTACAGCTAAACCAACTGTTAAGCAATAGAAGTCTCTAGGTCATTAAGTCTACCAGTTCATTATATAAAGAGATAAGTCTTTCTGTAAATAAAGGACAAGAACATCTAGCCATAGCAAACTCAACAAATTTATTCTTAACTCTAGTTCAGTGACTAAATTTTTAAAATACATTTTCAGTTTCATGGTATAAATCTGATATATAAAATTGTATGTAATTGTGTATGACTTGCAGATTTGATAAACATTGAAGAATGATTTTACAGTTAGGTTAGTAATATCTCTATCATATACTTGATTTCTTTTGTGTTCTTTTTACTTTTACCTGTTTTAGAAAATTTAATCTATGCAATACAGTATCATTAACTATACTTATTATAGTGTACATTAGATTTCTAGGACATGGGACTAAATCCTAGGGTAGTCTATAGGTGTATATATGATGGAACTCAACTTAGTTTTTGTCATAGTTAGCTGTGCCTCTCAATTTGATACAACCCAGTTTCATCTCAGAAGAGGGAACCCCAGTTCACAAAATACCTTGGTCAGGCCTATGTGGCATTTTCTTAGTTGCTAAGTAATGTACAAAGGCCCAGTCTATTGTGCAGTGCCATGTCTAGGAAGGTAGACCTTGTCTATGTACGAAAGGTAGATGATCATGAGCCTGGAGGCAGCATCATTGTTCTGTGATCTCTGCTGGGTTTCCTGCCTCCTGGTTCATAGCCTGAATGTGGGAAAGGGACAGGGAAAGGGACAGGGACAGGGACAGGGAGATGGAGAGAGGCAGACTTCTCCTTTTTGCTTCAAGAGTTTCAGATAATGTAGGCCCGCCAGTTTACATATCGCTTCTGAAGAGCAGTCCTGTAGACTAATAACTCCACTTCAACAAGATTCTTTGTTGCATTGGAAGAGCTGATTTCCTAGTCACAAGTGTGTACTCTGGTGATTTTTCACCTCTTCTTGATTGAAGACCCAACACTGATATTTCTATAGGATTCTCTCCCACTCTAACATTTCTCTGAACCTCTAATACTTATTTAATGAGGCCCAGACAAGGGAATGAACACGCCTCTCTATAAAAGTGGGGTGGGCTGATACAAACATGCCTACCTTTATCATGATTTAGAGTTTCCTGCCAGAATTTTAGTTTGCTTCTTCTTTGGTCAATACCTTTTACTTTGACAAAGATCTTCAGTGCTGTTTTATCCACATCCGACCCACAGCAGCCACTATGAGGTAAGCTTGGCGGGAAATAACACATCCACATCTAAGGTAAAGGGGACATTGTTAAAGAGGAGGCAGAAAGATTGTAAGAGCAGAAGAGCAGGGAATTTACTGTGAAACTGTCTTCTAGTAATGTCAGAAGATATACACAAAAAAGTCTCATTAACAGGAACAACAGGAATGGACATGTGAAATCGAATGGAGAAAAAAAAAATCCATGATGTCTCAACACTATACAAACAACTACAAATAACAGGGCATACTCACAGGGGGAGATAGCCTTCTCTAGGGAAGAGAACAGCCATACCAAGGTTCAGCTCTGAAACCATAATTCAAGTAACATTATATGGATAGACATAGGACATGTTTAGAAGTACACTTGCATATGCATAAACACATACACAAGCACATACTCATACATATACATATATGTATGCAATAGCAATTAATAAAAATAATAGGTCATGAGGAGAGCTGAGATGAATGGATAGGAGTGTCTGGTAGGAGGAAAGAGAAGAGAGAAATGTGGTAATTATATTGCAATCTCAAAAAACTGTTTTTTAAAAAGAGTTAAGACCTAAAGATAAACTACATGTGGTTTAGGGAAGCTCTCCAGAGAATTAGTGAGAATATCTAAATGTCTAACAATGCAAATTTATGATTATTACCAATACACAAAAAGAGAAAAAGAGAGAAAAATACTAAGTTTTAACTCAAAACCATCTGTAGGGTATGGAAGAATGGGCCCCTTTTGAGTTTTCCTTCTTCTTAGTATGTCTTCGGTTATTTAGTGTTTCTTTCAGCAGGCCTTCGGGGTCAGTGATTGATAGTTAGATTAGCTCTTAAGGGAGAGAACAGAAAATTAGGATGTAATGGTTTGGGCAGGGAAAAAGTAACATCTCCAGCCAAGGGCCAGAGTTAGAACGAAGATTCTATTATTTTGACAAGAAGGGAGTAGTTTTCCCTGGGTAGGCTTCAACAAAGCTACTCCCCTTTATATAATGTTTTAATCTACAAGGAGAATAAAAGCAGAATTTCTCCTTTTAATATTTCTAAAGAAATAGGAGATAGTGACAGAAGCGAGTGTAAGCAAAGATAAACCAAGACTGAAGTCTCATTTCTTACAAGTTACTCTATCATTTGTCCAGTTGCCTAAATTGTTTAAACATCAAATTATTTCAAGATATCTTTGGAAATACTCCAAATATTTTTTTCTGTATTAAAAATGAAAGAATACAAATTATTAATATTAAATAATCTTTTTATTGATTTCTAAACCCAGAGCCTAGAAAATCTAGTATTATTTCTTTCTGTTACTTTTAATGCACAATACCAGTGTAGAAAAAATAAAGTTCAGATTAAATTGTCTATTTTCCTTGCAAGAATGGGGTAACATTTGTGTATTCTAGACTTAGAACGAATTCTTTAACTCATTTAAAATAGAGGCGAACTTCTAGCATGCTATTTGATACAATAACCCCTGACCTATTCTCTTTTAGGTGAAAAGTCTTACAAATGATTTCTAAAAATATGGCAGTCTAGTCTTTTTTTATTGAAAAGATTAGTAATTTTTAATGTCATTGTCAATTGGTAAGTCCTTTCTTGAAAGATAGAAGTTGGCAATTTTTGTATTATTAGCTGTTTTGCCAGTGTGTTCCTTATCCACCAAAAATGAAGATACAAGTATTCAGTATCAGACTCTACTAATAAACAAAACCAAATTGTTGTTTTCTTCCCCTTAAAGAAATTTAATGACGTATGATTGATCTCTTCAATCATTTCAGTTTATGTACTAATTATAGCAATAGGAAATAATTAACTATTAACTATTTTAATTTAAATACAAATGTTAATAAGGCCAATGCACTCATCCATGACAATATTGCCTCTTTGGAACCTTAAAACTATGTACTTGGTGGTATTTGGTTATAAAACTTTGGGCAGGAGTATGGGAGTTCTCAGCTGTCACAGAGCACTAGATACTCTTCCAGGTGGCTTATCTGATGTGCATCCAATACTGTTTTCTGGCCTGCATGGGCATCTGCCTACACATGGCACACATACACACACAAATACAGATACATTCTTTTTTAAAAAGCCCTCTTTTTCTTTGTATTCTTTTTCTCGGAACATAATTTTAGGTACTCCAAAGTAGCAATAATATCCAATCTAGTAATATTAATAGAAAGAATATTGTTAAATGGTTTCTAAGCATAATGCCTTTTGTTGACTTACTGATTTTGAAAATGTTTAGAAGTCAAAATAGACTAGACCATAGTGCTTATCACTACTTCAAATTTAACTACTTTCCTAAGCAAACCCTTTTGTTTGCTTTTTTTATCTGGGTTTCAAGTATCACTCTGCTTTCCTTTCCAACATAACTTCATCTTTCATCTCTCAGGAAAAATAAAGAGAAAGAACACATTTTAAAAAATCTTCAGCCTTGCAACCATGAGAGAAAAGACTCTACAAGAATGAATTTAAGATTATTTATGTTGAATTTCAGAATAATCAATAAATCAGAGCAAAGAGGTTAAAGACAGAACATTCTACACGTGCACCAAATATTATAGACACAAAAATATAAGTTGAGAAGATACATAATGATCATGTTTACATTAGTTATAGTAGTCTAGAGGAAAGTTACCCACTTCCTTAAACCAGAACGTCCAATTAGAAATGAAGAGAAAGCAAAAGGAACTGAACTTAACGATCGTAGAAGAGAATTGATCTTTTTTTCTCTGTGGTTCCATGACTTTCTCCCATCTGGCTTAATGCAGCAGATTTTACCTACCATAAGGGGAGGAAGCTCCCCTTGCCAGCTGGGACCTTCAGAAACAGTTTACACTGCAGCACAGTTGTTTATAGAGGAAACGAAATGATTCCAGCATCCAGAAAACAAATACCTTTACATTTTCTTCCAAGTCTGTTTCTTCACTCTGTGTTAGGTGTCACAGAAGGACTTGTTGATGACATATGCAACACACAGTGTGTTTGGCTTCAACCTGGTAGCTGCCACTCTATAGCCGGTCTGCCTACAGGATAAAGCACTCCTTTGGGGGGAGGGGGAGGGAAGGTCTCGGTTCATGTTAAGCCTAAAGATCACCTGATTTTATCTGCCCGAATCTGATTTATTATAAAAGTTAACAATTGATTTATCAGGTAATTTTTCAAAAGGCATTCTTACTGATAACTTTTGTGAGAAATATAGTGAGAAGGCTAGGCTGACTCCATGACAGGCTTCAAATGGACAGTTTAGGAGACTAGGCCTAGGAACTGGGCAAGTCCACTCAAGCCCAGGCAAGTCAGTTACTAGAAAAAACACTGGGTTTCAGGTAGCTAGTCAGAAACTGCCCTGCCATCAGAATCTGCCTGCCACCTGACCTGAAGCAAGGACAATGGATCAGTAGCAGTTTCCAGGCCACATGCCTAGGTAATGGTTCTGCAGTGTCCCTAGAGATGGAGATAAAGGTCACCTACCCAGGAATTCCCATAATGTGCTTTAAATCGGGCCTCTGAGCTCACTTGGTTGTCTCCATCTTGGAATGGGAGACCTCAGTATGCGGGACTTCTGCAGAATAAAACACTCTCTGCTCTTACACACTATTTGAGTCCAGGGTATCATTCTTTGGCGAATCATGGACTCTGACAATGGTTAAAAGTTTGAGCTCATCTTATAATTAGTTACAGTCTCAGAAAAGTAGACAAAAATGGCTATCAGGGGCTATGGAGGCAGCTTAACTGTTAAACGCATGTTGCTCTTTCAGATTTTAATTATTTAGAATTTCTTGAATTTAATTAAAACAACACAAGTCAGATGGCTCACAACTGCCTGTAACCTGAGCATGAGGGGAATCCACTCCACAGGCAGATACACTTGCAAATACCCACCCACAGAAACAGACATATATATTATAAAATAAATAAAAATAAAAAATTAAAGTGCAAGTTATTTGCTGAACTATAATACTGCTTCTAATCTCTTTCTTTTATACAGTTTTAGTTGAAAAGTTTTTTCATACGATATATTTGATCATGGTTTCTCCTCCTCTGACTACTCTTAGTTCCTTCCTACCTCCCCTCCCACCCAAACCCATGCCCTTTCTCTCTCCTTTAACAAGCAAGCAAGCAGCAATCAAGCAAGCAAACAAACAAAACCAGCAGAAACAGAATTTAAAAGAAAAACATAGACACACACACCTATAAAAAATACAAAATCTGAAGCTGTAATCTACAAGTAAAAGATCTGTAAAACAAAAAACAAACAAGCAAACAAAGCCCAAATGAAACATGAGACCAAAGTCTACAAGAATACCACTGAATCCTGTGTTGGCCATCTACTGTTGGGTATGGGGCCTGCCCTTAAGCGTGGTTAATATAACCAATAAGACTCCATTAAGAAACCTAAGTTTTTGTTGGTGTTGTTGTTTTGTTTTGTTTTCTTTTTGCAAGTGGGTGTCAGTTGGAGCTAGCATCCTTGTTATGGGTAGGAGTACATTTCTACCGCTCCGTCTCAGTGCTGGGATCCCCTCTGACTTGAATTGGTACGAACCTTGTGCGTGCTGCCTCAGTCTTTGTGACTTCTTGTTTTCAGAATTGTTTTATCTGGAAGGTGATTTCATTTTTTACATCTCAATTTCATAGCATTAGGAAAGTTTATGGCTTATTAGAATTTTCTTGTATATTTAGGGTCTTTACACATGATTTTAAAGAATTGCCTACTAGAATCCATATGTGACTCTTGTATGGTCTGAGGACAGGACACGATGTAAAACACTTGTAATTTTGTGTTTGAGCATCTTTCTGTCAATTGTAGACGTTTCTTTTCTTTTTAAGTTTCCCAAGGAAAGTTTCCTTTTATAGTAAGTATTTCCCATCTCAAGACCCACATCCCTGCCATTCTCCTGGTGACTGGGGGCTCACTGCAGCAGGCCAGTTGAGGCCCTGTTGTGGCTAGGAATCTCTTCCTATTATGACTTTTAATTGCAAGGCACAGTATGTTCACAGTTATATAACTCCTCATAGTAAACAGACTGTGTAACTCTGAAGAACAGTGCTTATAATCGATATAACATGGAGAAGAAAAAAAGAAAATATGATTATTATAATGTTTTTAATGTTTTCTAACTCAAGAGTAGATAAATTAATTTTACTGCGAAAAATTAATCACATTTCAGAGAAAATTTATCATTTTATAAGCTATGTAAACAAGTTTTAGGTTGATTACTCTACAATAATATTTATTTAATTTATTTTTTATAATTAAGTGCTTTGTTGTGATAACTATAGTTTTGCAACATGATTTGTCTTTCAGCAATGTGCATGTATGCAAACTATATGTAACAGTTATGTGTGTGAAAGTATACATATCTATGAACTGGGGTTTGCGATTGATATGAACGTTATTAGCTATGGACAAGATATTTCCCAATATAAGCCTACTTTTAAACTTCTCTGTTAAAAACTGGAGTCTTTGGATGTCTTTAGCTTGGCATTTTCCAGAAACAGATCTATTTTGCTGAGTAATCAGCCCCATAGAGCAAACCCTTCCTCCTTCATCCTCTACAAAGTGTCTTTAAGAATAAATTTTATTTTAGTAGATCATGATTAACTTACTTAAAACCATAGATAAATTGAATATCTTAAAATAAGACAGAGAAGAGAACTATACTATATGCCAAAAGCTCATTAACTTTTTGTTAATGTTTTTCAAGTTTATACTATAATTACATTTTTTTCTCCCTGCAAACCCCTTTGCATGTATTCCCCCTCGTTGTTTTAAAATACGTAGATATTTTTCTTTAATTTCTGTTACATCCTTAAATTATTAGGAATATATATATATATATATATATATATTCCTAAATATATAAATACAACTTGTTCAGTTTCTATGATGTTGCTTGTTTGTTCTTGTTTTTAAAGCTGATCATTTGCTATTGCATAACCATTATTTCCTCATATGTATTGCTTATAAGAATTATGTATGTATATATGCATGTATTCAAATTATAAATGCAGAACTTTTGTTGCAGTCCCACTTTTAGATGCATAAACATTCAAGCAGAGGGATACATTGCCCTTCCTTTTCTGGCAAGCATCTAAGTGTACAAATATCATTGAGGGACTTGACCCACTGAAAGCCAATCAGTGCATCAAATAACTCTTTTTTAAATGGTTTTAGGAATAAAGATAGAATTTAGACTGCAGGTAGTTGACCAATTATAGATTAAAATGGTACACATTGTCAAGTTAAAATATAGAATCTAGTCCTTTTTCTTCCTGGATGATCGTGCCTCCTCACCAACTACATCTAATATGGGTTCTGGCGTGTGTTCTAAAGATCTTTTCCTATTTGATGAACATCTCCCAAATGCTTAAATTTAAATTTCTGAACATAGTATGCCCCAACAGGGATCTGGTACCTACTCTCTCCTACATGCTCTGGATTTTAATCTCCATATCTCAATAGGAGCCTTTCACCCATACGAAAAAATTTTTTGTTTTCCTCATCAGCATAAGAGAAGCTAGGCAGGGCTGGGGATAACTCAGACTTTCCATGTAGGCCATTGTGCAATGTTGTTCTGGCAATTTCAGGGTCTGGTTTCTAACTGGTATATGATACGAACATATAAATAATGCTGCCATCTCCACTGTTTGTCTCTGCTTGACCAGTGAACTTGCAATCATTTAGCTTCACATAGCGTAGACATTTCAACAGAATTCCTGGCAGCAAAAGGTTCAGAGGAAATAGAGGCTGTTATTAGCAGGGTCAGCCAGCAAAGGAAACAATCGAGAATCCAGTCAACATGGATGGACCAGGCCTTTATAATTCGAGAACTACAAATACTGCTACAAGCGAAGGCTACCATCCCATGTTTTGCCATACTGGTTGTGTTCTTCAACAGTAAAATCCCTCCAACTTTCATCGTAGTAACCCTCAAAAGAGTAAGTTAAATGTCATTTGCCCTGACTCTTCACCTACTCTCACCCTTCACCCCGTTCTATGAAATCATTCTTCTGTCATCAAACACCTCTCCACTAATATATTTTTGAGGGAAGTAGGCTGTATGTGTTGATTTGATCTTTCTTCTCTTTTAATATCAGGAAATTCATAGAAAATGATTAATAAAATACATCTTTCTTGTTTTAAAAGTGCTTTTAATTGAAATACATTATCCTGACTCCATTTTTATCCTTCAGCCCCTCCCAGTTATTCTTTCTCAAAACTCTTCTCATATGCTCCCTACTCTCAAGTTGATAGCCTCGTTTTATTTGATTATATATGTCTCTCTCACTGTCTTTCTTTTAAACACACACATACAGAGAGAGAGAGAGAGAGAGAGAGAGAGAGAGAGAAAGAGAGAGAGAGAGAGAGAATTGTGTACATGCACAAATATGTGTATTTAAAACGGAATCTGCTAAGTCCATTTGCATTGTGTGTGTGTGTATACAGTTTCAAAATTTTGTGGGAGAATTCTTCTTCCACCAGTCAGTTCCCTGAAGTTCTTTATCAAGGAGCATGAGCCCACAAAGACTTTCCCTTTCCACATTAACATGTTTATTGTTATTGCTCTTCTTCCCATTTTGTTGTGTACCATATCTAGGAGAGCCTGCTCTGCAACAGTCTTCCCAGTATTCTGCCTCTTAAAATCATTTTTCCCCTTTTGTAATTTTCTTTATTATTATTTTTTTTGATACTTTATTTACATTTCCAATGTTTCCCCCTTTCTAGGTCTCCTCTATGGAAACTCCCATCCCCACCCCCACCCCCACCACTATGAGGGAATTCCACCTCCCACCCACCTGCGCACCCACTCCCATATTCCCATCTTGACATTCCCTTTACTGGGGCCTCTCCTCCCTCTGATGGCCAACAAGGCCCTCCTCTGCCACATATGTGGTCCGAACCATGGGTCCCTCCATGTGTATTCTTTGGTTGGTGGTCCAGCCTCCAGGAGGACTGAGGGGGTCAGGCCAGTTGACACTGTTGCTCCCTCCATGGGGCTGCAGACTCCCTCAGCTCCTTCAGTCCCTTCTGTAGTTTTCTAAGAGCTGTCTCTTTTATTTGAAGTCTCTAGCTGCACATCCTTAGATGTGAGTGTGCAATACAGAGTAACCATAGAAACCAAGAAAGTAGAATGGGATGACAAGTTGGGGATGAAGCTCAGAGAATAGGAGGAAATAGGTGATATGATGTGGGAAATGAACGAAAGAGAGAGGCTCCGTCTGGGAAGGAGGGAGAGAAGCCATCTGACTTTTGTCAAAAAGGACAAAACTATACAGGGTATATAAAATAAACAGTGTTGCTAACTAAACTGTATAGCTACATGTAGAAGAATGACTATATGTAATTATCCTTTACTCTGAACAGAACTCAAATTCAAATGGATCAAGGTCATCAACATAAAACTGGATACCTTGTAACTGATAGAAGAGAACTACAGAATATACTTGAACTCATTGGAACAGAAAAGGTCTTTCCAAACCGGTTCCAAATAATACAGACATTAAACCAGCAGTTGACAAATGGCATCTAGTGAAATTAAGTTTTTATACAATAAGAGATGGCCAATAGAACGGGGATATTTTTACCAGCTACATATCTTACCCAGTTCATCTTCTAGAATATACAAAGACCTAAAAAATCTAAAAAGTAAAAAAATATAAATAAATAGTCCAATAAAAATTAGGTCATGGCATTAAACAGTATTATCAACAGAGGAAATGCAAATGTCTAAGAAACATGTTCTTTAATGCTTAATATTCTTTGACATCAATAAAATGACTATCAAAGTTTTCTGAAAATAATATATGACAAAATATGTTGCCAAGGATTTGGGAATGGAAAACAATTGCTCATTGTTGGAGGGAGTGAAAACTGGTGCAACCATTATGGAAATCGGTGTGAAATTTCTTCAAGAAGCTTTAAAGAGATCTGCCATATGATTCTGGACTCTGTGTGATGCTACAGAGATACTTGCTTATCAATGTTCACTGATAACTCTATGCACAATAGCCAGGAAATGGAGACAACCCAGACTCCAACAACTGATAAATAGATAATGAAAATGCAGTGCAAAATATAATGGAATATTATTCAACTCTAAAGAAAACCAAAATTATTAAATTTTCAGATAAAAGGATGAAGATTGAAAAAATAATTTTCAGTGAGGTAACCCAGACCCAGAACTGACCATGTGTGTATGTCTTGTATTAATAAAATTTAAATGGCATGGCCCTCTATGAGGGGGGCAGTACTTCTTCTAGATACTGTGTGTAGACAATCACATCAAAAGCTCAGTGCCATGTATGGCTTACTTCTTTCCAAGCTGTCAGTAGGACCTCATAGAACTCCTATCTCCATCATTACCAGCTATTGCCATTGGCTTGTGCTGACCCTCCAGAAGTTTATGGTAAGATTTGGTAACAGGATATGGAGAAATCAACCTGGGATTCAATTGAAATCTTTCATTCTTACTGGTTAGTTGTGATCATTCTAGAAGGTTCTATGCACGTTGGGAGTCCTATGAACTATAATGACAACTGGCCTGGCAAGTTAGCTTGGACAATAGTGGCATAAGTGTTATGGGAGTCATCAACCACTTCCTGGTTGAATGTAAAATCTTCTCCAGAAGAAGGAACTCATGACTAGTACCATTAATTTGGGAAAAAAATGTTGGAAGCCTAGGTCGCATGCTCTTGATGAGAACCTAATGCTATTAATTTTCTAAATGAGCACAGTAATAACTTTCCTCTACATTCCCATCTCTGCACCTGAAGATCAGCGAATCTCTCAACATTTATTATAGAAGCTTCTTTTTACAGTAGATGTCAATTAATTTAGAGCCACAATGGTCAACATGCAGAGAATACAGTCTGTGGAATGCCCAGTTCCCATGGGACATCTGCTTGACACCTCTTACCCCATGCTCAGGAATCATTGCAGAAGATGGGCTGAGAATACTGTAAGGTCAAGAAGTAATACATTACTACAGTGAGCAATATTTGCCACACATGACAAGAAGGCTCATATACTTGGCTACCATCCCATAGTGAACCAGACATACTCAGTGAGCAGCATAGATGTGACTCTTGTTTCCAGTTATCCAATATTCCTGTACTAGAGCTCCTGTTCTGGTGCAGCAACTGTGAGACATCGGCAGCAGTCAGACCTTTGGTTCTAGGCTTCAATCTTGCATGTTCATGTTTTTGAATAAATTAGTGGATTCAAACAATAAGGTCAGACCAAAGAGGGACATTTGCGCCATTCCAGAAGTTTAAGAGTTATAAAGTTCTCTGAGGTCTAAGTAGTGTTTAACACAAGTCTTCTTCAACTTCTTTGCTAGGCTGTATTATCATTTATTTTGAAAAAAATTAAGAATTCTGAGGTTGAATGTGGCTAAAGTAGCTTTATTTAATCTTTTAACCTGTGTTTTAAGAGTGGTTTATATTGACTACATTGCAATTTTTCTCTAAGATGTGTTAAATATATAAAAATTTTAACTGATTTGCTTAAGTAGAACCCAAAAAAAATTTGAAGAAAAAGGTCCTTTAATAAAATCAAGAAAATCAAGAACATAGTTTTTATATTTTATAAAATATTTTATATGTCTACAGGATTGGTGTTAAAATTTAAATATCAGGAAAAAATAGGTATTCTGTTTTATATGGATTTAACTCAAATACTCATAAATTGCTGAAATTACTTGGGATACTTATTTATATTCTAATGCTGGGAGTAAAACAGATTATGTCTTTCTTTCACAAAGTGCAAAGGGTTTCATAATCAAGTTTGTCTTGAAGCAGCAGCCAAGGCTTGCTGACAAGATATTTTGAAACAACTTGCTATTAGGAAGGAAGTCTGTGTGGGAGGATGAGGAACAGCTCACGTCCATGACACATACGAGTTGTGAACGTGTTAAAAGTCCATGATGTAGAACATAAACGGGTGTGATAATTTATCTCAGTGACATAAAGGACCTGTCTCTAATCTGTATTTTTACAGCATTATTCTGCATTAGATCCCCTTTCTCTATTTTGCTCTCTTTTACCTCAGTCAGGTCATATGCTGGTGGTTGTAAACATTACTGTTTATAAAATCATGAGAAAATGTCGAAGCTACCAAACTATCTTAAATTAACTGTGTGAACTTTTGAGATGAAGTTTTTTGCCCTTGTTACTTCAGGAAATGATGCAAAATCATTGCTCCATGAGGACTATTATAAGATTCTATCCTCTTTAAAAATCTAATAATATTTTATGCATTTACAGTTACTCTGTGCAAAACTGTCACAGTGGCTTTATGTGTAAGCATCTTTGCTTCCCACAGAATTTGATAGTAAATAAGACACTGTAAAATTGTTACCCTAGAACAAAAGAAAATCAAGTGATTCTTCTCTAACAATGCAGCACAGAGAAATTGGAAACCCATCCAGTAATGTATTCAACAAACAATTATTGAGCTTTTACAACTTTCAAGACTCACTGACAGGTGCTTCAGTATTTCTCACATGAAGATCATAGAGTCCATGCTCGTGAGAAGTTCAAGGCATCAGTGTCCTACTTAATATCCTTGGTCTGATTTTTACTCAAGGAAATCTGGGACATGCATGGTATTTTCCTTTTAGACTGGACCTCTTATTTAAGATAATTTGTCAGTGTTTTCTTGAATAGTGCCTTAGCAACAGTTTTGATTTCTTAAGATACTGCTAATGGTTACATCATGAGACATAATCTTAAAGCAGATCACTCTACTGTAAACCAATTCAAGACAAGGTTCTGTAGTCCAACAGTTTTAATATCCATAGATAAATTGTAGCACAGATGTCAGAAACAAGCTCATTTTTTCCCTTGCCTACTCATCTCTCTTGTCAGGCAGAAAGAATGTAAGAGCTAGAGGACATAAAGGACACCAAGGATTAAAGGCCTTCTAAACATAAGGACGGCAGACCTATGAACTCACAGAGACTATACAGTAGCATGCACAGGATCAATGCAGGTCTACATGTAATGGGGTCCTAGAGATAACAGATATTGACACATGTCCTCATCTCTAACCCAGAATCTATCTTCAAAAGATAACTACTTGCAATACAAAAAAAATAGGTTTTGTTTTTCCTAAGACAGTCTCACTGGTGAGACAAACCACATTTTTGGACAGAACTGAAGCCCTGAGGACCAGCAGAAAGAATGGAAACAGGCAACTTCAGAAGGTAGGAGGTGGGGGTCCCTCCAGAATGTACAAGAAACCTGGGAGGTGGAAGACTCTCAGGACTCAAAGGGAGGGACCTTAGATGAAATGCCCAACAGTAGAGAGAGGGAACTTGTAGAGCCCACCTCCAGCAGAAAGACAGGGCATCAAGTGAGGCAGGGGATTGCCATCCCACAGTCAAAAACTCTGACCCATAATTGTTCCTGTCTGAAAGAACTGCAGGGATAGAAATGAAGAGAAGCCTGAAGAAAAGAAGGTCCAGCAACCAGCCCAAAGTGGGATCCAGCTCAAGGGGAGGTCCCAAGGCCTGACTATTACTGAGGCTATGGAGCGCTCACAAAAAGGGACCTATCATGGCTCCCCCCCCCAAACCCCAAAGACCCAACAAGCAGCTGAAAGAGTCAGATGCAGATATTTGCACCCAACCAATGGACAGAAGCTGCTGACCCCTGTGGTTAAGTTAGGGAAAAGCTGGAAGAAGCTGAGGAGGAGAGCAACCCTATAGGAGTACCAGCAGTCTCAGTTAACCTGGACCTCTGGGATCTTTCAAACACTGGACCACGAGCCAGGCAGCATACACCAGCTGATATGATGCCTGCAACACATATACAGCAGAGGATTGCCAGGTCTAAGTTCAGTAAGAGAAGATGCACCTAACCTTCAAGAGACTAGAGGCCACTTGGAATTTAGAAGTCTGGAGTGGTGGGGTTGGGGTTGGGTAGGGTATCCTCATGGAGACAGGAGATGGAGAGGAGGTATGGGATGTGGAACAGTCAGAGGGTGGACCAGAAGGGGGATAAAATTGGAGTGTAAAAAAAAAGTAAATAAAAAATTTTTAAAAAGGTTAAGCCCTATCCTATGTTCATCAACTGGTGGCCTACTGAAAGAGAACACAATGGCCCTTGTGGATGGTCTTTCTTTTCAAGTTTTTTTTTAATCTCACAGATCTCTGCACATTATTCTGTTTCTGGTTTTGAGTTTTAATGGAATTCCTTGTGTGCAAGTGGACTTGTTTCTGCGTCTGCATGTGCTACTGTGCTTTTTCATTGGCTCTTTTTCTTCTATTTGTTTGTTTGTTCTAGTCTTATTTTTTGTTTTATCTTACTTTCTTATTGTTTCCTATATGTGTGTTTGTTTTCTAATGAGAGACAGAAATGGTGTGGATCCGGATGGGAAGGAAGGTGGGCAAGAATAGGGGGAGGGAAAACCATAATCAGAATATATTGTACAAAATAAAAAACAATTATATCATTGAATTTTTGTGCCATAATTTCCTGAAAAAAGTTATTTTTACAGTAGTTTTCTGAATTTCCAAATCACTCTTAGGTGAGTTCTGACTTCGAAATGCAATTACAGTGCCACTGTCCTTGACCTAAAATGTGCTAAATATCCCAGCATAGCCTTCATTACTTCAGCTCTCCTTTCTTATATTTTGTCATAGGAAGTTAGGAGAAATCAGTTGGTGTTTCCAACATACACTTTAGACAGAGAGTTATTTATCTATCTTGTTTATTTATCACACAGTCAAGTGTGCAATTGCTAATTCTGGCAATATATAATCTGGGCCACCATGCTTTGGGGGTTACCTATAATATTTGTGTTTTCCTTCATGTCTTTATAAGTGATTTTATTTGCTCCTTCCTCACCCTCCTCCTCTCTTCCTCCTCCTTTTTGTTTTCTTCTTCCTCTTTTACTCTTCTACCTCCTCATCCTTCACCTCCCCTCTCCCTTCCCTTCTCTTCCTCCTCTTCATGTCTTTCCTTCTTCTCCTTCTTCTTCTTTTGCCTACACTGTCAAAGTGAAGATCGAATGTTTATGGGATCTGTGCCAGTGCAACACCAGTCTATGTCTAGCCATTGTACCAGTCAGGATTTAATTAGGCATACAACAAAATTTGGAAATAATTTTCTAATAAATTTATATTTACTGCACAATCACGAAAGAAACTAGGGATTCAAGAAGAGGTGTGGTATTTCCAGAAATAGTAATCAATCATTTTATACCAACAGGAGTTGGTGCATGCTTAGAAATCTGGAGGTTAAGTAATTGCAGAAGTTAAGAAGGTCGGCAAGTATAGAATTGCATGGGAGGTAATTGCTTTCATGACTGTTGTCATGTGAGTTTGTAGCAGGGGGTTTGATGATATTAGTGGTTTCTGTGTTGAGCAGTGCAGTTATCAACAGGAGTGTATCTGTATCTCTATTTAAGGAGGAATTGGAAGTCACCTGCAGCCCTGTTGTTACTTCTTACTGCTTACTGCTGATGGCCAAGAGTGCAGCAACGACGGCCTGCTTCCACCTTCCAGAGAATTTATAACCACGTAGTACTTAGAACCTCAGAACGGGAACGGAAAGGCTTTTTAAGAAAAATTATGTCCTGATAATGCCAGATGACGGGAGAGGCAGGAGAGTAATTCAGGACCACATTAACTAAAGACAATTAATTTAAAAAGTAGAATAAAAATATCCATAAAATCACGATAATGTTGTATTTTCATACTTTCTCATCTTTTTTAAAAATATATTTTGACAATTTCTATTTTGTTAGCAAATGTAACATTTCAGGGCTCAAGTCTGTTGATTAGCTTTGACTGAATACCAGATCTTTTACCAACTTGTTATATGATCTTTGGTAAAAACTCTCTCTCTCTCTCTCTCTCTCTCTGTGTGTGTGTGTGTGTGTATGGATATTGTTGGTAGAATATATTCTTCAAACTTAAAAAAAAGGGCACATTCTAATCTTTAGAAGATATGGATGTATTTGGCTTCGTCATAAAGGAAGAATGAATGGAGCTGAGCGATTTAACCTACTTATACTGAGATAAAGATTTGTATATTTATTCTGGCAGGCCAAGTATAATTACAAGAACTTTAGCCATTGTCTTAGAAATAATAACATATAACAAAATATCAGTGTGAGAATGATTCAACTTGATCTTGTTGTCACTGAAGATGAATAAATGGAGCTATCAAATGCCATCAAAATTTATAAGAAAAGAACATACTATTTCCTCAAGAAGCAGAAGGACCTACTTGAATTTTGAACTTTGAATGTTTAAAATCGTGAGAGGAAACTTGTAATCAATTATATCAATAAGATTGTAATTTGTTACTGTGGAACATGAAAGTAAGATAACATGTCTTGTGTTTAAGTGAGATAATATATATATGTTATAGTAAAAGTCTTCCAAATATAACACATTTATTTGCTAAATAAGTATGATAGTTTATTATATAACTATGTACATGTATCAAAAACTAACATGTTATTAAATTTATATAATAATGGTTATAATTTTTATATTTTGATGTATATACCTGTCATCTCTCCTAAACCCTGTCTCTGTTTGCCTCTCTGTGACTCTGTTTGTCTGTTTTTCTCAATGTCTCTCTCTCTCTCTCTCTCTCTCTCTTTCACACACACACACACATACACACACACATACATGCATATTTACCTGTTACATACTCAGTGGCTAATACAATATTGTACACATAGAAGAGTAAATACTCTGTAAATACTGCCTGCACTAATGCATAAATAAGTGATTACCATATTTCTGCTTATATATTTCATTAAGGTACTTTTCTCTTTAGGGTATATTCCCAGTGATGGAGTTACTAGATCAAAATGAACTTAACACTTGTGTTCTTATGTCTACTGACGCATGGATTGTCAAGAAGGTTATGCTGGTTTCCATGCCCCACCCAGTACTGCACAAATGCAGCACGGTCATCTGCCCATGGCAACACTGAGTGATCTACCTTCAAATCTCTCTGATTCTGAATGTCTAATTTAATCTTTTTAATTGCATTATTTGATTACTTTCAATGTTGATAAGTTCTATGTTCTCATACTTATTATTGGTTATTTGTAATACTTCATTTGTAAAATGAGTGATTATTTTCAAAGTATAAATTATTTAAAATAACAACTATTATTTAAAAGGTCTGAAAAGAGCAAGATTGCAATGTCCTGAGTTGACTAGCAAAATCTGACAACCACGAGTAATTTTAGCTTAAATTATTGATAGACTTACATTTGCTGCAAAATGCTGGAGATAAACTTAAAGTCTCTCCGATTTCTTCCCTGTCTATGCAGCTAAATTAGACTTGCAGACTTTGGTGTTTTTAGCGTGGTTACAAAGCCCCCCACCTATTGTGTGCCCTTCCTTAACTCAGCGCTCTGCTTACTTTCGATGGTGTTACTGTCTTGACGCTGATTTGGTTCAGCTCTCTGCTTATCACATTTGTTGTATTTTCCTTGTTAGCCATTTTAATTACATTTACTACTGAATTTAATTTAAATGAGTACATTTAATCAAATACCAACTAGTACTATTATTTTTTCTATTGTGTACAATTAATATTAAAATTACAATCCCATTCATATATTTGATTCTGTAGTAGAATGTCACTGTAGTTCATGAGTACAGGTTTACACATATAATTCCCAGCTCTTTCTTTGAATGAAATGCCATAAATATAGAATGCTAGCAGCTATTAAAAATCTGTGGTTTTTCAACTGATTATCTTCAAGCAAAATTCACAAAACTTAAGCTCTCTAAAGGTCTTGTATCTTAATTAATTCTTGTCTTTCACACTATTAGCTTATTGTGAAGGATGAAATGTTAATGATTTAATTAATTGAAATTTATCAAAAGATAAATTTCTAGAGGTAATCTAATGCTCATCTAATTTTAAGTATCACTGGAAGAACACATTTCAGTGAGCTGTTAGAAACGAAGCCTTGCAGCATCATTCCCAGTGCCTGGTTTTTCAGAGTTTGTTGCAAAAGGATCTTAGACTCTATCCAGTATGCTAAGGATACAGGATGCTTTTATGAAATAAATATGTTTAATCAAATGGATATAACTTATTTTACAAACACATCTTTCTAGTCTACACCGACAAAAGATTGTGTAAATAAAATGTATTTAGAACTTGTAACTCAAAAGTAAAATGCTTTACTTTTCAAAATCAGAGAAATTATTACACAATCTGAAAACACTTCCACTAAATCTGTAATCTGTAATCAGTCAGTAAGATTCCTCTAAGAACTGCAGAGGACAACCTGAGATGCAGCGCTAGATATAAACAAGCACTTGCAGAAATGAGGCATGAATGAACAGGGCTTACTGTGAATATGCATACAGAAGTACATGATTCTTAGCCTCACAAAAACACATGAAAATGTCATCATTGTTGGTCTAAGACAGCAAGTTGTTTTTTTTAAAGCCTCCATTGTAAAATGTATTCAATGTGCAGTATTTATGTTTAGGCATATCTAAATAGAAATTAGCAGACAACTACGAGAGATGGATTTTTATATTTGAAAATAGCAACCACTTAATATAAAAGCATTAAGAACTTGGGACACATGCACACAAAGAAACAAAACTATATATTCTGACAATCTACTGTTAGCTATTTAGCCAGAAGTTGTGAAAAAGGAAAATAAAATTTAGGTTTAGTTGATGTTACTGTGGGATATGTTTCATAAAAATATATGTGAACCTTGAATACATTTCAAAATAAGAAACAACCAAACCCAGTTAATTTTGTGCCTTTTAAGCAAATAAATATCAGAAATTAAATAGCTTTCTGGTAAAATCTATTGACAGTGTGTAACTGTTCGCTGTATACACTGTGACTTTGTTTTTTATGATATGTAGATACGTAATTATATATCTAATTACTGATATATATATTATTATATATACTATGGATATGAGAGTCTTCCTCTCATGAAATACATCCCAACAACAGTTCTCTGTCCCTCCACTCCTCTTGGATCTTCCCACCCCTCTCCTCTCCCTGAGATCCATTCGCCCCCATTTCCTCTTCAGAAAAGAGCAGGTTTCCAAGAGATGAAATCTAGACAGAAGGAAAACAACAAAAAAAAGATGCAATACTTTAAATCAAAGTCTTTCCACTTTCCTTCAGGAAAATTGCAAAAGTACAAACAGAGAGTATAAACAAATTCTATTGCCTTTCTCCTAAAAATGATAATAAAACTGACAAGCTGCTTTCCCCAATACAGATAGCTAGTAGCTACCGAAGTAGAATATTCTTTTTGTCCTTCTTCCCATGTAAATAAGGTTACAGCGTCAAAAGACACAGGCAGTGTATTGAGAAATCATTTCACAAGTGAAAACCGGAGCAGTCGACAGTTCACGAGCTTTAGTGTTCTATCATCCTGTGTAGCTATGTATCGATGTCAGTTTAGCCAGACTTCAATTTGGAACCTCTTATAATGATTCAGAAAGCTCTGGCGCTTCATCGGACTGTTTTTGTTTCTTGTTTTTCCCTTGTCAGAATTGAAAGATAGAGTGGCAGCTATCTTTAGTAACCTGACCTAATGGAGCCTTTCATCCACTCCTTCCTCCAAGCCCATCCAATGGAAGGAACCTTTCCCAAGTGTCCTGGGAAGAAATCTCCTTGGGAAATTCTTCAGAAGGCTATTTAGAGAGCATGCACAGAGACTGAAATAGTTTCAGAGAGATGTCTTGGCTTTTCTTGCAGGGAGACTGTCTGGGCTTGTTGGCCAGATACTTCAGTGGGTAGATCTTTACTTGTCAGTGTTTAGCCTGGTGAAACATTTTTTCCCCATTAGATGTTTCTACTTTCTTCTTCCTTGTAGAAAGATGTTTCACATGAAATACTTATCTACAATAAGACGTTTGGAGAAAGAAATAACAGGCAAAACTTGAAAGGAAAACATCGGAGATGTGATTGAATTTCAAAAGCTGTAGCCATTGTAAAACGAAGGCTAGTGTGTCTTTTGTTAATAGCTCTTGAGTGTTAGAAGGATTAGGCTATAATTTAATTTTAATAAACTAATACTCCTATATGCAGTCTCTCTGACAGAGATTTATATTAAATCTGAATTTTTAATTGCATTAATTACTCTTTCTTTCATTTGTGATTTTTTTTTTTTGTCTCTAACACAAGCAAGTAAAGGTCCCTACAGCCAAGACAAGGTATTTTCATTTTTTCCCTTTTTCCATGTGGTATCCCTAACTGCATTCAATCATGATATTTAAAAATAAACTTATTTCATTTTAGGAAGAAACTTTAAATTGAATCATTCTTGAAACTTGTGATAAGCATCCATTTTCTACATCTCCCAACTAATCATGAAAATGACAGGTTAAAAAAAAAAAAAAAAAAAAAAAAAAAACAAACCTAGGAAGGTGCACAGACAATTTTGAATTCTTTTCCTTCCCATCCCAAGCTAGCCTCATTTCAGAACTGATAATAGGAAATAGCATGTTGATTCAGACTTATAGTATCCATTTCAACATCTCCACCAGGAAGACAAAGACGCCCCCAGTCAAATATTATCTAACGAAATAGAGAACGGCTCAAACACCCAGCTCAGCTACTGACTAATTGCCGCAATAAGACAATGCTCAGCTTTGCTGCCAGAGAGCGAGGTTGGCAAACTGTACCTTCTTACTGGAATTAAAAGATGGCTGGGGGAAATACAAGAATACTCTTATAAAAAAAGTTATGAGGTAATCTCGTTATAAGTTTTCCAAACTTCCTGCTGAATGTTTGTTCCAAACTTCATTTAAATAGCATGTTACAGTGATACCTCATTTACATGGTGTGTCAAAGTGTTACAGTTTCCACATTTCTAGACGCCCAGGTCCAAGACGACATTGCATAATGAAGGGAAGGGGTGCAAAATTTTTAGGAATGAATTTCAATGTAAATAGCAATCAGTTTTTCCCTCCAGCTTCCAAGGACGGGCGTACCAGCGATGCACTGTGCACCCTGTCCTGGATGTTTCTATGCGTCCTGGATTTAGGCACTTTCCGTAAACATGGAGAGGGCATTAATGGCACCAAACAAGTATTTTTTAAAATTCTGTTTTTTTTTCTTCCTTCATTTGCGTTCTATCACAAAATTCATCTAAACATACAAATCGTTGTTTCTCATTGGGGAATTTATCTGCCAAAATTTTATTGCTATAGGAAATGTATGTCACTTTGGATTATCATTTGGCGCCGGTGAAGCCAGAACAGTATGAGCTTTAAGCTTGGTTTTAAAAAAATCTAATTAGTATCAACTGAAAAACAAGATCCTCAAAAACATGTCTTTCTTACTTTTCCTATTACAAAAAGGTGATTTGTGATAAAAATTACTAATTTGTAATCTTTTTTTGTTTAGACAAAATCAAATTTGACACTTTTAAAACACATTACTTTTTAGCAATACAAAGATTTTCTTAAACTGTGATTTAAAACTGGGGAAATTAATAGAAAACTTTATTCCGGTTATATTCAGCTAGTATGGGCTGGAATGAATGGAATTCATTAATTCTTCTGTTAGCTCTCCATGTAAGCATGGAGACTGTGGTAATCAATAAGTAAAATTTTCTAAGTACTATTTGCCTCCTATGTTATTGAATGAAAGAAATGTAAAGACTCTAGAGAAAATCTGTAGTGTACCAATACAAGTTTTTGATTCCTTTAGCTACTTTACTTTTGAGTTTGTTTTTGCATAGCACAAATCTTGTGCCATGACCACATTTAAATAACTAACACTGTCTTTAAGCTGCAAGTTTTGTGTCATAGAATTTCATTAGTAAACTCTCCTGTAGAGACATCTGAAGAGTTTCTATGAATTCCTGTCACAGACTGAGCAATGAAAGTTTAGGAATTGCTTGACACTCTGATGTGTACTCAGAGAACAGTGAGTATACAGTTTATGTGTATGGACTTTCTCAGTTTTGCCTCTTACCAAATTAGATATTACTATTTTATTCCCATAGAATAAAATAACTGGGATAGGTAGATTAAAATAGGTGAATGCTTACTGACAGGGAGAGAAACCAATCCATTTGGTCCCCTATGATCACAGAGAGGCCATTGGCCCTCAGAGTCTTCTGAATGCTGGCACAGCTAAGTTACTGCTCTCTGCCATAGAGAGTCTTGCCCATCTGCTTACTAAGTCAAAGTGAGCTCATGTCTTTATTGAGGTCTTTATGGGGTGATTGACTAAGAGTAGATTCGAGCCAGCACCCATCATGAAATTATATCTCTTTCATGGTTCCCCTGATGATTCTTGCCTTTCACTACAGCATGGTTACAGACGCCATCTCCATCACAAAATCCTTAGTGATGCTTCAGACTTCTAAGATTTTCACCAGATTTTGTTTCTTTTTTAAGTAATGTGATATATCTCTTTAAAAAACTTTTTTAGATTTATATTTTTAAACCATATCAGCTACCTGAAATGTGGAGTCCTTAACGAGAGTCCAAGGCAAGAAAAAGCAATTATGAAAAGTAAGTGAAAACATACTGTGAAATTTAGTTAATCATGATGTAGCAATATCAGTTCATTAATTGCAACAAATATGCAATACTAATAAGGGATGTCAATAATGTGGCATACTGGAAAATCCTTTTTAGACATATTTCTTTTTATTCTTATTTTCTCTAAAAAATCTTTGAGGAAAAATAAATGCACCCAACAGGCTTTTATAAAACATTTGCTGAGGTTCACTGTATTGAATTGAATTTGCAGATAATTTAAAAGTGCCCTGGTCTAGATGGACCTTATCCATTGACTGTTGGTTCAGCACTTGGGCCTATAGTCACTCTACTGTTTAGAAGATCCCTAATGCTAACTACAGGTTTACACAGAGAAAAACCTCCTTCATACCTATAGTAAAATTATTGCGTTTTACAAATGCTGCACAGCAATGCACATATGTACTTATATTTGTCATTATTAAAAATATTACAATAAAGCTTCCATAACTAGCAAATGTCTAGCAGTATTTAGTTGAACTGTTTGCAGACATCATACTGAAACATTTTAAAGATAAGAAAGTGTAAATCCTCCAAATAGTTTTAATAGTCTTTTGTATCCGCATTCCTATTTGTGCTATTAAAGAAATACTTAATAATGTATAAATCAGCCCACATGTAACCTTTATCATTGTGAGTGAACAAACTGTGCAGTGTTATAAACATAATAGGAACATACTGAATAGTTAAACTATTTCATTGATTTTTGTCTCTAATTCAGTTCATCGCTGGTTGTCTTTATTTAATGAGTCAATTTCCTTTAGTCCTCTTGCTCGTTTGTGAGAAATATTAATTTATCACTGTTCTGTGACTATCACTAATATTTAAAGTGCATATTTATATCCTGATATAATGGGGTGTCAAGAGTAAATGTCCATGAACTACCATTTGTGGGGAACAGCCTTATATTTTTGCTTTCCCAAACACATTTTTGGTCTCATACTCTGACTGAGAGTCCATGTTTCACTCAAACAGAAGCCTACCCTGATATTCTGGTCCATTACATAATTCTCAGAAGCTGGGAGAGAGGCATTTGCATCATTTCTGTTCCCAGATCTGTTCAATATATACTTCCAGTCTGTCATGCCTGAAATTAATTTTTTTACAATCTGGATCTTTACTATATGCTAAAAATTCAGTACAAAAAAGGACTTCCTTCTGCAGAGAGTATGTAAGCCAGAACATCGTGTTCCATCTCTATAACGAAACGCACAGTTCCAATCAAAAGGCAAATTTTTGTTTCAAAATGTTTGAAGAGAATAATGCTTTAAAGAGTTTCAAATAGTTACTTTACAAACATGAAAAGATTCCTATCATGGAATGTATTTTGACCTAGATGATACAATTTGTCGTAAGTTGAATAATATGTTTATTTATTGTTATTTTCCTCTCTGTTTTTCATGTTTCCAAGTAGGGAAACAAACGTGCGTAACCTCAAAAATACTTCCCCTCATAACACTTGCCCAACTGTCTGGCTGTTAAATGGTAAACTAGCTGTCAATGTGTATCAGTGCCTGTTAAGCAAATTTACAGACCATTTTGACATTTTAGCCAATAAACTTTGAATCTCACTTTAAAATTGTGTTTTCTAATTTTTTAAAAACCTCTCCTCTTACTTTTTTCAAAATATTTAAAGCAGGATAGCTACTAAGCACATTTCAATACCAGAAAAACAGACTATTGGTATCTTCAACGATAAAACCAAATTGTTTGAATGACCTTGTACACAGTGTCTCTGGAAAACACCTTTGTTGTTGTGAGAGCCAGGGCTAGTCACGTGTGAGGGTAAGCGTCCTGACTGTGATGGCCACAGAACAGGACTCTTTAGCGTTTCCTATCCATTGGCGCCCTTTATCCACTTTATCTTCTTTTCTCCTTCTCTCCATCTCCCTTTGCAGCTTTCATTTTAAATTACTAAACAAGTCACTTTTGAGCATTCAACATTATGTAGCTTTTGACTTGGATCCAAAATTCAAACTCAGACCATCATGATTTGCGAACACCATAATTCTTTTTTTGTCTACAGAGATGTTACTTCTCTTCCCCACCGTTGGCCTATGGTATGCTAATAATGAGCACAAAACTATTACTACTATTTTTTGGCAAGTTTTGTATATCTGATGATGTTTGCTTTATCTTGGCCATAAATGATGAATGGGTGTTTATGTTTGTCTTTTTCAATTTTCTAATCTTTAGTAACAAAAGGACTAATTTTTATAGTATTTCTTAGGATAAATCTAATTTTTAAAATATTGCTATAAATATTCCCTTCATGGTCTCATATAAAATATATTTAAAGTTCTTTGTAATTCTTTTTGTTATAGGTTTCCATTTTACTTTTCCATTAGTTTTCTTTTTTTTTTTTTTATTCCCTCTGAGAATGTTTTTTGCTTCAGATCAATATAATATTCTTTTATTCTTTGTATAAGGCTTTCCTTTCTCATCTTCAACTCATTTTTATAAGTTAGTCTTAAATGAGTTTCTTTAATATTGTACCTTGATCATTAAGAATTGTTAATAATATAAACACTGCACTAATATTCACACTTCACAATTATTTCTATTGATTAGAATCTTTCTTCTTGCATTTTCCTTCCTTCCTTCTTTCCTTACTTTTCCACCCTCCCAATCTTCTTCCTCTTCTCAACACTATCCCCATGTCTTTCTTTCCTTCTGTGAGAAGCCTTTTCTATGCAGCTAGCTCTGAGCTTGAACTCATGATCCACTTGCTCCAACTACTGATGCTGATATTATAAGCACGGGCCATGCCCACTGTGCCCATTTCTTGCTGCTTTGCACTTCTGTTGTGTCCAAGGGGTGCTACGCCTTCATACAGAACTTCTTTTTTCTCTCTTCAGATCTCCACAGATTTATTGGCATTTTTATGTTAATGACTTATTTTATCTTTTTTTTTTTTTATTAGTGTCATGGTTACTGTTGGTTTATACAGGAGTGTTCACTGTCTCAAACATGCTCGGACATGTTTGGGCATCAATATTGATCATCATAAGCAAGAGCTCAATTCATAATGACTCGGTTGGAGCAAAAGTAAGTTTTGTCCTAGTAAAAACACACACACACACACACACACACACACACACACACACACACACACACACACACACATTTTAGTAGAAAACATACAGTGGTCACTTTTGCATGAATGTAAAGAGTTGACTTCTTGCAGACTTTTCACTCAACAGGAACCTCTGCTCAAGAACATGCAGCTCTTTATTTTTAAGATGGTTAGCTGCCACTTGTATTGAACCTCTGATGAAGGTAAATCTTACTGAAAATGTTGCAAGAATGTGAGTTTTATATCTTTCCCTTTAGGATGTCTTCTCTAAAGTTTCATCTGGAAAATGCAGCTGTGATTTGTTGATGAATGAATGACCCACACTAAAAATTAGGGGAAATTTAGTTCAAGAATTGAGTGGAATAGGTTGATAATTCAAAAGCTCACTACATGTCAAGTGCTGGAATTTGTAGGCAAAGGCTCAAAAACAGTGTGCTTATTGTCTAACATATGTCCAGTAGAATTGAGACAACCTATAAAGAAAAGAGAAAACAATGAATCACTGCCCAGAAATTTCCAAGTTGAAGTGATGAGAATATCATCTTCAACAGCTCTCTTCTGTCTAGTCTTCATGATGACAGCCTTTCTTGTTGGTTTGATAGAGTTTCTGTTTCTGAATTGATACATATAAAGTAATTTAACACTTTATTCTCTTGTTATTGTTTTATTGCTGTTGTTTTTGTTGTACTTGGGATTAAAACAACTGTCCTCACTGCTGTCGCACACACTGTCATAGCCACATCTAACCTTCCCCTTGGTATTTTTCATTCTGTTTAACTAGAACCTAAACTTCCTGAAGAAGGTATCTGTACACCTATTCAACAGCATAATTCCTCTTTCTGCCTAACAGATGATCAGTCTATATATTTTTAATGATCCAGGTACATAGCACAAATATATTTAATTCACTTTTTATTATTTCTTATCTTTGATATCCTTGTTATGGTTTTACTCATAATTACTATTTGCAGCAGCAGAATTCCCCTTTATATGTTGTATTTATTGAGTGATTTGTGGACAATGCCTTTAATGATCCTGTCAGAATATTTGACTTTAGTGTGGTAAATTTTCTATAACCATTTTTTACATTACTATAGACTAACATTAGAGATTAAGAATTAGTTCTCCTGCTTCATTTGTGTGCCAACTGATATATAAAACAAGGAGAAGGAGATTGTGATAAAATGCCATCTCGATGGAGAATTTTTGGTACACTTGTCTTTTGTCTCCATTCTGGGGTGCTTTCCAAGCTAAGCTACAGAATCAGACATTTCATGTGCACAGTACTTCTAACATAGAAAATAGTATGATTTGTTATAGTACCCTTGTCAGTTACATTTCAGGTAAGTGAAAATTAAACAAACTTGACTGAATTGAAAGGACTCAATTCAGTTAATTTCAGCAGAATGTATTTAGTATAAGCAGAACTGTGTTTGATTTATAAAAAAGGCTTCTTTTCCTTAAGAATTCCATAGCTGGGCAGTGGTGCCACACGCCTTTAATCCCAGCACTTGGGAGGCAGAGGCAGGTGGATTTCTGAATTCGAGGCCAGCCTGGTCTACAGAGTAAGTTCCAAGATAGCCAGGGCTACACAGAGAAATCTTGTCTTAAAAAAAAAAAAAAAAAAGAATTCCATCCGAGTCACCATGAAATTTCTCTGTAACATCATAAATGTGCTTCCATGCCGTCTCTATCATGAGAATGCTAATGAAGTTCTTCACAGTAGAGACAAGTTCTAAATATCTGAATTTTTATTGCTTTATGCTTCTGTTTGTACATTGCAAATTTGAGCTTAATAAGTAAGTCATAAAGCACATGGTCTTTGAGTAGGTATTTCTACATCTCTATGATGCTGTGACTAGTCATTGAGTCTTATTACAGACTTGTTTGTGTCTAATTATGTCTAGGATGTAAGTTTTACTCTTTATACTTAATTGAACACCAACTTGTAAGATAATGTTTCAGCCTTCTGCAAGGCTGTATGAATTTTAGACAGCCCTTCCATCTTTTCTTTTCTGTTATACAATGCAATGTAGATGCTGAATAGCCCAGCAACGTGCTACATCTACAGATGGAGAGCATAATTTAAATGAGAATTTTACCAGAGTCTATAAAACTTATCTGACGTTAGTTCCGAATGCAGTGGTATTGTTCTTAGTCTAAGGCTATAAATATTCTGCTTATCTTCCACATCACTTTTTATCTCCCAGTTAAATCTTTACCCAAGTGACTTCTGCATGGTGAGAGTTCAGCATGGTAAAATGAAATGGTAAAATAGAATTCAGCCCCAAAGAAAAGGTCTTCTCAGCCATCACTCCAGAAACACATCAGTTATATAAATGGTCTCTCTATGATATTTATTTATATCAATTTTGCTTTAAGCAAGGTGAGAGTAGCACTTTGTTATATTATGGCATTGGTTTACCACAATTTAAGTTTTGTTTTGATTTAGACTTGTTTTCTAATCTACACACTACTGCGTGATTTTCTTATTCAACTATCCTCTTACAGAAACTGCAATGCTCTATTGAAGAATTCCCTAAATCAGATTTTCCTTTCTATAATCTGCTGGTATATGTTTCTTCAGCATTCAATAGATGGAGGATTAGATCACACCACCTTAATTATATTCAATGCTAAATTTTTGGCAAGATTTCTCAATAGCTGGTATTGTTTGCTCCCTTCATAAGACATGTCATTTCTAGATATCTCATTTTGTCATGTTAATTGGCACAGGTTATCATTAGACAGTTATAAAAATTCATCAAGCATTTTAAAAGTGTGATAATCTTCCATGATCCTCTATATCTGCCATCTTATCTCTTTTTACGTGAATAAATAGTGATCCATACCTTTCCCAGGCTTTCAATTTAATTTTTGTTTGAGTACCTAAGATATTATTTTGTGTCTACTTGAATTGTTTCTGGAATGGTTAAATTGGTTCAGATTTTGCTTCCTGCTTACTATGCTTTCTTTTCTTTATTGCAAAAGCACAGCAACAATGGGAGGGATGATACAGGAAGTACTTTTTCTTCCACTGGGTTCTTTAAATTTCACTAAGTGAACTTACTATTTTTTCATCTTTTCTTGTATTTCTTTAGAGATCTTTGGCATGTCAGTATGAAGTCTTGTAATAAGGGCTCAGTTTGCTGTTTTATTTGATATTAGGAAGAATTACATTGTGCTTTGACAAAGTAAAAAATTTATGCCACAGCTGTGACGTTCAGGGATGGCTGAGGTTGTAGAACCATGTACATAGTCTATTTTATTTGAGACGCAAACTATAATCCTGTGTGGCAACTTTATAATCATATAATTATTATCAGTATTCGCTATCACATAGGAGTTTGTTAGGAGACAAACTGCCATCCATGGATTTGTTTTTTCTTCCCACTCCAAATAGTAAAGAATGTCCTATGTAATGTTATCTGAAGGTCAGTATTTTTTATGTTTTTGCTCTACCTCAGAAAAATTTTGGCATCTGATTTTGTTTTGTAATCTGTTTTAATTTGTTGTTTCGATTATTTTATTATCATTATTTATTATTATTATTATTATTATTATTATTATTATTACTATGTTAACTGTAACATTAACCACGTTATATTTATGCTGTGGGTTGAAATGTTGGGACTATTCTTAAAATGTCTCCTTAACTGATGACATATATTCAATTGATCCTATTGAATGAATTTCGGTGAATCTAAAATGTAGCCTGAATATTTGGGAATTGTTGGGTAGCCAATATCTCCTACTGTGCCTATCTAGGAAGATAACCTGGTCAGATTCACTTCATAGAAAATGCCATTCCAGAGTTCTAACCAATTGGTTAGAAGTTCTCTCAAGTTCTTGTAAGATTTGAGACTTCGGTTGATATTTGACATTATTTTATGAATTAATTAGAACTATTTCCCCTTCAGGATATCTTTTCTCGGGTTTTTAGAGCAGAATGAGGAGTAAAGTCTTCAGTTGCCTTTGTTCATTACTTAACACACACCCATTATATTTATCCTACATTTACAGAGTGATATAAAACAGCAATATACACTACATGTTTTCGCATGCCTCAACCTACTTTGGAGAATCCATCTCCTTTCAAGATAATCATACATGAAAATGAACTTCACTGGCAACAGTGTAGGCTGTGATATTACAAAGAACATCAGTCATTTGATAACATAGTTCTTTCCAACATGTCACAGCAGTGTTTTTTCGGTTTATTTTCATACACTCTATTCTGATTATGGTTTCCCCTCTTCTATTGCTCACAGTTCCTTTCCCCATCCCCTTCCCTCTGTATCTACTCTCTTTCTTTCTCTCATTAGAAAGTTACTGGCTTCTAAGAGATAACAATAAAACAAAACAAAATTAAATATAATGACATAAACAAAAACGTATCACATAATGTCTGGACAGGGCAATGCAACAGAAGGAAAAGAGTTCCAAGAGCAGGCACAAGAATCATAGAACCATTCATTCAGATACTCCAGAGTATTATGGAAATACTAACCTGAAATCTATAATATACACCCAGAAGACCTGGTGCAGGCCAGTGTAAGCCATTTGCTTTCTGCTTCAGTTTCTATAAATTCTTATGAGCTTTGTTTAGTTAATTCAGTGTGCCCTCTCCTCCTGGCTCAGAAAATCTTTCTATCTTCTCTTCAGGGGATTCCCTGTGCTGTGTGGGGAGGGTTTTGATGGAGACATCACATTTAGAGCTGAGTGTTCCAAGGTTTCCCTCTTTATGTAATGTCGGACTGTGGGGCTCTATATCTCTTCCTCTCTGCTGCAAGAGGAAGCTTTTCTAATGATGACTGAATGAGACATTAATGATTATAGCATATTGTTATTAGGAATCATTTTACTTTTTAGACCAGTAGTACTTGGATTTACCCCAAGGCTCAGGGCTAGCAAGCCTGTGGTTCTTGATCATACAGGCAATGTCAGGTCTGGGTTATGTCTCATGGATAATAGTTGGCTACTCCCACAAATTCTGTGCTACTACTGCTCTGGCATGTCTTTTATGGAGGAGCAGATTGCAGGTCAAACATTTTGTGCCTGGGTTGCTGTTTATGTTTCTCTTTTGGTAGCCTGCAGATTCTCTTGTTACACTAAAGACTAGAATGTAGGGGTGAAGACTTCATGTAAGCACCAGCTCAATTTCTCCATATTCAATGAGTTACGTTGGTATTGTCCCTGGCAAAGGGGGCCTGATGTCAGTTTTCAGAAAGCAACTGATTGTTTTAGCAACATCCTGGTATATTTGGAAATTTCCATAGGACTTCCTTGGGCAAAAACTCAACTGAATGTAACCCAGTCCCACTACTGGAAGCTTCATCTGGTGACAGAATATGTCCATTAGGACTCTCCATCCATTATGAGAAGACCTCATTAGGATCACGTTGATGTATTTTACGAAGTCTCTACTGTATTAGGTTTCTATATCATTCCTCAAATGATCTCAATTTCTGCTGTCCCTTCGCCCATATCCTCCCTCAACCCCGTTTCCCCTCTCTTTTGCAACCTAATCCTCCTTTTCCTGTCCCCATCAACCTCTCCAGTCCACCAATAAAATAGCTTTTATTTTCCATTCACAGGGAAATCCACATGTCCCTCTTACTCTAGTCTTCTGTACCTAATCTCTTTCAGTCTAGGGATTGTAGGTTGGTTACCATATATTTAATGTTTAATATCCAAAGATAAGGAAGCATATACCATAATTTCATCTTTCTGGGACTGAGTTACTTCATCAGGATAATGTTTTTCTAGTTCCATCCATTTGTCTGCATATTCTATGATGGCTTAGGGGTTAAGAGCAATGAATATTTTTTTTCTCTTTTTTAAAATTTTTTTTTTATTTTTGATACTTTATTTACATTTCCAATGTTTCCCCTTTTCAGGGTCTCCTCTTTGGAAACCCCCTATCCCCTCCCCATCCCCGCCTCTATGAGGGAATTCCTCCTCCCACCCACCCGCCCACCCATCCCCATATTCCCGCCTTGACATATCCCTTTACTGGGGCCTCTAACATCCTCAGGCCCAAGGGCCTCTCCTCTCTCCCTGATGGCCATTGAGGTCATCCTCTGCCACATATGTGGTCCAAACCATGGGTCCATAGATGTGTATTCTTTGGTTGGTGGTCCAAACTCCAGGACGACCGGGAGGGGGGGTCAGGCCCATTGACGCTCTTGTTCCCTCCATGGGGCTGCAAATTCCCTCAGCTCCTTCAGACCTTCCTCCAACTCCTCCATCTGGGACTTCACTCTCAGTCCAACGGTTACTGTTAAGTGAAACTTGGGCATTCTGAACTTTTAGGGTAATATCCACTTATCAGTGAGTACATACCATATTGCTTCTTTTGTGACTGAGTTACCTCGCTCAGGATGATATTTTCAAGTTCCATCCATTTGCCTGCAAATTTCATGAAGTCATTGTTTTTAATAGCTGAGTAGTACTCCATTGTGTAGATGTACCACATTTTCTGTATCCATTCCTCTGATGAGGGACATCTGGGTTGTTTCCAGCTTCTGGCTATTATAAATATGGCTGCT